>BSBM01000129.1:6272500-6627500 GCA_027924585.1 Larix kaempferi
ACCTCGTACACTTCAATGGACTTCATCATCTTCTCCATCCGAGTCATCATCTATATCATCCGATGATCCAGATTCAACATTGTAAGGATTGGCCATATCATCATCGTCGTCGATGTCAGTTATGGTCATCATGTCATCGTCGATATCATCTTCAAGGACACTGTCTGATACATCATATGATTCAAGAAATTATTCAACATCTTCTTCTGGAACATGATCATCTAACTCATGTTGATCATGATCATCTAACTCATGTTGATCATGATCATCTTCAACGATGTCTTCTTCTTCAAGAACTTCTTCATTACCTTCATATATGTTATACTTTACCAGCCTTCCCCTTGGATCGTGTCTCACAGCGAATGACCAACCCACTCTACCTGGAACCTCAGAGTAAAATACCTGTTCACATTGGGTTGGAAGAACATAGGGCTCTGTTCCTGGCTCAAACAACCTTGTATTTACCATGGTAAATCCATTATCATGTTCAATAATTGTTTTATTGGGATCACGTTGATTCAATCAACACCTGTACCATTTGACAACGAACAGAAATAACTTGAAGGAGTTAAATTCACAGTGAATAATGTATTCCAGATACCCATAGTATCAATTTTCAGAGAATTCTGGATGTCTGTCACTTCTAGAAGAAACATTTGTCACCTCAAAGACTGTAGATATCCCACAATCAGATGTTTTCTTTATTCATCCAACTTTTTGATGCGATATCTACATCCATTGCACCACATAGCCTTATGGTGTTTTACCTACAACAAGCCATACAGGAAAAGATTACATAATGATCCAATATTTATGATTAACTAGTGCATGTTTATAATGCCATACAAGGAAAAAAATCAGCGTGACGTACAGTGACAATATTTTTTACAAAAAAATAAATAGTGTGGTTGATTAATATGGTTACCTTCTTATCTTTTAAACCTCTTGCTAAATCGATTTCCCTTTGTGTTAGATTGGTGTCTCCATTGCGATGTGCAGCTTTAACCAATGAATTCAGACCTTACCATGATATTCCATGACCAGATTGTTCACACCGTTCAATCCATAACTTCATCCAATCAAGATTGTTTTCAATGTATAAATGAATTGCATCACACTCTTGACCAACTGTTTGATGACAATAAAATTAAAATTCAATACAAATGTATAGTCACTTAAAAAAGTATATTACACTCTAAATTGATGCAAATTACTGAATATAAAAATAGAATATGTATAATATTATATATACATAAAAATCACCAGTCAAATGTGTTATATTACCTTTCACCTTCCTCGATCTACCTTTCCCCTTCGGGTACTCCCCTTCAAAAATTTTATTGGATTCTGGATCACAAATGCGACGTAAATTGAGCTTTGACACTAATTTAGGAAGATATTCACTAATATACAACATGTTTTGGTATACCATATATCCCTCCATCATAGAAACCTCAACATATTCTCGTTGTCTGACCAAACCCTTCATAAATTTCAAGTGCCTCTCAACCATCCACGTGGACCTTGAGTGTACAAGTCCACACAGTTCAATCTCCTCAACTTGATGTGTGAAGTAGTGTTCCTGTGCATTGAAAAATGCCGAAGGTAGATGCTTCTACATTTCACACATGAGACGAGGAATTTCTCTCCTCCAATACTTTATGTCTTCTTTATGGAATTCTTTAGATGACAACCATCTACAAGTGACATGACAACCAAATCAAGAGATTAAAATAAAAAAACATTATATATTACGTAACATGAATTAGAGAATGAAAATCAAATATAAGTTCTATGTTGAATTAAACAAACACTAAGCGCATGGAAAAAATCACCACTTACCTCATGTATTTCCCGAGACTATATATTATTTGCTTGGCATTGTTGTCGAAGTTGTCTGAGATAGAAAGAGGTAGAACATACTGTAACAATAATATATAAATCGTTTCATTTTATCAACAAAGAGTAGACAAACAAAAACACCAACCATATTCACTGGAATAGGAAAAAAATAATAATTAAATGCATACCATAATAATTACCTTCATGAACACATGCCAATCATGAGTTTTTACCCCTGCGAAATCACCTTTCTTTGTTATGATATTCTTCATGTTCGCACAAAATCCTGTGGGAAATTTAATTTTTCGAATGACTTCTTTTACAACATTACTTTGTTGGTCCATTAACATCCATGGAAATGAGTTTCTATTAATTTTCTCTCTGTTGCTATGAAATTGAATAACGTCTTTCATTGCATGGTTTCTATCTTGAATGTCTTTGCAAATTTTGACAATTTTTTCTTTGTCACTCCTTCCATCCAATGTTCGCCATAATGTTTCGGTCACATTTTTTCCGATATGCATTGTATGAAATAGATGAGCAATTTGTAGGTGCTCATAGTAGGGTAACCTACTAAATTGTCTAGGATAACTTTTCATTCCTAGTGGAAGCCCATTAACGCCTTCATGATCACATGAACTACAATCATGAAATTACATAAATCAATGTCAATTACAGTAAACAACACACAATATAACAAAATACAATATAACATATCATATACGATGATTCATTATACGTACCTTGACCATTTCTATTATATTGCAACTTCCATAGGTGAGGTGTTATTCTCTGCGGTTTTAATGCAGTCTCTTGCTTGCCATTGAACAAATGTTTTTCGATAGTTCAATACCTGTGATTCTTAGAGAGGAAGTGCCTATACTCATCAAACACCTCATTTCCTAAGCTTTTTGAATGACGAGATTTGATCTTAGGACCACAAACTGGACATGCAAATTTCCCCTTTGTCTGAAGACCTACATAAAGAGATGGAATATCTATGTCAATTATAATTATATACAAATGACTGGATTATTTAGAAAAACATGTGTGCGTAGTATATTAACTAGTAGTTCATAAAATTAAATGCAATAAAGTGGAACTTATAATTACATACCACAAAAATGGGTTAATCCTGGGGCATCATGTATTGTCCATACAAGCATTGCATGGAATTTGTTGAGATATTGTAACTTCAAAGAATATTATAATTGTACTTTATTATTCCGGAGATGTTTCATTCCTCCATAAAGATCTTATTGTATATCCGGAGATGTTTATTCCTCCGTCAGAATGTGGTAACTCAGGTTATTAGACTTCCCTAGTGGAGGTCGTCCCTTTATGTGATATGTGGGTCAAAGGGTTATTAGACCACCCTAGAGGGGTTGGCCCATTTAGTTGTAGTGGGGTATTTAACCCATTGGTTAAATACGAGCCTACATGTACTTGTGTAAAATACATATCAGTGAAGTGTATAAATAGAGGAGGTGTGTTCCTCATTTGACACACTCACTCACTTGAGAAAGGCGCATTTGTGGAGGAGAGGTCTGCTATGGAGGAGAAGGAGCTTATGCTCAGGGTTTGCATCTTTGTATATTGCTGGTCATCTATATTGAGGAAGCTTTGCTGGGTTTTCTACCCCATGAGGCTTTCCCAGGATAAATCTCTGTCTCTTGTGTTTATGCTATGCTTGTTGTTTCTTCAGTGATCCTGTATATGCTATTATTGTGAAATGGAATGTAATGCTGCTATTTTCTGTCTTAGCATTTTGAATTTTAACATGGTATCAGAGCTAACCTGAAGGAAGACAAGGTATGGCACTTACGACACTTGCTTTACTTACGACAATTTGAAGGTTAGGGTTTTACATAGCAAAAACCAGTCATCGTGGCACTTTCGCTATAACTCCATTTTGGCGAAGGTTCAGGGTCTGAAAAGTTTACAGGTCGAATATAACATCCCCAGTTACCTTGTGTCCAAAGGGAACCCTCATATTCGTTGTACTTTGTGAGTTATGATCAGTACAAGTTAGGGTTTCTGCCTCTTCCAGATCTCAGTCAAAATCAGGTGACCTTGGAAAAAAGGCCATAACTTGGGCTAGGAAGCTCCAAATGAAATTTCGTAAAAAGTGACAGGTAGTACACAGTCTGTACTATCTCAGGAAACGTTTACAGAGGCCGAAGTTAAAATAGTGACACGTGGCACGCCGTACAAGTTCTCTCTCTTGTTTTATCCCAAAACAGGTCACGTTGTAACATTTGGCATAACTCTCTCTCAGAAAATCCAATTGAGGTCATACCTGTCAGGATGGAAAGATAACAGGTCAGGCTATCTCAGGAAACGTTTTCAGACCCTGTGGATCAAAAATTTCGTAGTTACACCAGAAACATTCAGGTACATATTTCTGTCAAAACAGAATTATTTTTTGGTACCTTCATTCATGGCTTCTGGAATTTAGGGCTTTGGAGAAAGTTGGAATTTTTGTAATCGGAGACCACGGATGGATGCTACTCTTCAAAATAGAAATTTAGAGACCAAGATCAGAATTTTTGGTTTGGCAGAAGGCCGGGTTTGATTAGACCCTAGTTCGGGACTTTGATCAGAAAAGTGGAAAATTAGGGCTTCTGTAAAAATGGGAATTTTTGAAATCTGTGACCATGGCTGGAAGCTCCTCAGAAAAATAGAAGCTTAGAGCTTTGGATCAAACATTTTGATTGGGAAGAAGAGTGGGATTCATCAAACCCCAGTTCAAGGTCACGTCCAGGGAATCCGAAAGTTTCAAAGGCAAAATTGAGGAGTGAAACTTTGCAGTTTTCAAATTCTAAATATATCAGTTTGATCAGCTCATCAAGGCGCATATTTCTATCCTTTCGGAAGTTTGAAATTCAAAGTTTGAATTCTTGGGTTTTCTCTGAGAAACCCATATCCAGCTCCAGGTCCAGTTCTTGCAAATCAAGTGGATAGGGTTAGTCCTAGAAGAAGATGGATTGGTCACCTGCATAAGTGAAGGAGTTCCTATTTCAGAGGGAGATGAGGCTAAGGCTTTACATAAAGAGATTACAAGCGATCTCGACAGGTATGACTCATCGAGGTATGTTTTGATATTTGTTCATGATTAAGTTTATGGTATGTTTGTCTTCATGTTATTACGGTTAGTACAATCTTGATTTTAGATTTGTTGTATCACCTTAACAAAATTATGAATGCATGATAGAAGATATTCATTGGTTAGGGTGTTGACACTTATGATTGTACTAATGCATTATGATGTTGTGTGAGGTTGATGTTGTCTGCTAACAAGATACAGGTACATCACAAAAGACAAATCAGGTTCCATGACCAGGAAAACATGAAGACAAAGACTCATCCACAATCTTTGTTCTACTTACGAGGTATGTATGACTTTGTTATATTATGCTTAACCTATGAGACATGCAGGTTCTAGCTCAGGATCTCTAAATCATTGAAGAGATTGTTTAGGTATGTTGTACATAACCAAGTAGGTATACTAATCCAGGTATGTTTCCCATGAATCTTACCTTGTGTTAGGATCCCCTATATAAGTATACGTGGAATGATTGGTTATGCTTATTCATAAAGTTAGTAATCAAGGGATTATGCATATTATATCTTTTATCTTGATTGATGATATGCATGAGTAAAAGAAGACTTCCCTGAAATCTTGAATACTAATGTTTATTAACTATAATCATGACTATACATTTTCAAGATTATTTAGTACTATAATGTTTTGATAGCATTTAGAATATACTAATGAGTATATGTTTGTGTATGAGATCATGAGGATGACTCTTGAGCATGCACAGTGGTACAGAATGAATAGAAGTTCAAAAGACATACAGAAGATCAAGCGGGAGGCAACCACACAAACATAAAAGATAAGTATTTGAGTTGTTATTTGAAATAGTAATAATATTGCCTATAATAGGTTGTATGCATATTTGTATTCCCATAATATATAATGCTGAGTGTAAACATTCATAGAGCATTGAACAGTATACTACTAATGTGCATATGATTGACAAGTTGGACAAACATTCCATTGTTGCTTGTCTAGAATGAAACCTCTTTGTTGACATGCCGAGAGCTATGCACACTCTCGATAGTATGTTCTGGTAGAGATGGAAGGCATCTAGATAGCCACTGTATGCATACAGGATATGGGAAAGTGTTGTGCCAAAGTATTGGTCAAGATAGTTGCATAACTATGTAAATGATATCTGTATGCATAATAGGTTATCATGTCAATATGATTTGATGATTATGAAGTATTACTAATCATGTACCTAATTTTGATTTGTAGGAAAAATCATGATGAATGATGAACAAGCGATGGATGTTCAACAAAAGGATTTACAAATCAAACACACTATAGAAAGATTATGGTTAAGAGATTCTCTTAGAAAGAGGAAGAGAATCATGATGAGATGTTTTGACCATTCTCTTAATAATGTAATCAGGTTCTGTATGGGTTCCCATGATCGGTAGTCAATTGATGAGCTTAATGATCATCATGGGTGATGTGGATCTCAACCCTTGCTACAAGGTTGAATATGGCCTCTATACACATATGACATGGATGCAAGAAGGAACTCACCATAGAGTTCGAATGACTTTGAGGCTCATATTAGTAGACCCATCTGACGAGAGATGGCACAGATAGATATGCAGAAGATCACTCAATGCAGAGTGTGAATAATGGACAATTGATAGCTTCATGACAAAGCTTGGGCTTTACCAGAAGTAAAGCTGATCCTAACCTTTACCTAAAGGTTGTGGATGATGAACCTATCATACTATTATTATGTGACGATGATCTCTTTCTGACAAGGAATGAGAAACAGATCATGAAAATGGCTGCAGAAATAAAAATGAAAGATCTCAGATTAATGCACTACTTCTTAGGTCTAGAAGTATGGCATGATCCAAAAGGAATCTTTTAAATCGAGGTAAGTATGCTGAAAAGATTTGATTTGTTGGAGTGTAAAGCCATGGCCTCTCCCATGGACTCCAACTTGAAGTTATTAGTTAATGACTCATCGGATTTAGTGGAACTAACCCTATATAGACAAATCATTGGGCCAATGATGTATTTAACAAATACTAGGCCAGATATATGCTTTGTTGTAAATACCGTAAGTCAGTATCTAGTAGAACCTAGAAAGGTTCACTTAATGGCTACAAAGCATGTAGTGAGGTACCTAAAAGGTACTTTAGATTTTGGTCTATATAATCTTGGAGGTCATGAACTCCGTTTACATGGTTACTCAAATTCTGATTGGGCAGGAAGTGTCTCAGACAGAAAGAGTACTTTAGGTGGATGTTATAGTCTTGAATCTACCATGATCTCATGGTTTAGCAAGAAACAATCTAGTGTGGCTCTCAATACTACTGAAACAGAATATATAGCTGTTTGCTCTGCCAGCTGTGAAGCAGTGTGGCTTCAGAAGCTATTATATGGAGTGTTTGACTTAGAAATGGATTCCACTGTGATTATGTGTGACAATCAAAGCTGCATCAAGATGATAGGAAATCTTGTATTCCATGATAAGTCAAAACACTTTGAGATCCGATACTTCTATATACGAGATATGGTGCAGAGAAGAGCTATCAAGCTCGAGTATATAAGCACTAAGGATCATTTTGATGATATCCTGACCAAACCTCTGTCTCGAGTAAAGTTTGAACACTTCCGAGACAAGCTTGGTGTAGTTTAGAAGGACTCTCCTCGAAAGGGGGAGTAGCACAGTATCCGACATCAAGTCTATCTCATCAATAATGAGGTTACCTATTTACTGCACTTAGTTACCTAGAATTATTTAGATTTAGGACTCTTATATTCTTTCTTTAGATGTTAGTTTTGATGATAGATGTATACATGCTTTTGATGTTAGTTTTGATGATAGATGTATACATGCTTTTGATGATTAGTTTTGATGATAGATGTATACATACTTTTGATGATTTTGATGGTAGATGTATACATGTTTTGTTGATGATGATACATGTTGTGGTTATACATGTTTTGATGATGATGACACATGTTGTGGTTATACATGTTTTGATGATGGTGATACATGATTGTGATTATACATGTTTTGATGATGATGATACATGTTGTGGTTATACATGTTGTGGTTATACATGCTTTGATGATGATGATACATGTTGTGGTTATACATGTTATACATGTTGTGGTTATACATGTTTTGATGATGATGATACATGTTGTGGTTATACATGTTCTACATGTTGTGGTTACACATGTTTTGATGATGATGATACATGTTGTGATTATACATGCTTTTGATGTTGATGATACATGCTGTGGTGATACATGTTATGATGATGAGGATACATGTTCTTGATGAACATGTGAAGGGATTGGATCATTCCTGGACTTCAGTCCGAAAGAAGAGCCGTAGACGTATGTCTTCGATAATGAAGGGATTGGATCA
The DNA here is from genome assembly GCA_027924585.1 of Larix kaempferi. Classification (NCBI taxonomy): domain Eukaryota; kingdom Viridiplantae; phylum Streptophyta; class Pinopsida; order Pinales; family Pinaceae; genus Larix; species Larix kaempferi. Next base: position 6,280,822 of record BSBM01000129.1, read on the forward strand.
TTCCTGGACTTCAGTCCGAAAGAAGAGCCGTAGACGTATGTCTTCGATAATGAAGGGATTGGATCATTCCTGGACTTCAGTCCGAAAGAAGAGCCGTAGACGTATGTCTTCGATAATGAAGGGATTGGATCATTCCTGGACTTCAGTCCGAAAGGAGAGCCGTAGACGTATGTCTTAGATAATGAAGGGATTGGATCATTCCTGGACTTCAGTCCGAAAGAAGAGCCGTAGACGTATGTCTTCGATGATGAAGGGATTGGATCATTCCTGGACTTCAGTCCGAAAGAAGAGCCGTAGACGTATGTCTTCGATGATGAAGGGATTGGATCATTCCTGGACTTCAGTCCGAAAGAAGAGCCGTAGACGTATGTCTTCGATGATGAAGGGATTGGATCATTCCTGGACTTCAATCCGAAAGAAGAGCCGTAGACGTATGTCTTCGATGATGAAGGGATTGGATCATTCCTGGACTTCAGTCCGAAAGAAGAGCCGTAGACGTATGTCTTCGATAATGAAGGGATTGGATCATTCCTGGACTTCAGTCTGAAAGAAGAGCCGTAGACGTATGTCTTCGATAATGAAGGGATTGGATCATTCCTGGACTTCAGTCCGAAAGAAGAGCCGTAGACGTATGTCTTCGATGATGAAGGGATTGGATCATTCCTGGACTTCAGTCCGAAAGAAGAGCCGTAGACGTATGTCTTCGATGATGAAGGGATTGGATCATTCCTGGACTTCAGTCCGAAAGAAGAGCCGTAGATGTATGTCTTCGATGATGAAGGGATTGGATCATTCCTGGACTTCAGTCCGAAAGAAGAGCCGTAGACGTATGTCTTCGAGAATGAAGTCCTTTGGTGGACGGTTGAGGATTAAGTCATCCTTGGATGTAGGTCCTAAAAGCACGGTGAAGGATTGGATCATCCTTGGACTTTGGTCCTGTAAACTGAGCCGTAGACGTGAGGTCTCCGAGAACATGATAGGACTGGATCGTCCCTGGACTTTGGTTCAAAATGTACATGACTGGTTTACATCATCCTTTGATGATGTTGATGATCATGGGATGACGATGCTGATGATGATGCTGATGATCGTGTGATGACGATGCTGATGATCGTGCGATGACGATGCTAATGATCGTGTGATGACGATGTTGATGATCGTGCGATGACGATGCTGATGATCGTGCGATGACGATGCTGATGATCGTGTGATGATGATGTTGATCGTGATGCTGATGATCGTATGATGACGATGTTGTTGATCGTGTGTTAACGATGCTGATGATTGAGTACTATCAACTCTGATGATGTTGATGTTCCAGTATTGAATATGTTCCAGTAACTGGTTGAGTTACTGATGATGTTGAGAAAGCTTCCAATGATTTATAGATGTATCATGTATGATGTTGATGACTCCTTGCTCGTGCAGGTGCTGTTATAATATCCTTCTTGTTAAGGGGGAGTGTTGAGATATTGTAACTTCAAAGAATATTATAATTGTACTTTATTATTCCGGAGATGTTTCATTCCTCCGTAAAGATCTTATTGTATATCCGGAGATGTTTATTCCTCCGTCAGAATGTGGTAACTCGGGTTATTAGACTTCCCTAGTGGAGGTCGGCCCTTTATGTGTTATGTGGGTCAAAGGGTTATTAGACCACCCTAGAGGGGTCGGCCCAGTTAGTTGTAGTGGGGTATTTAACCCATTGGTTAAATACGAGCCTACGTGTACTTGTGTAAAATACATATCAGTGAAGTGTATAAATAGAGGAGGTGTGTTCCTCATTTGACACACTCACTCACTTGAGAAAGGGGCATTTGTGGAGGAGAGGTCTGCTATGGAGGAGAAGGAGCTTATGCTCAGGGTTTGCATCTTTGTATATTGCTGGTCATCTATATTGAGGAAGCTTTGCTGGGTTTTCTACCCCATGAGGGTTTCCCAGGATAAATCTTTGTCTCTTGTGTTTATGCTATGCTTGTTGTTTCTTCAGTGATCCTGTATATGCTATTATTGTGAAATGGAATGTAATGCTGCTATTTTCTGTCTTAGCATTTTGAATTTTAACAGAATTGAAATTGCCTTTGTCATATTGGTCTACATACGTCATATATAGTGATGCCATTCCATAACTTCAGTAGCTCGTCAATAAGAGGTTCGATATATACATTCATATCTTTGACTTGGTACTTACCTGATTGATTTGAACATATAAAAAATATAATTATGAGACGTACCATTTAGATATATATTAAACCATATTGCACATAGAAAAACATTAAATATATATATATGACATTATGCGACAAAAATATGACAAATGAGATACCACTACATTTAAAAAAAAACTACAGGGTTCATACCTGGAACAATCATTGACAACATTATGTGCTCCCTCTTTATTGTCAACCATGGAGGAATGTTGTTGTTGATAATAAAAAAAATAGGCCACACCAAGTAAACGGATCTCATCTCTGCAAATAGATTGACACCATCTGCTGCCAAAGAAATCCTAATATTACGAGGCTCTTCTTTAAAGTGAGGCCATTTTTCCTCCATATCTCTAAATGTAGACCCATCTGCAGGCATCCGAATAATGTCGTCTTGACTTATGTTCCGTGCATGGTAATCCATAAACTGCGTTACGTTTTTGCACCTGAAAAGTCGTTGCAAATGTGGAATAATGGGAATATAACGTAGAACCTTGCGAGGCACCTTTTTAGTTACTTGATTTGTGCGATATCTACTGATATGAAATTCAAGACATTCTGTTTCAAATTCATGTTGATTGTAATATAGAACATGGTCATCAGAGCATGCATGAATTGCTTCATACTGCATTCCAATTTCTTCCATGATGGCAGATAAAGAGCGATATGTGCGAGGTAAAATATTTGACGGTGGTAACAAATATTCACCTATCATGCTACAACAAATTAAAATAAAAATCTAGTTAATATAATATCGAAATAATATTAATAAAACACATTTCATCCGTAATCATTTGACTTATATATTAATTAACAATAAAATACACGATCATATATATTTTGTAATGGAATATATTACATACCTTAACATCCGTGTGAATGATATGTTTGAAAGACCATTCATAACCTTCAAGTTCATTATCAACAATATAGCAGAGAGAAGATTTGTCTTGGAGCCCTCATAAAGGGATTCGTATTCCTTATCAAGAAGAGGTATATCATGAATATCATCAAAATGTTCATCATTTTCATGATCATCATCATCATCATCATCCATTCTAACATTAAATGAATCATGGATCAAAGTATTTGTAACATCATCTTCAACTATGTTATCAGTATGATCATCTTCTTCAATGTGATCATTAACTTGTTCTCCATTAATATTCATAGCTCCATGTTCCTTCGGTACTTGTTCTAGAAGCACTTCCTCCAGACGATATGCCGTAGGATGTCTTTCCTTTATAATTACCTGAAACCAACAATAGATAAAAGTTAATATAAGAAATTCAAACGCAAAATGTAAACATTTATGTGATGCATTTAAAATGTAACAAATTTTGTACTGTTGGGATCAAAAGAACAACGGCCAATTCTACTGTTGGTCAAATAGGTGCATCCAAAGTATCCAGGAGACATAATAATTGACCCAATTACTGAGCAAAGCTACTCAAATATAACTCAAAATTTCTCATACTATCCACTAAGGTAAGATAAACGATGCTATGGTTTCTATAGAGAAAATATAAGAGAAATTACAACATGCAAATATAGTCGTTATTTATATTATCATGATGGAAAGTGTCACAAATATAGAGAGTTAAGTGCTTTCCCGGTGAGTAGGTTAGTCTCACTAAGGAACAATTAAATAAGTTATTCTACTATACCCTAGATTCAACATGCACAAAAGAAAAAAAATATTATAATAAATAATAAATATTAAAATAATATTTATCGTCCATGTTAGTCCCCATCTATTGAAACCACAATCAATAGATATAAGTTAATAAAAGAAATATTAAAATAATACATACATTTACCAAAGAAATCAAAATAAAAACATATAAAATGAAAAACTTACAAATGGATGGTATTCATGTCCCCCCTCAGTGTGCCCATGCTCCCTACAATGTTTTATGGCTGTTGTGATCAAAATTCTTCTCCTCTTAAAGCCCCTGCATAGACTACATGGACAATAGCATTTCCCATCACCCCTTCTTTCAACTCCTTCCCACAATCTAGCAAACAATTGTCAATTTTGTTCGTCTGGATCAGGAATATTTCTAGTTGACATTTTCTCGTAAAGAGCTTGAATAAAGATTATCAATCTTAGAAAATGAAGCTCCACACTTCGCTCGCTTGAATCACAAAAAAAATGGAAATAATGAAAAACGGTCCGCCGAAAAACAGTCCGCCGAATAAAAAAACTTCTGCAAATCGTCGCTTGTATAGCAAACATGTTGGAATGTTTCGATATTTATATGTTTTTTAAAAGTCATCCCTCCGTCGGATATCTGACGCCTTGAACTTAGTTACCGTTGGAGAGTTGATGTCGGATCACCGACGAGCTAGTGCATCATAATCAGTCGGATATCCGACATCCTCGGGTATCGCTTGGAGTCGGATATCCGACATCCTAAGGCTTAATATGAGGTCGGATATCTGACATCCTCGGGCTTAATATTCGGTCGGATATCCGACAACGTTGGTAACTATTCCAGGTGCCTCGTCGGATATCCACAGAGACGTCGAATATCCGACAACGCCTTCTATCAATTTAAAAAAAAATCATCAAATTTTGTAATTTTTAAGGTGAAATCCGACGACACAGTCCTTTTCGTCGGAGGTCGTCGGATTTTGGGTTCAAATCTTGTAGTGTCAATTGATTAGTTTCTGACACTTGTGATGATGTCAAAAACTTCAATGATGAAATTGGTCTCTTGATAATAAGGAAGGATTTCCTATCCACTCTAACTGATTTACTATATACTCTCTGCACCAAGTAGTCGAAAAAATGCTTCAACTCCAGCTTATTCATATTTCCTAGGGACAACAACAAAGTCCCGTAAGGTTCTAGAAGGTTTCCCAACAATGTATGAATATATTTTTAATTGGAAGACTGGAACAAATGGAGGTTTATATTGATGGAGTGAAGACATATGCAGACATATTTTGAATTCATCTAGATATTGGAGGATAAAGATCCTTACCCTGCATTGTTGGGGATCGATTGGGCTTTTGGCATTACCCTGAATTTTCAGCAGTGATGGATGCCTTTCGAGAAAGAAGGTCATAGAGTAGTTCAACCTCTGGATCCGTCATTAGGTGAATGATTTACATAACCCATGGAATATCTTCTCCAAATATTGGTCGATGTTTATTGGCCAATGTTTCCATGACATTAATTAGGACAAGAAAGTTATCCCTTGTTTGACAAGAATTGTAAAGGTTGCTTTCTACTACATTGAACCTCTTTATGAGACTTATTTCATTGACTTTTATCTTGGGCTACTATGTCAATCCAAAGGGCATTGTTTGGTAGGCATATATTGGTCAAACATGTACTCTAGCAATGCATTCACTAGGTTGTGCCAAAAAATAAATACATGAACGAGATTTCACCTCTTTTGTGCTTGTGATCTTGCCATTCACAAGTTATTAGTGTAAATACCAATGAGATCATGATATGAAAAATGTAGTCCTCGATGCCAAGTACCAAATGGATTGGATTTTTTCCTCCTCCTTTGATGAGTCTCATACCTTAAATCTCTATGTTACATGTATCTTGTCACTTGACACTTAATTTTTGTAAGAAATAAAGTCAAACGACAAGTGCAACAAATAATTTTCTCACCACCCAAGATAGGTTATTGTTTTCCTATGCGTTTTGTTATATAAACCCATCCCACATTCCTCGTGCATTTGCCCCTTTAAGAATGACTCGTACTGATGTTATGGAATAAAGGTGCATGCAGTGACACGTTCAAGCGCAACAATGGACATGATTCATTGTTGTACTACAGATTATGGCCACAAACCTTCACCATTGTCAAGCTTTAACTCAAAACTAGAGGCAAGGCACTTTCACACTATTGGCAATGTCAATTTCAAATGGCGAACTACAGGAATATGGAACAAGGACTAACATAATGCCAAGATAGCGACATTATGATTGAAGTGTTGTTTGGTAGAAAAGGATCGAGCATTAGCTTAGGCAATGTTGCATACGTCACTAGGATTTGTTTGGCAGAAATGGATTGGGTATTAGCTAAGGCCACCCACATACATAGCTATTTCGACCTTTTTTTCATATGAAAATATAGCTTACTATTAATAACTCGAAATAGTAAATGTAACCATTACATCATGACCACATGTATGAGTGTGTAGCAAATCACTCCAACATCCACAAAGGCAGCAATATCATCTACATAGTTCAAGACATGTCCCATCCATATCAAATGGATGTCTACTTCAACATATTACTATCCATCACATAATCCTAAAAAAACATAGGTGACCAAAATAAACCATCTCCAAGAGTAATATAGTAGCGGAGGAACATAACCGACAAACAATAAAGACATAAATACAAAAATAAAGTCCAAAACAGCCAGAGGCCTGGACACATAAGTCAATATATATATGAAAAGACTATAAGTAAATAGAGTCGATACATCACACCAGATCAAACCATCCAACAAGTAGTTGGATGAAGTACCTAAGAACCTGCAAGATATCAAGCCACATAGATAAAATGAGCAATAATATAACCAATAAGCCATCAAAAAGAAAAGTAGATCATCATCAAAAAATAATCACCAAAGCAGATCAATCGAGCCCTGTGAGAAAAGGAAATCCTCATGCCATTCCTCCCACATAATAATACCAGTCGTTGAAACCAGAGCCCGCTTGGATAGCAGATCTGCATCTGAATTGACCTCACGATAAACATGAGCAAAGTGAATATGCAGAAAACCATCAATGTAGTTTCTAACAGCAACCATCCAATGTGTTAAGAGCATCACATTGAGAGAAGACGAGCCCAGTTCCCAAGATATAATAGCAGATGTTGGAGCCTAGGTCGTCGCTGCTGTAAAGCTGTGAATTTTGGGAAAAAAGCACAAGTATGGAAGGAAAGTGCTAATTTTGGGACAAGCACTAAGTTTTGGGCAAGAAGGAGACGGTGCGCAGTACGGTGCCAGATAGACAAGCTCAGCGAAGATTACGGACCGGAAATCGCGGAGCTCGCGCGCACGTCATCGAAGAATGAAGGTGGCTCATCTACCATAATAAATAAGGCGATGGAGTAGAGGGCTCAGCTACCCTCATTTTAAAGGCTTAGTACAGAAGTTATGGTTGCTCGGATCAAGGAGGAGCAACGGACCAGAGCATTGAAGGCGAAGGACGATCGCCCATACCCACAATCTGCGCCGGAATTCATGGAGCCTGCAGGAAGCGGCGACGTGACTGCAAGCGGCGCCTATAGTACACCTAGCCATGTGCGTGGTTAGGGTTTTTGGGAATCACTGTTGGGAAAGGCCCACAGTTTTGTAAAGGTGCGACCGCCATGGCCACCTATATATATGAATAATTGTAATGAGTAGACGTTAGAGTTAGCGAGTAAGAGTTAGATACTTCTGGGATAGTTAGATGGTTAGACTGTTAGATAGACAGTCTCAAGGATAGATCATGTGTTGATTATCCTTTGTTATGTTTTCTACCGAGTGTGTAGAACTAGAGTAGAAGCGGATAGCCGAGGAGCTAATCCCTGAGTTGCCAGACAGTCTGTGTGACGTCTGCGCCTTTGTAATCTCTGTAGAGAAGAGACTAGATTAAGAGAAGGGCTCCCAGCTGTGTGCGTGGAGTTTCCTGTAAAGATCTAAGGCTGCAGCTGTGTGCGCAGCATATTGTATAACTCTATGGTTTTTCTGGTTAATATAAACTCTCGTGGACGTGGTTTTCCTCGAGGAGATGAGCTTCACATATGTCTTCTTGTTATAATGTTTGCGTGAATGATAACTGTTTAAAGTTCATTATCTGTGTATGCGAGACTCTTGTATTATCTTTGCGACTGTTTAAGTGAGTTGGGAAGGTCCCTTGATAGCTATAAGTGTTAAGTACCGAAGAAGTAGTAAAGCGCTGTCGCTGCAGCGAGCGAGGACTGCGTTACTGCGCTGGATGCGAAGGGCGAGGAAGTACTTATCGCGTCGACGCAAGGAATAGTTGCCTTCTGCGCTAGAGAGGGGAAACTGCGCAGTGGGCCTGCCGAGGAAGGAATCCGCGCAGCTGCGCCGAGCGGCCTGCGGGAAAGTCCGACCGCCGATATCTGAGGAACCGGAAGAGGAAGAGCAATCTCCGTGTCACCCAGGTTAAGGAAACCTGATTCCTTAACCCCCCCATAGCCACTTCGGGTGAGACCTCGAGCTGCTGTGCAGCTCGTTGCCGAGAGGGCCAGTGCTCCAAGGGGTTTTGTTGTTGCGCTTCATTAAAACCCGGGTCTGCCCAAGAAAGCAGCCAACAAATGGTTCCGTTGCCGCGTGAGCGAGACTTCTTATTCCAGTGATGTGCGAGATTGATGTGCAACCCAGAGAAAGAAAGGAGCCAACAAATGGTTCCGTTGCCGCGTGAGCGAGACTTCTTATTCCAGTGATGTGCGAGATTGACGCGCAACCCAGAGAAAGAAAGGAGCCAACAAATGGTTCCGTCGCCTTATGACTTTTTGATCACGTCACTTCCGTTGCTCTGAACCTTGTTGCTCAGCCAACAAATGGTTCTGTTGTCTTGCGACTTGCTGTTGTGAGACTTATTATTTCCAAGACATCTGAGATTGTTGCTGAAGCCAGCACAAGGTTCTGTTACACTGAGACTTGCTCAGTTGACAAATGTGTTACTGGAATCCTACAGCTAAAGAAATTGGAGACTGGTTTGATTTAAAGGCTAAAGAGTTCGCTGAACAAGAAAATAGCAGTTCTACGCTCCAAACAGAAGACTGGTTACAGAAGTATATTTATACTGACCTTCACGAAATTTTCTTTGCTACATTTGCACTGGAGTTACACGCTTGGATAGCCAAGTTAGCAGATTCTAGACCTACGGTGCATATTGATCAACCCGTCGCTTGGACGCCTGAGCTAGTCAGTATTGTGAAGCGGATAGACAATCCTGTGTCCCGCGCAGTAGACTTTTGGTTGAATAGTCTACTGAAAGGTTTCATCACCGAGTTTGCAGTCGATACAAGAAAGAGTTTCAGTGAAGCTGAGAGGAATTTCTTCCAAGTACACAGAGGTAAGTTCTTAAATTCTCTGAACTTATGGATTAAAATACTCCTGTATGAAAAAGGAAAGCTATGTATTACTTCTGATGAATAGCATAGACAAGTAATGTCCGTAAATTCTGATAGTGATCCTGAAGTTATTGGTTGCACTCGTAGTGGAAAACGATATAAAGTAGGCCTTGACCAATATTCCTTTGAATCTAGCCCAGACGATAGCCAAGTCCCTCGACCAAGCCATATAGAAAGACAAGAGAGTGCTCATATCCCTTATTACCCTTTTACACCGCAAAAGCCAGACAAAGCTCAGTATAACCCCGCAGTAACACCTTCTAGTAGCCCACACGGTACTTCTAGTACCCCTGTACCACCTTTCTTTAACCAGCCCAGAAGCACTGCTACAGCAGCCTCACCTCAACCTAGCACAAGAAGGATGGGTGATGACATGAAGTTACCAACTTTTAGAGGAACAGGGATAGAAGACCCTGAGCAGCACTGGTTCTTATGTGAAGCCATTTGGACAATTAAGCAAATTAATGATGATGCTGTTAAACTGGTTCAGCTAGCAACCACACTAAGAGAAAGAGCCTTGACTTGGTTCATGAAATACTCAGCAGCACAGAACAGAACGCTTGCTGAGGTAAGAAATGCCATGATTCGGGAATTCAAGAAACCTAAATCAGAATCACAGTGTATAACAGAGCTCAAAGACATCAAACAGTTACCTACAGAATCAGTATGGGACTTTGACCAGAAGTTCAAAGCCTTGATAGATCAAGTAAGCTTCGAGTTTGCACCACAGCAACATAAAGAATGGTTCATTGCTGCACTGCTTCCACACATTAGACTTCCTCTTATGCAACAGAATCTCAATACTCAGGAACAAGCTCTAGAGATGGCTATGAAACTAGAAGCTTCGCCTATTGCGGGAACAAGCAACGATGTTGCGCATTTACAGAACCAATTAGCAAACTTAACCTTGCAAGTGCATGATATTAAGAAAGGCAAGGAGATTAAGGAAGAAATTTGGTGTACAAAATGTAAAGCCCAAGGTCATTCAAAGGACCATTGTCCCGTTTTCATAGACTATATTGCAACTGGAGCACCTAACCCTTTACCACAGGCACAAGGGCCTTGGTGTGAAATCTGTAAAACTAGAGGTCATAGACCACAAGAATGTCACTTACTTCAGAAATATGTACAAACTCCAAAGAATCTATATTGTAATTTCTGTAAATCAGTAGGTCATGATGAGAACAATTGTAGAGCATATGATCTTATGATAGAAAGAAAGCATGATGTTTATAGGGTACAAGCAGAGACACAAGGACCCACAGCAGGTCCACCTTATGACCAAACTCGGGACGCCCGAGCAGGAAATTACAGGGGACGCGGACGCACAACAAATTTTGGTCGCGGAAGAGGACAGATCACTTGTTATAATTGCGGAGCACAAGGTCATTTTGCCAGGGATTGCCAAAATCCTACAACCCTTTGCAGGTATTGTAAATCTTCTGACCATATCATTGAAGAATGCCCTCAGTTACAGGCTAAGATGCAAGCAAAGACCCCACAGGTCAATCAGAATATTCAGTTGATTGGAGCAGAAAAAAGAGAACCAGACCCTACAGTTAATATAGTGACACGCAGTGGAGCAACCACTGGTGCGCAAGAGATGGGAATGGGAAGGCAAGCGACGTAATGGGTGCGCCGCGCTAATATTAAACCAGCACCACTTAACCTGCAGAAGCAAAAAGAAGCATTTAAGCAAGCTCAAGAGTATTTCTCAGATCCGAGAGCTTCAAGTTCTGCCGCAATTCCGCAGAACAATAGTAGACCGCAAGTGCTAAGACAAGACAACCTGGTACAAGAACAGGCCACTACAGCTGGAAGGTCTGACGAGGAGCATGCACTAGGCAGTGTTCATGCGTTCCTGCGACAATGCTTAAAATTGTTGCGCAACGAAAAGGCAACTCTAGAACTCCAACACCTGTTGGATCAGTGCCAACAGTCTGCTTCGACAAACACACCGCAGTGTGCTGTTCACTAGATTAGGAGTCACATTAGAACTGGAAAAGAGATGAGGCTTACAGCGTAGATTGGAGCATTTGAAATGGACGAAGTCATGTTAGACTTGGGTTCAGAAGCCAATGTCCTCACTATGCAGACATGGGAACAGATGGGAAGCCCTCAGCTTACAAGATCCCCTATCCAGCTAAGACTCGCGAATCAGCAACGAGTCTCTCCATTGGGAAGATTACCTAATGTACCTATTGATATTGAAGGAGTCAGAAGTTTTGCAGATTTTGAAGTAATCAAAATCATGGATGATAGTAGACCATACCCAGCACTTTTAGGAATAGGCTGGGCATTTGATAATTTGGCTGTCATTAATTTGAAGAAAAGACAGATGACCTTTGAGGATGACCAGATTAGGGTCATCGCACCACTTGATCCTATTCAAGGACCAAGGTATATAGAACCCATTCGCGCAGAAGAGGAAGCGCGCCACATGGAAAGTTTGTACCAAATGACTACTAACCACAGTGACTATGTCAACCCCACAGCAGATGGCCATATCAGCTGGCGATGCGATAGCTCGTGCACATCAGACTCAGATGCAGGATTGGAAAACTGGCAGAATCGTTTACATGAGGTTTCTGCAAGACGTTGCGCAATGATGACTAAATCCATTTGATGGATTGGCACAGAATTAACTGACACTCCAATTTTTGATGGTCTAACTGAAGTAACTAAATTCATACCGGAATATGAACAAAAGCTTCCAGAACCACAGCGCATACAGGCACTAGATATAGCATTGCGCGCTACACCCGCAAGATGGTGGGCTGCGCATAAGGAGAATATTCATACATGGCAAGATTGTCGCAGATTGATACTGCGCAGATTCCAGGACACTACAGCAGAAGTGTCGCGCAAATACGAGGGACAGAGTGACCCCAGGTCACACATTGAAGCATGCATTCAGCAATGGTCAGATATTCCGCAAGATGAATGGGTTCACCTATTCATCCACACATTGGATACAGTTCCAAGGAACTGGTATACTGAAACAGAATTGCGCAAAGGCACTCTTACTTGGCCTCTAATGATGGAAAGTTTTCAACTTACCTTCAGCTTTGAGTCAGAGCATCCAAGTATTGATCAGGCTCTGAAGTATATTAAAAAGAAGGTATTCGAACCATGTCTAGTAACAGAATATTCCCAACCAGATTGGGCTGTCCAGATAGAACATGCCCTGGAATGTTATAACTTCACCGCTGAAGAGGAGGAGGACGATCCTCGCAACATCAATATCCCAGAATCAGAAGGGACGCGCAATATTAAAGGTCCTGAGCTTGATATTCCTGCCATCACAGAACACATCAAGCTCAAGAAGATTAACATTAGTACAGAAGCTGAACCAAAGTTTGCTTCTATAGGAGATTATTGGGATGATGAAACTGTTGGACATATTTCAGAATTATTACGTGACTACCAGGATATCTTTCCCACCAAGTTCACAGAAATGAAAGGCATCCTAGGAGACTTAGGAGTGATGCGCATACCTCTGAAAGCAGACGCCAAGCCAGTAAAGCAGCGCCCATACAGGTTGAACCCGCGCTATAAAGAAAAAGTCAAAGAAGAAATTGATAAGATGCTCGCAGCAGGTATTATTGAGCCAGTAGAGGAAAGCGATTGGATTAGTCCTATGGTGGTCCAAGAAAAGAAAACGAAAGGTGAAATAAGAATCTGTGTCGACTTGCGCAAACTCAATGATGCATCAGCGCACGATCCATTTCCCACTCCTTTCACAGATGAAGTACTTGATAATGTTGGAGGACAAGAGGCTTACTCTTTCACTGATGGTTTCTCGGGATATCATCAGATCAGAATCCATCCGGACGACCGCCACAAGACTACTTTTGCAACTGAATGGGGCTCATTCCAGTATACGGTAATGCCCTTTGGTCTTAAAAACCCACCTGCTATCTTCTCTAGAGTTGTTGTTGTTGTTTTTAAAGAATTCATTCACAAGTTCTTAGAAGTCTATTTTGACGACTGGACTGTATTTGGCATATTAAAGAACCATATTGCAAATCTGCGCATGATGTTAGAAAAATGTAGACAGCATCAGATTTCCCTTAACTTGAAAAAATGTATATTCTGTGCGCCCTTTGGTATTTTGTTGGGACATATTGTATGCAGACAAGGACTCCTGATGGATCCTGCGAAGGTTGCCATCATTGCTAATTTACCTGCGCCCAACTCAGTTAAACAATTGCGCACTACATTGGGACATACAGGATACTACAGAAAATTCATCAAGGGTTATGCAAAGATCACAGCGCCTATGGAAAGATTGCTCAAAAAGGATTCGAAGTTCCAATGGACAGAGGAATGCCAACAGAGTTTGGACACACTTAAAGAAAAGATGATCACAGCGCCTATTCTAGTTTTCCCGGACTGGAGAAAACCTTTTCATGTTCATGTTGATGCTTCTTCTATAGCATTGGGGGTTGTGCTTGCACAGTCTGGAGAAGGAAGTATTGACCACCCGATTGCTTACTCCAGTAGAAAGCTATCTACAGCTGAGAAGAACTACACCACTACAGAAAGGGAAGGATTAGCTATGGTGTATGCCCTACAGAAATTCAGACACTACCTGTTAGGCGCTCATTTTAAAATGTACACTGACCACTCTGCTTTGAAATATTTAGTCAATAAACCAGTGTTAGGAGGAAGAATTTGCAGATGGCTACTGCTCTTCCAAGAATATGATTTCGAGGTCATTGTAAAGCCAGGCAGATTGAATGCAGGGCCTGACCATCTATCCAGGATAGAGTCAGGAGAGGAACCTACAAGTCTGGAGGACAATCTGCCTGACGCACAGTTGTTTTCTATTCAAGCAGCAGACGAATATTATTCTGATATTCTTGAGTTTCTCACTACCGGGAAAGCACCGGCTGAGTTTACAATCCAGCAGAAGAAGCAACTTGTTGTCAGAGCCGCAGACTTCACTTTGATAGCAGGCCAGCTTTATAAGTTGGGCCCTGACGAAGTTTTGCGCAGATGTATCTTACCACATGAAAAGAACTCTATCATCGCAGAAGCGCATTCAGGTACCGCAGGAGGCCATTTCGCAGGAAAGCCGACTGCGCAAAAGATATTAGCCGCAGGTCTTTGGTGGCCGACATTACACAAGGATACTAAGGAATTCTGTAAATGCTGCGATGTGTGCCAGCACACAGGAAAACCCTCAAGGAGAGATGAAATGCCGCTAAGACCCCAGATCACACTGCGTGCTTTTGATAAATGGGCCATTGACTTTGTAGGACCTATTAACCCACCAGGAAAAAGAACTGGCGCAAGATACATCATTACAGCTACTGAATACCTCACCAGATGGGCTGAGGCGAAGCCAGTTAAGAACTGCGACGCTGCTACGGCCGCGCAGTTCATTTTCGAGAATATTATCACTAGATTTGGATGTCCATTGATTCTCATGAGCGATCAGGGTACACATTTCCTCAATGAGACTATAGAGGCCCTTACTGAAGAATTTCAAATTAATCACCATAAGAGTACACCCTACCATCCTCAAGCTAATGGTACGATGGAAGCATTCAATAAAATTCTTGAGAATGCCCTGACGAAGATCTGTAATCAACAACGAGATGATTGGGACCTTAGAGTCGCAGCTGTATTATGGGCTTACAGAACCACTTGCAAGAAACTAACAGGTCACACACCTTTCAGCTTGGTGTATGGACAAGAAGCAGTTATGCCCATGGAATACATTATTCCTAGTCTTAGAATTGCGCAAATTACAGAAATGGCAGATCCTGATACTATGAATGAAAGACTTTCGCAACTGCTTGTCTTAGAAGAAGATAGACTCTTAGCCGGATTCCATCAACAGGTACAGAAGGCAAGACAGAAAGCTTGGCATGATAGGCATATTAAGAATAAAGTCTTTCAGGAACGAGACTTGGTACTCCTCTATGACAGTAAATTTACCAAGTTCCCAAGCAAGTTTCGTGTACACTGGTTAGGCCCTTTTCAGGTGATAAAAATAACAGACGGAGGTGCAGTTCAGCTTGCAAAGCTTGATGGAGAATTACTACCTACAATGATCAACGGGAGTCGGCTTAAGCTTTATCGCGATGGCCACTCCACTCTGTCGACCTAATATTTTTCTAAAAGAGATGCAGATGCCCAGTGTAGTTGAAAGAGGCACCGCATTCAGTCTACACGGAAGTTGCGAGACACCCAGTCTCCGGCTTCCTGCGCAGTTCCTAGAAACATCCGCGCATGTCTAAAGTTTGGTTGGAGCGAACATAGTTGCGCTCTTGTGAATCTTCTCCCCGGACCGTTGAACTATCGCTCTTGCGGAGTTCCCTTTGATAATTTGCCGCTTGAAAAAGTTTTGTTGTGGACCCCTAGAGGCACAGTTCCCTAAGTTGAAATGACCCGCCGGAAATTTTGAATTACAACAGTTATGTAGCCACGTCTGAATAAATGAAGGATAAGTCCGCTATTTAAGTCTAGCCGTTCTGACGGATTCGGCTTAATCTCCGAAAGATTTGCATTTAACTCTGGCGCCGAAAGCATTAGCTTCTCCCGGAAGGCTGTCAGAACCCGTCAATCACACTAAATGCACCCTACGGCAAGGAGGATAGCGTGTTGTCAACTCATGTATACCCGCCTATAGCTACGTTACCCCACTTGGTCGCATTTATTCACCTCTGGCTATAAATACCTCACACTTGTAAAAATTTTGGGTTACTTTCCTCGAATTGCTAGCTTGTTTACGAATCCAAGTTATTGTTTTCAGAGCCGAGTTGTGCAGAGTATTTTCCCTTGTTTTCAGCGTCCATATCCTACGAAGGTCCGCCATTTGCTGTCCAAAGTTTTTGTTCCCTACATCGATTCACGACGGAGAACCTGTCAACTGAAGAAGTTGTTCGTCAATTCCTGCGCCGAGGCTTAGATTTCGGCATGACTACTCCAGTCACAGCTTCGACTTATGTACATCCTGGTTATCAGGATCCCAGACAATCTCCGGCTACAAGAGCGTCGCCATCACAACCAGAAGAACCTGTTCCAGAACCGTTGGCGACCATGGCGAACTATATTCCGCCGCGTCCAGATGATGCACCAGAAGTACAGATCCCGAAGAATGCAAAGTATCCCATTCCGCTACCGCCACTACCGGCTAGTGTGCGGGTAGAAGGGCAACTGTTGGGAAACATTCCACTGGTCAAGTTCTCTGATTTCAACCTCGGAGACTATAAGACATATCCTCAGTTCCAGCTAGACCGATATCTGAATATAGTGCATAATCCCACCAGAAAGGTTGACGAGTTTATCCCGAAGGGATTTGCAGCAAATCTTGAGCGCCCTGGACTCCTGAATTTGTTGAAGCTACCGCACTTTGGGCGTAGCAATGAAGTGAACGCAGTCGTTAAAACACTGCTATCCTGCGTTCATGGAGGTTACCTTTGGCTCGGGAGGCCAATTGATCTAAATGTTGATTTAATTCACCGCATTACTGGTCTATCTAAGGCTGGTAAGGATCCCAATATTCATTTTGTGGGAAAGGACAAGGACAGAAAATTGACTGCACAGGTGGTGCAGAAGTATAACTTAACAAGAGGAGGTCGGGATTATGACCTCACTGCAGTAGAAGATGAGGCACTTCGATTTACAGGAAGTCTGCTTGCACGCAGACTTCTCACAAAGTGCCGACCAAAGGAAGTCACTGGAGCTGTCGTGGAGCTCGCCATCGCAGCTGCGGAGGGAGAGCAGTACAACTGGTCTCTCTTCTTGCTGAATTCTTTCTTGGCTGATTGCCTGAATGTGCAGGACAATGCATCCCAAGCATTCCATTTTTCATGGCTTCTAATTTTATGCGCTCTCGTTGGGTGGAAGGAGCCCCCGAATACTCAGTTCCTTCCGCGCCGCGCAGGAGAGGTTGCCGGCATGCGCTACATCAACCTCTGGGATTCCCCTAATCCCGCGAAGCGCAAGATGAATCGCGCTGTCTTTTGTGAGTACTACTATCTCCTCCTAGATACCATTCAAGAAATGCCAAGGCTGAGCGAGGAGACAGCCACATTATATGACTAGAAGTTGGCTTTTACAGCCGACATACATCAACTTTACCTCCGCCCTTGCGGCATTCCAGATGAATGGGCGCTAGGCCTTTACAGAATGACCACCGAGGATGTTGAAGAAACCATCAAGTCTTGGTCGGATGAGTGGAGGGAGGCCGCCGATCTCGCATCCGCGCTGCCAACCGCCGCTACGAAAGAGAAGGATAAGGGCAAGGAAGCCCGTGAGCAGAGAAGTGACGAAGGCTCCACAGAACCGGCCGCCAAGAAACAGAAAGTGTCGCATCCCGCTGAGGCTATTCCCTCGGGGATCGACCAGTATCTGAAAGAGAAATTTCGTGAGATGAGGAACGCGCACGCTCACATCAGAAGTGCTTTAGATTTGCAGTTCGTAGAACTGAAAGGTCTCGTAGGAAGAGTTGCGCAGACCCATGCGCCAGCATCTACTTCGCAGGCGCCACAAGAAATTCCAAGTGCCGAGCGAGTTGAAGAACTCATTGAAAGGCATACTGTCGTGCATATTCCGACTACCAGCATGACACTTCCAGATCCGCTAACTCCACTACAGGTAAGCGCCGTTGGGCCCGTTGAAATTAATTTGTCTCTAATTCCTATAGAGACTCTACAGCTAGTGCATGAGAAAGTTTCTCTTGAGTTGAGAGCTAGAGAGCTCTCTACATTTCAGGAAAATCAACGACTGCAATCGCAGGAGTTAGAGTTGAAGGCAATCCATCAGAATACCTCTGAGAAGCTTGCACTTTATGAGGCGCAAGACATCGGTATCGAGAACGCAGTGGATGAGATTGCCCAGTTATTGCCGGCTTGCGAGATTCAACCAGACCTCCCTCTGGTTGCAAAAGTTCAAATTATTGGAGAAAGGGAGAAAACCCTGGAGCAGGAAATAGTTGCTATGGCAGAAGGCCATAGAACCCAGATCGCTGAGCTAGAAGCTCGCGTTGCTGCGCATCTTACGGATGATGCGCAGGTACAATTTGAAGCACTGAGCAGAGCTTCCACACAGATGAAAGATCGAGTACAGGAAGCCGAGAACCTGATGAACCAGGCTATGGAAGCTTGGACGGAGCTTGTGAAGCTCCCTTTTAAAGTAGGACTGTCAGAACAGGTGCAAGCTGCAGAACAATCTCTCACTGTTCTGAATGAAGAAGCTAAGGCCTTAACAGGCTTACCAAAAATGAAGAAAATGGGCGAAGTGCGCAAAATGCAGCAGCAACTGCACAAGCTCAGAACTGAAGATGAGAAGCTCACCAACAGCATTCAGCCATTCATGGATGAGTATGCTGAAATCGTTGCCCAGGTTGAGACAAAAATCAAAGAGATTGCTGAATCTCAGGAGATCATTTATACCATCACTAAATACGAAGCAACCGCAGAAACGGTGCAAACAGCTGACGAGTGTGTTGAGGAATTGGACTCCGCTATTGCGAAGTGGAAGAAAACATTCACGGAGACTCAAGCAAAAGCAGATGCGCAAATCAAGCGACCACGCGCTAGTGCGAGTGGCTCGAGGGCGAGCCACAAGTGAGTGTTAGGGGCCTGTTGGAGCCTAGGTCGTCGCTGCTGTAAAGCTGCGAATTTTGGGAAAAAAGCACAAGTATGGAAGGAAAATGCTAATTTTGGGACAAGCACTAAGTTTTGGGAAAGAAGGAGACGGTGCGCAGTACGGTGCCAGATAGACAAGCTCAGCGAAGATTACGGACCGGAAATCGCGGAGCTCGCGCGCACATCATCGAAGAATGAAGGTGGCTCAGCTACCATAATAAATAAGGCGATGGAGTAGAGGGCTCAGCTACCCTCATTTTAAAGGCTTAGTACAGAAGTTATGGTTGCTCGGATCAAGGAGGAGCAACGGACCAGAGCATTGAAGGCGAAGGACGATCGCCCATACCCACAATCTACGTCGGAATTCATGGAGCCTGCAGGAAGCGGCGACGTGACTGCAAGCGGCGCCTACAGTACACCTAGCCATGTGCGTGGTTAGGGTTTTTGGGAATCACTGTTGGGAAAGGCCCACAGTTTTGTAAAGGTGCGACCGCCATGGCCACCTATATATATGAATAATTGTAATGAGTAGACGTTAGAGTTAGCGAGTAAGAGTTAGATACTTCTGGGATAGTTAGATGGTTAGACTGTTAGATAGACAGCCTCAAGGATAGATCATGTGTTGATTATCCTTTGTTATGTTTTCTACCGAGTGTGTAGAACTAGAGTAGAAGCGGATAGCCGAGGAGCTAATCCCTGAGTTGCCAGACAGTCTGTGTGACGTCTGCGCCTTTGTAATCTCTGTAGAGAAGAGACTAGATTAAGAGAAGGGCTCCCAGCTGTGTGCGTGGAGTTTCCTGTAAAGATCTAAGGCTGCAGCTGTGTGCGCAGCATATTGTATAACTCTATGGTTTTTCTGGTTAATATAAACTCCCGTGGACGTGGTTTTCCTCGAGGAGATGAGCTTCACATATGTCTTCTTGTTATAATGTTTGCGTGAATGATAACTGTTTAAAGTTCATTATCTGTGTATGCGAGACTCTTGTATTATCTTTGCGACTGTTTAAGTGAGTTGGGAAGGTCCCTTGATAGCTATAAGTGTTAAGTACCGAAGAAGTAGTAAAGCGCTGTCGCTGCAGCGAGCGAGGACTGCGTTACTGCGCTGGATGCGAAGGGCGAGGAAGTACTTATCGCGTCGACGCAAGGAATAGTTGCCTTCTGCGCTAGAGAGGGGAAACTGCGCAGTGGGCCTGCCGAGGAAGGAATCCGCGCAGCTGCGCCGAGCGGCCTGCGGGAAAGTCCGACCGCCGATATCTGAGGAACCGGAAGAGGAAGAGCAATCTCCGCGTCACCCAGGTTAAGGAAACCTGATTCCTTAACCCCCCCATAGCCACTTCGGGTGAGACCTCGAGCTGCTGCGCAGCTCGTTGCCGAGAGGGCCAGTGCGCCAAGGGGTTTTGTTGCTGCGCTTCATTAAAACCCGGGTCTGCCCAAGAAAGCATCCAACAGCAGATGAGTCACCCATAGCAACGAGTGACGAGACCCGTTTGAAACGAGCAAAGTATAAGAGTAGCCAAAGTGCACAGAGTTCACTGCGGGTGTTTGTTCCATATCCCAGGTTCAAATAAATACGATAGGAGATAGTGTTATTCAGATGCAGTATCGCACCCGCACCGCTGTCACCCCGACCCCCAAGAGCCGCCCCATCAAAAAAACCGCATGGATATACAAGAATCGGAGGAGAAAACCGGTATCCAGGGCGCCTTGGAGGTGAGGCATGTCGACCACCCACAAGACCAGAAATGGAGCAAAACTCCATGTAATAGGCAATTATCCGCCCACATAACCAATGCGGATTAGGAGAAATACCTTCAAATACACAGCGATTTCTTGCCTTCCACACCTCCCACATCATGAAACAGGGAAGTTCCAGCCACTGACGAGCACCAAGATCACGAAACCAACAGCAAAAAGAGTCAATCAAGGACGTAGCATGCCAGGCTACAGGTGATCCAAGGGATATAACAATGTATGACCAAAGTTCAATCATGAATAAACATGACGTGAAGAGATGATCGACCGATTCCACATAGGATGCACACAACGGACACCGGCCAGGACCGCAGAAACCCTGACGACAAAGATTATCCCAGGTAAGAATATTGTTGCCCAGAGCCAGCCAGACAAAGCAGCGAATCCGTGGGAGAATAGCCAGTTTCCAAATCACTGTATGCCACCAAATCAACCCAGGTTGACAATCAGCGAAACAAGAGTCATATGCCAGCTTTGAGGTGACCACGCCTCGTGCAGTATCCCAAGACCACACCAACTTGTCCGGAGCGTCACAAAGCCTGATATTTGCTTGACTGAGATGCCTAATAAAATCTGACCATTCCTTCCCCATAATGCCCCCAATACCAAGTTGACGAGCATTTATCCATCCCCTGCCATTTAATGAAACCGCATGTGCAAGACAAAGGAGCCCCCTGGCCCGTAAATGTGCCCGTAGTTCCAGGGAGAGAAGATAATCAGGAGATCCCCCCAATACAGGATCCATGCCGAGTCTTATGTCTCGACCATTTCCGGGCTTCCAAGTAAGCCATTTTGCAACGATAGAAAATGAACCCATAAGACCCCTCCAAATATTGGATGCGCCAGTCACGGTATGTTGCTCCAACCGAAACCAAGAAGCAACAGGGATGTTTTTGAGATATTTCGCCCTGATAATACAACCCCAAATGGAGTTATTAAATAAAACACGCCACAAACTCTTTGCATGGAGCCCCATCACAAAAAGTTCCAAGTTCTTTACGTTCCAACCCCCCAGAGTGTGAGGTTTGGCGAGGTATTTCCAGTTTATTAAATGAAACTTGTTCACCGCCCCCCCCCCCCCCCCCCCCGACCATATAAAACGGAAAAATTTCCCCCGGATAATGCGGATGATTGCCACCGGAATTTTGTTGAGAGAGAACCAGTAGATGCCCAGATTCTGGAGGACTGCCTTTGCCAAAGTGAGCCGGCCACCCAGAGACAGATATTTCATGCTCCAGTGTCCAATGCGGTCATCAAACCGCTTGATAAGCCAATTCCAGTCATTTATCCTGTAATTAGCAGGTTTGATAAAGTAGCCGAGATATTTAGTGCCATCAAATAAATCCTTAAATTCCAAAGGAAACGAATCCCAGATTCTGCGTTCCACATTCACCGCCAAAGAGTGCTTCAGGAAAAAAGATTTTAACATGCTAATGAGCATGCCAGTTACCAGACAGAAAAAATCAAGTATTTTCTTATACTGAACCCACTCCTCCAAAGTACCCACACCGAAAAGCATAACATCGTCCACAAAGAGAGTGTGTGTTACCGAAACATCAGTGGAGATCTTTAAACCCACAATATGTCCATCACTCCTAGATTTATGAATGGAGAGGCTCAGACCTTCAATGACCAACAGAAAAAGCAGGGGGGAGAGAGGGCATCCCTGACAAAGGCCCCTAGAAGCCTTGAAGTATTCAGTCGGTTGACCATTTATAAGCACGGAAAAGTTAACAGAGGTGACGCAGGCCATAATCCACTTCATAACCTTCCAAGGAAGACCAATTTGGATAAGAATCAGTTTCAGAAAGGTACAATTTACTCTGTCGTAAGCTTTTACCAAGTCTAGTTGAAGGACTAGAGCATCCAGCTTCTGCTAGTTTATACTGTGGAAGACCTCCTGAGCCACGCCAACTGCATCATGAATCTGCCTCCCGTCCAGAAAGCCATATTGTTCCATAGAAATGAATCTTGACAAGAATGGTTTGATACGTTGTGCAATTATCTTAGATATGATATTGTAAACTAAATTGCACAACGCAATAGGCCGGTAGTCACTGAAACTCTCAGGATGTGATGTTTTAGGTATCAGAGTCAGATAGGTAGAATTCAGTGCCCCGGAGACCATCCCCAAAGACTGGGATTCATCAACTGTCGTCCTAAGGTCCTCGCCCATAATATCAAAAAAATGTATGAACAGTTCCACCGTCCAGCCATCCGAACCAAGCGATTTATCCTTGGTAAAGCCCCGTAAGGTATCCAAGATTTCAGTAATAGTAATAGCCTCGAAAATATTGTCCCCTTCCACATCCGTGAACATCCTGGGGTATTCTTTTATAAGCTTAAATTGTTCATTCAGAGATGTATCCTTTGGATCAGTATAGTACTCAAAAAAGTGTCGAGAAGCCTCGGCCATCAAATCCTCAGTCCCATAAATCCTCCTCCCATCATGATCATTTGAATCCCATATATTATTTTGAATCCTTCGTGAATCAGCATACCGATGAAAAAACTTTGTATTCAAATCACCATCTTTTAGCCAAATTGCCCGGCTCTTTAAACGCCAAGATTCTTCCTGGGTAATGAGAATTTTGAGTTTTCTTTCCTCCAGCTTAGCTAGTCGTGCACGACCAGCTTGAGCACATCCCATACTCAAAAATTGCTCCCTGAGATCAGCAATTTCCACTTCAAGCTCCTTTAGTTCATTAGTCATCGAAGCTTTTTTGGATCGTTCCCACCTCATAGTGAAGTCTCTTAGGGAACAAAGTTTGGCAGCAAGATTTTCCATAGCCGATCGTTCCCCCGATACATCAATATTTGCCCAAAGAGTACGTACACCTACATCATAATCCATCTCCTTTAACCATACTGAATTGAATTTGTAAGGATAAACCTGATGTTTTGGTTCAGTATCAAATTATAAGATGATAGGGGAATGATCACTTATATGGGTCATCTGTATCCATGTCCTGTATGTTTTGAATGTGCTTAAGAGTGACTCGGAAATCAAGTATCGGTCAATGCGCTTGGATATCATATTCTCACCCAGACGACCATTAGACCAGGTGGGAGCCATAGGTTGAGGCTCCACATCAATCAGTGAATATGTGGCGAACAGGTCTCTGAAATAAGTCCCAAGAGGATCCCTCCTGGTCGCACATCCCCATATCTCCTCAGCCCCCCAAGAAAAATTCAAGTCACCTTCAATTATCAAATTTTCCAGAGCCAGTAAATGCTCCGAAACAGCCTGATTCCAAAAGCTTTCCCTGTTGCAATAAGGGCCATAGCAGTTTATAATATTTATGTCTTTATCCGAACCCCTGCACCTTCCGGACAGCAATATGCCCAGAGAAATATTAAACGACATAAATTTTAGCACCCCCGGGTTCCAAGCACCCAATAAACCACCTAAAAGGCCAACCGCGTCAATAACAGACATACACCAACCCGGCTTTATTTTATTGAAAAAAGAACTAGCCTTTTCACCACAGACCATCGTCTCTTGAAGTAGTACAAGATCAGGATTCACAATATGAAGGATTCTTTTGAGGGCCAGTTGTTTGGGCATCCCCCCCACACCCCGGATATTTAAGGAGATAAAAATCATTTCCGACCCCGAGCAAGGGCTTTGATTCCTCTAAGAACCCTGGTATCAGGAGAGACGCTAGTATTCAAGGTGTTGTCATCCAGCACCCCTGAGGGTTCGACTGATTTATTTTTCCTAGCACTCCTAGTTTTAATAGGAGAGAAGTCCGTAGCAAGCCCACCCTGTCGAGCCCCCTTTACAATGCACTGAGTTCCAATCGTGTCTACTGTTGTATCCGAAAGATGGCCAACCGTGGTCCCTACACCAGGCAGCTGTGACCCAGGACCTATGGAACCGGCCGCACAAATATTACCCAGACCACACTCATCAACCACCCTATTTTTCAAAAAGACAGGGAGAGGCACCTTTTTAACCATCTCTGAATAGGAAGGGATGAGTAAGACACGTTCCCGATCCTCCGGTGCGTTGGGAATAAAAGATTGTAAAGGTATGTTGACAGACGGGGGTTCCACAGCATTTTCGCACAATGAGACAACCCCACCCAGGGCATGGTCAGGTATAACAGCTTCACCATCCGAGGGTAAAATGACCGTGGGACTATGTCTATCCTCCGACTCAATAGGCGAAATGGGGAGGACAAATGAGGTTCCAGGAGAAGTAGTATTTACAGGGAGGGATATATCGGCAGAGGGGACCACATCGACAAGTGTAGCATCTGGCTCACTATCAAAATCAGAGGAAATTGATGACTTTTGGTATAAGCGACTGTGATAATTTCCATTATTTCCATTATGAAGCTCCAATGCATTAATAAATTGAATATCCAACTCATTCAATGAATGATAAAGAGATGGGTCGTTTGTTTCCAACTTACCCAGTAAGCCCATCGCCAAATGAACCAGATTTGGGACACGGTTGGAGAACCCATCAAGACCGCCGGTAGTATCCACATCCTTATCGCTGCCGTCATTAGAGGACCAAAACGGGTCCGCCCCCACCGGACGACCAGAAGAGAAACGATTTGTACATTGTCTCCAGAGGTGTCCCACTTGCTTGCAGTTTGAACAACGAAAGGGTATACCCCAATAATCAATAACCAGATCCAGGCGTCGGCCCCTCCAGTTTATATGAAGTACATCAATGAGACCAAGTGAAATGTCTACCTCCACCAATAGTCGCCCCATACGACGATCAAAACCAGTGAGGTGCTCGTCCTCCACATGCAAGAAGTGGCCCAAACTATTTTCGATAGCTTCAAACGCCCCACGATTCCAAAGGGCAAGCGGCAGACCAGGAATAAGAACCCATAAATGTCGCAACCGAATAGTAGCAGTATCCGAATCAAAATCGGTATGCCATTTTTGTAATATGAGACTGCCGGCACCATGCAGCCATAAACCGTTTAAGATGGTTGAACAGTGGATTTCCTCGTTAAACTTGAAGCCATACCAACCCCGAGAAAGGGCAAATACCTGTGGTGTATATCCCACAATAGGCCTCCAATTTTCCGTCACCCACCCCACGATATCTTTTCGGTCCATGGCGAAATAGGAGAATTTTCCCACCAAAGCGGTCACATTGAAGTCGACCAGCTCCTCCAAACCCAGATCCTGGCCCATAGTTAACCAGGTCTCCCCAGGACAACAACAGAATTTCTCGCTCAGCCGATGGGCGGCCCCTAGTGACATACCGAGATTTCTTACCCTATGCACGAGAGGGACCATCCTGAGTGCTGTCAACCGACAGATCCGAACCAGGAGTCACCCCTGGAGCCCCAAACAACGGCAGATGGCCTTTTTTAGGCAGATGTTTGACACGTGGAACCCTCTGTCTGCCAGTCGCGGCAAGTGGACGTTTTCCCCACAACATGTCCCGGAAATATGAATACGGCTTGAACAAGCCCGCCTCTTCGATTTGGTAGTCCGAGGCCGTCATAGGGTTATCCTCCAAAGCAGGAGAAGCCGCCACCTGTTCCCCCATCCGATAGATCAACACCGATACCGTCAAGACAGGGCACCAGAAACCAACAGATCCGGAGTCCGAGCCACGCAGGCCAATAAGGAGCCAAGAAACCCAGGAGAAGGGGAACCCAAGCAAGGGTCTGTGCACAAAAATGATGACAAGAAGCTTCGAAACCCCACACCAACACTGAGTAGGACAGATTCACCGCATATACCGGTATAATAGCCTGTAAATGATAAACAGAAACTTCGAAACCCCACACCCACAAACAGATCAGGACAGACTCACGACAGACACACGGCACCGTTTAGGACAGACCCCAGCATATACCGGGGAAAAAAGACGGCAAAGTTTTGTCAGACCCCAAAGAAACAGCAGATTTAACAAAACGGCCCAGTCACCATACCCCAGACCGCCGAGTATTTTGCCCAGCCGAAGCTCCACACCACAATAGCCCGAACCCAGGTGGATAAAGAAAGGGTTTTTTACCACCCGTGCTCAAGAAAACGGGGACCAGCACACCAACCCAAAATAGCAAGGAAACCCCACAGCAGGGCACCAGTCACAGTCCACAATACCATAAACCAAAAACAGTGAACACCAAATGATTAATACAAATTTTATGGGTTACCGCGTGCGACCAACTGGAGAGTATTGGAGCCGGCTGATTTGTTGTATGGTGTTAAAACTCCCCATTCTGAAACCCCACCGCGCACAGTAAACCCCATATCCACCGCCTCACCGCCTCCAGCTCCGCTATTTCGAACTTACATATCGTCGTGAGTTACGATGATATATTGACATTTTGACAATAGGAAGGTCGATATATGATGTTTAGAAATTGACATTATTTCCTATCATTTTGAAAAATTGAAATTTTAGAAAATGTTAGTAATGGCATTTGAATCGTTGATGTAGCATCATAAAAGCGTCATTATTTACCTATAATGTAGTAGTGAAATAAATTATGATAATTAGTGATGAGGTGACAAACCATTCTTCTACCTAGATTTGTGAGTGATCAACAGATAAGAGATCACTAAGTGTTTTCATCCAACTCTGATTTTGTTGGGTGAACTTTTGTATATTGTTCTTTAAATGGGTAGACTCATTTCATTAAACTACAATGCCTTTGAAACCACAAACTTAAACATGACATAGTTATAAGACAATTTTATAATTTAATAAAAAAAATACAAATAAACTAAAGTATATTATTTTTGTCATCAAAGAAAAATTTAAGGATCTATGATTTTCTTAAAGTGTAGAAACTTGGGTGAAACTTATTAATTCTTAAATTTCCAACCATAAGATGTTTGGTGATATTTTTGTAAAAATATTCAAAATTGTAAGGATTTTAAATAGTTTTTGGACAATTTTGGTGACGTTTAGAGTAAAAAAAATAATCCCATGGAATTTAGGAAATCGTTTTTGAAAAAAATGTAAATTGGTGAATCTCTTTTTGGAAAAGAACATCAAAAATTAACCCATGGGCTATATTTCACCCTTAAAAGTTTTTGTGCTTGCCATTAATTTGCACATATGTTGTTTAATTTCCTAAAGATTGCAAGCATATAATAATTTCCATTGCTCAAAACATATAAACAAAATTTACACAGAGCCCTACATCAAGCAATATCAATATATAAGCAAAGACTAATCATTGTTGAGAAAACAAACCTTGCTCAAAATGTATAAATAAAGAATACATATTATTATGTTTATTAGTGCCAAGATTTATCTCAAGTGGCTATGAGCTAAACATGAGATCTCTCCCCTGAAGTTGGGGAGCTCAAATATTTGACTACCTTGATCCCCTCAGAGTTAGGCTCTATAATTTGGGTTGATAGTCTACTCCCTCCACCATCCATGGATCATGGGGAAGTACTCGAAGCATTTTCTACAAGGATTTCATTGCAAAAAAAAACACTTCTATATTTATAGAACCCTATTGCAAATGCTAGCGAAACTTGCAGTATCTACAAGAATCTTGGTAAATTTGAAATCTTGAACATTGAAATCTTAGAAATTCCACGTCCTCTACAAGAATATTCATAAATCTAAAATCCCCCTAGAATTCCAAGTCTCATAAAGCACCCGTTCCACATGTCGAAGTGAATGAAAATGGGAATATTGAATTAATGCAGTGATATCATGGGTGATCAACATGACTCTACCCTAATAGATGATGGATATCAAGCATAAGTAGTTGCTTGGATTTTAACAAAGACTCTATGTTGTGCAAGAATATCATGGGCAATTAGAACTATTTTCCCTAACCAATGGTGAATATCAATGCGATCTAAAGCTCAAAAGAGGATGGTATAAAGACTCCATGACTTGGTTAAACCATTGGAGGATTGACGAAAATGCCACTTTACAAAATATCAACAACATTAAAAAGACTATCACATATCAGTTTAAAGAGAAAATGTGGGACAAGAGAGATTTAGAGGTTGATAGAAAATTAAAATACTATAAGGATGCCATTAACCCTAATCTGGAATATCAAAATTATCTATCTGTATTAACCAGTTCAAAGAAGAAAATTAATATAGCCAAGATAAGAATGAACTCCCATGAGCTTCATAGTGAAACAGGGTGATGGACAATTCCTAAAACACCATGGGTGGAAAGAATTTTTCATCTCTGTGAAACTATGAGTGTTGAGGATGAAAGTCACTTTCTCTTAGAGTGCCCAATGTACACCCACATTCGATCGTAGTTTCATAATCTTTGCTACAATACTAACATCCCTAACCTTCTAACATTTCAAAACTATGGCGACCTAGGAATGCTTCTTTCCAAGCTTTTTGATCATAGGAATAAAATTTCACAGCAATCCAAATAATTCATTTCTCTTCTCTTAAGGTCTGATAGACCAAGTTGGTCTCAGTGGATGTTAATCATCATCATCATCAAGGAGTAGTTACATGGATTTGTTAATTAAGAATGTGTTCAAGGATCGTAAAACTTAAACCATAGAGGAAAAAGACACCAAAACTTTCCAAACTTATCATACATGTGTCATCTCTACCCACATATCTAGTGCTTTTACGGATTGACCTCCATCTCTAACCTCCACCCCAATATAAAAATTGGAGATATAAATGCGTATGAACATAAAAGGGGACAATGGATAAGAATGCCAAAATTACTAAGAAACAAATTCAAACAACCTTTAAGCCGAATAACATCATCCAAACAATGTTGAAATGGGTCAAAGGTCCCATTGATTGTCAACAACACAGTGTTTTTTTCAAAATCAATTGATATTGTGAGAAGCTACATTAATGAAACAAGCCAATCAATTACAGTGAAAATTAAGAAGCATAGCACTGACATCTTTTCCAACTGTGTTCGGTGGTCAAACCTACTTCAGCATTCACACAAAACAGAGCATCATATTTGTATAGAGGATTCAAAGTTATCACTATATAAAACCATTACTCCAAAACCACAATTGGGAGAAGCCATTGAAATTAAAAGGAACTCTAAGAATCTAAATAAAGACAATAACTTGAGAATCAACAACGAATTGATTTCCACTCATCCATCATCCTAATAATGAAAATCAAGTAATGTGTTAGGGATCAGCACAATTTCCATTATTTTTACTTTAAATTTTTAATATTTTAATAAATTATTACAATCCATTTAATTGTAAAGAGTTTGATAATAATAGATTTAATTAGTAGGAGGGTTTCAAGAGGATGGAGCTAGATCTAGTGGCTATAGCCTGAAGGACTAAATATCTAGTTGAATCTATGTAGTCCAAATATTATTCAAGCCCCTTTGCTAGGGAATGAACTGATTGTGGCATCAGGGTACAATGCTTGGGAGGCATAAAACTTAGCCTGGTTTATTGATCCAGCAGTGCTCTATCACGATGGTAAGTCTATTGTACCCAAAAGTGTTAATGCTATCAAATTAGGCGCAAAGGTGGCAAGCCAAGATCAATTTGGAAGGGTGGGGATTCCGAGTGGTCAAGTGGATACAATAGTATAACATCAAGTGGGTGTCAATGTGACTTCAGTGTCACACCCAATAGCATTCAATATTGTATGCTTTGAATAGAGGGTCTCACCATTCAATGGTGGTAGCTCTTTTGGATCGTGAAATCCAAATTCATGTGAGGGTTCTATGATTAAATATGTTTTGTCATAGTATGCAAAGACATCAAGGAAGGGAAGTCATGGCTTTGAGGGGAAAATGCTATGTTTTCTGGTGAATGTAACCCAAGGTTCTATCTCGGTGGTGACCTCTAGCCATCAATAAGGGTGTGTAAGGACACTAGGTAATTTTTGCTTGATTATGAGCATAAGTATTTCTAAAGTTTCTAGTGGATAAATTCCTAGCGTGGGACTGGTTTGAAAGACAAAGTGGAGGTGACAAAGAGGCCTCTGAGGAAGTGTTTCAAGCTCAAATCATCACCAATGAACTTGGTATTGGCATATGATATTAAACTTCATGAGGTCACATACATGGTGGATAAAGTTCTAGTTGGGAAACTTATGGGCCAAAAAATGGGTGAGGCTATCCTCAAATAGTGGTTAAAGAAAATGTGGGTTCCAATGTTGAGCTACTCTCCAAAATCTTATATTCTTGCTCAGGGTTGGATGGGACTCTGAGAGGAGGATTCAAAGAAGACTTTATCATCGGTGTGGAGATGGGGTTCAACAACATTAGTTTTGAAACCATGGTCGTTGTTCTTCAATGCTAAGTTGTGAAGATTGCATTCTACAACAGAAAAACTAGGACACGAAATCCATATTGAATAAAAAGATATATTATTGAATTGATAAGATGCTTAACGCTTTACAAGAGCTCGCCTTTTATAAGGTTTGAGCATTCTTAAGAAGGGTTACGTCCCTTCAATTAAACTAATTAATAATTTACTGATTAATTTAATACAATATTTAATATTCATAGCATTGCCACTCCCTTTTAAAGAGCTTTGTCCTCAAAGCAATGGTAATGAGGGATGTAATTGTCGAAATTGTTCTGATTCCCATGTTGCATCTTCTTCGGGAATATTTTTCCATTTTATGAGGTATTCTTTAATGACTCGCGTTCTTAATCTCTTCTCTCTAGTAGCAATGATAGATTATGGCTCGAATATGATTCTTCCTTCTTCATCTAACAATGGAAGTATTGTTTGTGCCTTCTGGTGTTGACATATCATCTTTTTCAAACATGAAACATGAAAAACATTGTGGATGCGACTTGTAGTTGGCAATTCCAACGCATATGCCACCTGACTAATCTTCTTATTGATTTGATATGGGCCATAAAAACGTGGAGCCAATTTATTTTTTCCACCTTGTTTAAGTGATAATTGTTTATAGGGTTGTAGTCTTACAAATACGTGTTCATGTTTCTGGAGTAATTTTTGGATTTCCTTTTTGAACTCATTTGGTTCCTCCTCTTTTCCTTCCAGTTGATGACATTGTATTACGTATGCTGATGCCCCTTTTTGAATGATTTTTTCCATATGCTGAGATGAAACTACTTGTGTGTTTGGTGGATGAAAACCATATAGCTTAAAATTTTGCCCTTGCCACTTAAACTTGATGAAGTGTTTTTGATGATTGGTAGAATATGTTCCCAATGTTTGTAACCATTGGACTCCCAAAACGATGTCTACTCCTCCCAGTGGTAAGGTGTAGAGTTCTAATTCCAGTTCGAAGTCTTGTATTTGAAGTCTCACCTTGTGACACTTTCCAACTTTTTCGATCTTCTTGCCATCTGCAACCATCACCTTCATGTCTAGAACTGGATGTACGAACAACTTGAGTTTTCGTGCCACTCTTATATCAAGAAAGTTGTGAGTGCTTCCAATGTCTACTAGCACTGTAACATTCTCATTTTTTATATGCCCTTTTAACTTGAGAGTCTGTGGTTGACTAATGCCTGTCATGGCTGCTAGGGAGATTTTGGGGGTCTCGTCATTCCCGACTGCCATATTTGCGGTTTCCTCCTCTTCATCTTCTGGCTCTTCTTCTTCTTCTTCTTCTGATTCACTATTCTTCTCTGCTTCACAAGTATATAATTTCTTTGAGCTGTCCTCGGGGCGACACCTATGTTTAGGATTCCATTTGTCTCCACATCATCGACATTTTCCTTCCCTCATTCGTTGATTCTCGAAGCTCTTCCTATCGTCCCTTCTAGGCGGAGGGATGTATTTGTTTGAATCATCCTCTGGAGTCGACTGGATGTTTCTTTGTGAGTATGACTTCCCTTTATTTGATTGGAAACTGTCAAATTTGGCCTCGGCTGCTTTTGCTTTTCGTCTTGCTGCCTCGACATTCGTTATGTCATGCATTTTTAACTCTTTTTGTATGTATGGTTTTAGTCCTCCCAAGTAGGTTTCCAACCGTTGTTTGTCGGATAGCCCAAATACTCTGGTAGCGAGGGATTCCCATTGATGAGTGAATTCTTCGACGCTTCCCCCTTGTTGTAATCTGGTAAGTTTTGAGAAGAATTCATCTTCTGTGATTCCTTGAAACCTTTTTAAGAAATCATTCTTGAATAAGTTCCAAGTGTATGCGAAGTTGTCTCCCTTCCACCACATATACTAGTTGTAGGCATATCCTTCAAGGTGCATTGAAGCATACTTGACCTTTTCTTCGTCCATTGTAATGTTATATATGTTGAAATACTCTTCTGCTTTATTCAACCAAGCAACGCATTGGTCTTCTCCTCCGTTATATTTCGTCATTTCTATTTTTGCTCTCGGCAGGTACATTATGAATGGTTGGTATTGAGTACCTTTCGTCCTATTGCGTTCTGGTGACTCGGAATTGGAAGATGGGGTAACCGACATATCCGAGCCATGTTGTTTATGATTTTTTTCCTTGTCATCCATTTTTTGTAATATCGCCTGGATACCTTTCTGGCTCTCAGTCACTTTTTGGTCCAACATTTTTTGTTCCTTGCTCATAATGTCGAACTTGTCGTCTATTTTCTGCTCCATTACCTGAATGACTTCATCCTTAATTTCTTTCTTAAGCGCTTCCTGGCTCTTGGTGATCATTTCCTTGAAAGTTTGGAAATCCTTCTCTATTTTCGCAATTTGAGCTTTTAACTCTGTCGCCGTGCTTCTTAAGTGTGGTGGTAAATAATTGGACCCAATTTTGGCTTATGGGATAGTGAGAACAATTCAAAGGTTTTGGAAAATGGTAACTTAATAATAATTATTATAGCAATAATAATTACTATAATAAAATAATAAATATTATATTTAAATATTTATTATAGAGTGGAAATTTTTAATAAAATTAAAATATTATATAATAATATTATATTATTATAATAATATTTGTTTTATTAATTTTGGTTTTTTTTTTTTTTTTTGTAGGGCATACTTTGGCATGGAAGCGCGGAGGGAAGATGGCGGGGAGAGAGAGCAGCAGTGGGGGATGTGGCGGAAGGGAGGAGTGGTTGCGGAATGGTGATGGCATTGGAATGGAGGAGTCCGCAGACAGGGGCTGACGGAGTAGGTTGAGTGGTGGAGCAGGCGGCTGCATGAGGGCGAGAAGGAAGGGAGGTGCTGGTGGGGTGGACGATGGGAGGAATTGGGGCGCTGGGAGGAGGATGGAGGATGGGAATGAGTGCACAGGCGGGGGTGACAGAGAGAGTCTGCGTGGAGAGAAGGCAGTAATGGGGGATGTAGAATGGAATATGGCGTGGGGGTAGAGGGGAGTGCAGAGCGTGGGGAAGGGCTGGGATGGGACGAGAGGAGGATTGGGGGAGGCGCTGGGAGTGAAGACTGTGGGAGAGCGTGCAAGGAAGTGTGAGTGGCGAGCGAGGAGATGCAGGAGAGGTGAGTGTGGCGTGTCGACGAGAGGAGAAGAGAGTGGGAGAGAATAAATGGAGTGAAATTGGAGGATGAGGTGAATGAGGTGAATGCCGTGAGTTGGAGCCTGAAAGCGTGAGAGAGAGGCGAGAGCCAAAGCTCTGATACCAAATGCAACAGAAAAACTAGGACATGAAATCCATATTGAATAAAAAGATATATTATTGAATTGATAAGATGCTTAACGCTTTACAAGAGCTCTCCTTTTATAAGGTTTGAGCATTCTTAAGAAGGGTTACGTCCCTTCAATTAAACTAATTAATAATTTACTGATTAATTTAATACAATATTTAATATTCATAGCACATTCAACCCCCGTATGGGTTAAGATCATGGGGTTTCCCATTGAGTTTTGGGCATAGGTCTTCTACGATATTAGAAATTCATTAAGGGAATATGTGGAAGTTGATATGAGTCATAGATACTGGTAATCTCTCCCTAGTGCGGACATTGTTAAAAAAATATTTAAGGGAAGGTCTGGCATCGAAAATTGAAATTAATAGAGGAACTCATTCATTGACTCAAATACTTGATTACAGTGGAGTGCCTTTCATATGCACGTGATGCCATGTTTATAGCCATTTGGTGAAGGATTGTGCCCTTCCCTTTTATGAGATTTGGGGAAGTGATATAGGCAATAATTATGATATGGTTAGAGAGGAGGTAGACAAGTTGTCTGGTGAAAGGACTCATAATATTTCTTTGGCCAATGCTCAAGTAGTGGGCACTAAGATTTTACAAGGTTTGGAGATTAGGCTATTTCAAAAGAGTTGGTCTCAAGTTTAGCAAGGGTGCCTAAATTGGAAGCAAAACCTTCATTGGAGGTAGAGGTAGTAGATGTTAATCCAGCATCCCTATTGGTTCATGAATTAAAAGGTATGTCAATGAGCAACCTTATCATGTTAAAACAATATATCCTCCATTTATAAAGGGGTGGTGGTATTTGACGAATTTAAAAATAAGGAATGGAATGGCGCTATTGGACTAGCTATAGGTCAGGTAGCACCTAGTGTTGAGTGCTTGGGTCACAAAATTTGAATTTTGTAATTTTGGCATGGATTGGAAAGAGGGGGGTAAACCCTAATATGCCCCTGGCCATAAACCTTAAGACCTCAATAGAAGTAATATGGGAGGAAGAAATTTTTTAGGAGGTCAATGCTAGATATTCCCTAAGGCCCAAGGAGGATTTGATTGCTCCTAAAGGTGGGGTGGCAGGGGGTTTGGAAATCCTTGGTGGGAAAGACAAGAAGGGAGGATTTAGGGGGATGAAATATCATATCATTTTTTAGGAAAAAACTCATATGGAGGACCTACAGACATGTAAACAATTATCTATAGTAGGGGTGTTTATAGCAGGCCAAACCCTAAGGGCTTGTGCCTAATGATCCATTTATCTCTAAAGTGTAAGGAACTACACCATTCCTCTAAGAAGCAGGTCGTAAAATGATTGATCAACACTCAAAAACTAGGTATCCTATTGCTTCAAGAAAATATGGGAGATGGGACAAAGCTTTGTGTGGAGTTGGGGAAGATGCTTCCTAGGTGGGTTTTATCCATTCTAATGCAAAAGGTAGGTCAGAAGGGTTGATCTTGGCTTGGAGGATATGGTCTTATCATTGCACTAACAATTGGGCTTTTGACTCAAATTTAGGGATGATGTGTATTCCCAAAAGTTGGGGCTAGAGATGCTGGTAATCAGTATCCACAAATCCTATATGGAGACTTCCTTTATGGGATAAATTCTTCAATATGTCACTATTAGGTCAATAACTTATGATTATAGGTGGTGATATGAACTTTTCTATCAGGAACTTAGAGATTTGGAGGGATAATGCTATCAACGACTAATGATCTGATAATTTTGTTCAGAAATTTGAAGAGGGTGGTGTGTTCGATGTAGCTGGATGAATAAAAGAAATTGTCAAGATATGATCTCAAAGTGCCTAGGTAGGTTTCTTGTTTCATAGGATTTTATTTTTTACAAATGGATAATAAGACAATGGATAGGGATAGGGGGAACTCTAACCATTTCCTCGTCCTCTTGGAAATTGTTGGTGTTAGAGAAAAAAACTAGTCCCTCCAAGTTGAATCCCTAGTGGTTGAAGGACTCATATTTCATTAGTCTCGTAAAACCAAAATGGATTCTGCAGAATGGAGGATTAAGAGAATCAACTACCATTGAATTTGAAATAAACTTGAAGAATATGAAGCAAGCAGTCTCCAAGTGGGCTTATGAGAAAAAATAAAGGATGAAAGGAATTGCTTAGGATTGAGGACAAATTGGAAGGATTATTGTTTCAAGACCCTACAGACTTCTCTTCCAAAAAGGAAAAAGCACAAATATTTGATTTGGAAAAATGGAGGTGGTGTTTGTTGGATTTGAAGGAAGCAGATTGGAGAGTGAAAAGTCAAGCTTTGTGCTTAGAAAAGGGTGATGAGAATTCAAAAATATTTGATCAACATGTTAATCATTGACATAATGTCAATACTATCTAGAAGATGAAGAATTGTGAGGAGGAAATGGTCACAAGTTTCAAAGATTTTTCAAAAGATGGTGTAAATTTTCAAAAATATTTTCAAGGAGGAGAATAGGGCTACAATAGTAGAGGCAGTAAGAATGGTTGATTTTTTCCCAACATTGCTTTAGAAGAGGAAAATATGAATTTGGGAGCTGAGGCTACTAAAGTGGAGCCCAAATTGTTCTACACTCTTTTCAAAAAGATAAAATCTTGAGACCTAATGATTGCCTGGAGGAATTTTTCCTAGACTTTTATGATATCTTGAAGGAAGATTTACTAAAAATCATTAAGGAGTCCACAAAGTAGAGAAAAACTCTTGCAACATTTAACTCTACATTCATTACATTGATTCCAAAGATTGATAATCCAAATGGATATGAGTACTTTAAACCAATTTCACTATGTAAGTGTATCTATAAGATAATTTCAAAGATCATTGCCAAAAAAAAGAAGGAATTTTTATCAAAATCTACATTTTAGGAACAATTTGGATTTCTGGCTGGGAGACAAATATATGAGGCAATGAGGGTAGCTCAAGAGACTTTCACTTAGTAAAGTTAAAAGCTATGGTACAAAAAGTGGACAACTCAAAATCCTATGACAAGGGTAAGCTTAATGTTATTCCACCTAAGCTTCAATTTATATTTTGTGAAATGGATTATGGGTTGTTTACTATAATTTGTTGTTCTTTTAAATGGATCAGCATCAAAAAAATTAGACCTGGTAGGAGTCTAAGTAGGGGTGCCTCTCCCCTTTACTCTTCTTGTTGGTAGTTGAGGGGCTAAGTAGGTCTATGATAGAGATCAAGAACTCAAGCCTCAAGGTATTTGAGTGATCTATTTATCTCACTTGTTATTTGTTGATGATAGTTAACTCTATGTGAATGGGTAAGGAGGAAAAAAGAGAAAACTTAATTTTCA
The DNA here is from genome assembly GCA_027924585.1 of Larix kaempferi. Taxonomy (NCBI): domain Eukaryota; kingdom Viridiplantae; phylum Streptophyta; class Pinopsida; order Pinales; family Pinaceae; genus Larix; species Larix kaempferi. Next base: position 6,318,318 of record BSBM01000129.1, read on the forward strand.
TCCATTCCAAAGAAGTTACACTAACCTTTGGTATCAAGTATCTTGGGTTCAATATCACACCTAATCTTGGGTTCAATATCACACCTAATCTTGGGTTCAATGTCACACCTAATGATTATATTAAAGAGAAATAGAGTGTTAGGATATTCCTATACTCCATCCTAGTCCTACTAGCTTTCCAGTCATTTTCATTTTCAGTCATGCATGCAAAATTAGGGTTTGCATGCAATTAGGGTTTGCATGCATTTTGCATACATTCTAGGTCATCAGTCCCAGCACCTAGTCCTCAACAAACTAGCCCCCGGAGCTTCTTTCAGATCATTTCTAGGCCTCCCAGTGACTAATGCGCCCTCCTTTGCTCCACTGCATGACAAGGGCGCCTTCTTCACCTACCAGTCCAGTTATATTCAGTTATATTGAGTTATCTTCAGTTATTTCCTTGATTTAAGGATTAACTGACTCTTTACTGAGTTTATCACTCTGTTGGACCTCCAGTGAGACTAGATTGACCATTCTGACTCTAGTTAACTCCTATGGCGCCCTCCACTGAGCCTCCTTCACTATATTAGTGCTTCCATATGCCAGTTACACCAACCACATTCAGTTAGACTCAGTTTGACTCCCGATTGATCATTACTTGTGCATTGATGACTTCACTGATGAGAAGGTGGACTCCTAGTTAGGCATTGATGACTCTCCACTGATTATGGATCTGTGCATGAAGGCCAATTCGAATTCCTCCTAGTGAATTCGAATCCTCATACTCAGCATTATATATTTACCAGTTCATTATTATGTTAATTGTAACATGTGTAATTATTCTGCCTCAATCAGAGTTTCTTTGGATCTAAGTTCTATTGCTTGTCTCTTCTTCTATTATTCCTAAATTCTTTCATTGTGAGGTTTACATCATCTCTTTGGATCTGATGTGGGCAATTTCACATGGAGATGGATGATATCAGAAGTAGAAAAAATATTCTATCTTTGGTTGAACAAATGGTTATCTCGGGGAGGTAGGATTGTGTTGTTCAAGTCTGTATTGGAGACAATTCTTATGTATCGGTTCTCATTAACCTTATCCTAAAGAATGTTCTAGGGCAAGTAGGAAAGTTACGCTTGAAATTTCTATGGGTTCCCATGGTTTCTTGGAAGAAGATAGCAGTCCCAAAAGCATTGAGAGGGTGGGGCATAAGGAACATTCATTATTTTGCAAAAGCTTAAGCAGTCAAATGTATATGGAGATTGATAGAAGGGGAGGGGCTTTGGGTTAAGTAAATTTGGAACAAATACATAACTCCTCTATCAATGGATAGCGCAAAGTAGAATATCATTCTAAAATGCTTATATTATTTGTAAAGCTTTAGTGTTGTCTTTCTCACTTGTGGGGAAATGGGTAATCTAGAAAGTCAGCTTAGGAAATAAAGTGAGAATTGGTGAGTACCCTTGGGTGTGGTGTAATGAAAAATTCTCGTTGCCAAGGATTATGGTGGAATCTTCAGGGAGAAGAGGTATAATTTATTTGAACCAAGTGGCTAATCCATTAAACTCCGCTATATTTATGCAAGAGTGGTTACTAGCAATAGATTTGGGGTTCTTAGGAAACAAGGGGCAAATTTGGGCATATTATTGTCTCTCACACAAAAACAATGATGTGAGGTTTACAGAGGTAGAAGATGAAATTGTTCATACAAAAGTTCCAAAAGGAGTTGGATATACTCCAAAATTAGGTTACAAAGCTCTGAAAGATGAAGGATTCTGGCACTTAGCATGGTGGTTCAGAGGTATTTGGAAGTTTAAGTGCCCCCATAAGGAGAGGGATTTTATTTGGCTTGCTCTTAATGACAATGTCCCAACATGGGAATATATGCAAAGAATAGATTGGAATGGGCTTGGAAGATGCCCTATGTGCAAAATGAATGAGAAAAATCTATCTCATATGCTTCTTAATTTCCTTTATACTCTTCAAGTGTTGGAAGAACTTGAAGCCCAAACAAAGTCGAGGGATGCATAGAGAAGGGTGAATGTGGAAGAATCTCTCAAAAGACGGTGTGGAAATGCCAAGGCTAGACCCATTTGAAGCTCTCTTTTAGTAGCTTGGGGTATTTGGCTTGTGAAAAAACACATGTTAATTTGAGGATAAATGCATCCCATATCAAATCTATGTTACACAGAGTTTAGTCATACTCTAGGACTTTTTAACAGATTTCAAACCCAAAACCTGCCAGAGTAATCAAAGAAAAGCCTATAGACTACTCGAAGTTTGGGCTTATTTCGATGGAGCAGCACAAATATCACCATCTATAGGAAGAGCTGGAGACATTTTATGTGTTCTAAAAGTTCATACTGGAACTTTAAAGCTAGAATGGGCAACAGCTAAAACCATAAAGCTAGAATGGGCAACAGCTCAAACAATAGGATAGAAATTTTAGCTTTAAAATTGGTTCTAATGTTAACAGTGGAGAAAGGGATCCCAAAGCTACAGGTGATGGATGATTCCAAAGTGATCATTCATTGGATGAATGGGTTCTCCATGAAAAACTTTCATTTGAGATCTATTTTTTATGAAGTCATCAATATCAAAAATGTTATAAATGGAGTTATTTTTTTGCATGTTTATAAAGAACTGTTATTATTGATGATTATCCAAATTGAATGTGCAGATGGCTCCAAGAACCTGGTGTATATGGCATCATGAAGAGGGAGGGATGAGAGAATATGATCCAGGACCTTTTACATAATACAATTCAGAGGTTTATCCACGATAATCACTTACAAAAAAAATAGTTTGATATTTATTTTTGGATGACGTAATTTTGATTTTGCTTAAAGTTTCAAGAATGTAATAGACATGTCATTGAACATAATCCTACTCAGGCTAAAGTTTTTGATACCCAGTGCTTGAGAAGCTTGCTATGCTGATTTAGCAGATCAATGATTGTAATTAAATAGCACAGGTTTTAAAGTCTTTCCGGCGGGCAAACCAAACCAATTAGATGAGTGCGGTGAGAAATATAAACATTTGAATAAGCATTCTGAAAGCATTAGAAAACTTGTCTAACCAATATATAGTTGCTACAGGTAAGGGTGAGCAGTATCGTATTAGAAAAATGAATATTTTGACCAAGGCCGAGGAGATCATTTCCCACTGGAGCAATTCCAATAACTATCTAATCCACCGTAAACACTTAAAAGGCAACGGAGCGAAGCCCTCTCACATTGCTCGGGAACAGCTGAAAACGGATCAATCATTACTCAAGATGCACCAGAAGACACTCATTACCAACCATTTCAGTGAGCTACGGATCTATATATTCTATTTAATTTATAATGGCCAGAAAGAGGAATAAAACGGTAAGAAAAAAGGAAATGAATCAGCAAGATAATCATAAGGTATGGACTGTGTTACCAACTTATTTGTACCATAGTTGGATTATCTGAAGAGTCGCCATTTGACAAACATGATAAAGTGTTTGTGTTCCAGTGTATCAGATGACCCATCATTTATGCCTAGCCAGTTTTGGCTAGTTAGTTTGTTGTCTGTCTTGAAATGACCATGCCCCACGGGGTTTTTGTAATAAAAGTGTGCTAGTAGGGTTTGAGTGACTCGGTCGCCCATGACTGGTTTATCAACTAAGGTATTCCAGGGATTTTTTTACCCTGACCAATTATACTTTGCCTTTAGCCGAGATATAATTGACAAGGTTTTCTCCCGCTTTCTCCAAAGCTGGAATGCCCGATTTTGAGATTCTAGCCATGGGGGATTATTAGAGTCCAACTGATGAATATGAACCTACTAGACACTATGGGTCGAGTCAGTGGTCATTTCGTAGGTCCATAGTGGTTTTTAAACGTTTTCCAGAAAAAAAAATTACCGGACGTGTTCGATAGTTAATTATTTTATTTTTTAATAATTAATTTTTCCATAGTTTAAATGGAAAAATTCAATTTGTAATATGTTAGTCATCCGGGGTCTGTTTTTAGAGATTAAAGGCTCAAATCATAAGCCAAAAATCATACATGACCCCCGGACCAGCTTATCCTAAGTTTCGGATGTCAATTCAGCCTCATAATTAATAATTTCTCAAAAAAAACATTTACAGAGAAATTATTAATTAAAATATTAAAAAATGAATATTTTGGAGATAAAATCCAAATCTCTCCAAAATAATCCAAAAAGAATGAAATAAAACGCTAAATGACATGGCACAGGGCATTGAAGATGATTCCAATCAACTCCAGTTACATTCAGTCAACTGTACAGTCACCACAAGAGACCTCCCTCAAAAGAATTCGCCCTCCTCATGGATATTCACGAATTGGCATGTGGCAATCATTAGATGGATGGTTGAGTTGTATTAATGTTTATGGTAGGCACCCTCCTTAACTTGTGCAATCACAAAGCTTGGCTTTCAATGTAACTCAAACCACATCCCTACATTATTTCACGTGGATCTCCCATGAAGGATCACGTATATCCTTGAGGGTTCACGTGTTTCACGCTTGGCAAATGCTTATTTGAAGGGTGATATTTCCAAAGAAAGGATGGGGGGCGCCTTGCCTAGGTGGAGGCCACCTCCCCATCCTAAATCAATACAACTCGGGTTATGTGATGGATTGGAACTCCAAGTTTGTTATGACTTGGATGTGATTGGATGGAGATTGGAATTCGATTTGATGACTCATGTTATTGGCTCCTCTCATAGCCAATTTGAATTAGGGTAGTTTGTAGGTTGTATTTTGTATAAGTAGAGGTGCAAGGCACTCTATTCTTGATGGAACTTTTGATGTAAACTTACTCTGCTAATTTTGTAAGAGCTCATAGCTATTGCTACCTTTGGAAATAAAGAGTAACTTTGGAGGTCTATGATGTGCTTTGCTTGTCAATGAGGAATGTTCTTCAACTTATGAGGTGATATTGTATTTGTGTATTTGCTTATAATCTTATATGCTTTGATCTTGCTTTGCTTAGAACTCTTTATCAAGAGCATAGGATGAATATTTGATGGTCCAAGTTATTCATTTATGTTAGGCTAAATGTGATTTAAGAGCACAGACTGTAGTCGAGTATACTTATGTTTTTTTCATTCCATTTTTGTTTAACATACTAAGCATGATCTAGTGTATGTTGTAAGTTGTGCATGTGTGCAGATCTTCAAAGGTAGAGTGGAGGTTGAACTCGGGTGTCTCTCCCTCCTCTCCATCAACAATTTTTTTCTAACTTTTGTGCATTTCAGAAAAGCCTCCAAAGATCCAATCGAAGTTATATGCAAAGCTTGAAGAGTTTGCATATTTTCCATCCATAAAAGACACATTCAAACTTGGTCACTGGATCTAAGAGCTTCTCTCTTCTAGCTCTCTTTTTTCTCCTTGAATCCCCTTTGCTCGACTTGCTAGCCTTTTTCTTCCCTAGATTTTCCTCCTCGCGTCCATCCAAAAGGTTCCTTTCATTTTGCATCTCCTTTCCTCCCTTTAGTCTCATTTTTTGAGCCTCCTACTCTTGTCCCTTTGCTCTCATCCCCCTCTCGTTTTCCCATTCAAATCCCATCCCTCCTTTTGTCGTACCTTGCTTCTTCTCTTTCCTTCCTCCTTAGCTTTCCTTTCGTTTTCTCCAACCTTTTCCCTTTCGTTTTTTGCCTTAAGAGCCTCCTTTGCTTCATCCTCTCAACCCTTCTTTCTTCTCTTGCTAGCTTTCATCCACCTCTCCTTAGCCAACTTTAGCTCCTTTCGTCCCACTCCCTTGCTAGCTTCCCTTGTCCTTAAAAAAGTTTCCAAAAAAAAAAACTTTAAAATAGAACTTGTCTTAGTTTCATAAGAACTTGCATTTTATTTCATAGTTAGATTTTGCATCTAGTTTGTTGTTAGTTTTGCATTAGATTCCATACTTAGATCTCATCCTAAAGTTTAAAAGTTTTGCATTTTGAAAGTGTTTGGCATATAGATTATCTAGGATTGCATCTAGCATTATTTGCATCTCTACTTAGTTTCAATTTTGTTGTTAGTTTCTAGATCTAAATAGTTTCATTGTTGTTTGATTTTTTGGACTAATGCTAAAGGGTGCATGAGGGGTTGGTGATTTTTGTTGTAGGGATTAGGTAAAGCCAAGCTCAAGAGAAGAAGAAGATCCAAAACAAGAGAAAAGTTTGAAACCAAGATCCAAAACGAAGAACCATATCAAGAAGAAGATCCAAACTCAAAACACTCTCCTTTGTATAAGTCACAATAAGACTTTTAATTTTTGCTTAGGTGCATTTTACTTCAAGGGTTGAAACCCTTCATCTTGTAATAAATTAATGAAATAAGGCTAAGTGGGATAAAGCCTCCCATCTTTTGTGTTTCTTCCCCATTTGGGGAAGAGTGTCTTGTGCTTCCTTGTCTTCTTAGCTTAGTTTACTTTCGCAAGTAGCTTAACTTCAATTTTGTTGTAGAACACTAATTGCTAGATTAGTTCATTTTGCAAATAATGTATTAACTGTTAGAGCACTATTTATCATTTTATTTGAGCTATAATTTGGTTCATTTGTTCACAATCTGTTTGACTTTTAAAAAGAACCAAAGACTCTTGAACTTGTCATAATACAAGTCAAGAGCACTCTCTGTCGGAGAGCATAAGCACTGCATTTTCCTTGCATTTAGCATATAGATTAGTTAAAGTCTCTTGAACTTCTGTCATAAGACGAAGTCAAGAGCACTCTGTCGGAGAGTGTTACTGTGTGCTCTAAGTTAAAACTTTTCAAACTCACATTCCCCTTTAAAATTTATTTCGTTGCTTTCCATCATTAAGTATGCTCTGCCAACCTTAAAAAGTTGGATTCGTACTCAAAACGATGATTGGATCTGTTAATCTTACAAGTGATAACCATAATAAAATCTTCACCCCCATAACCAACGCACCGACGTTATCTCGATAAATACTCATGTAGTGGGCAAATTACGTGTGGGCGCCTGGCTACCCAATCTGGACACTCGCTGGTTAAATTCTCTGAACACCTAGCTTGTGATTCCAGACAGGTCCGTCATGTCTTCGAACGGAGCCACTGAAGGTATATTTTTCCGGTTGGATTTCATCATTGCTTTCTAAACCTTAATAATCAAGAACACCTAAAATACTTCAAAATTTACCAAGAACAATTTCAAAACGATCTCACGAACATTACATTTTGACTTACACTTTTTAGCATCCAAACACTATTTTTTTACTCCATAAGGCACTGGTCTTTGAAACTCACTTGTATCACCTAAATCTAGACCATATGTCCTTGTCATTTGTTTAAAGTTATCTTGTGGATGCCTATTTAAATTTCAAGTCATTATATTGTTCATCTTGCAATTGTGTGTTGTAACTGCAACATGGATTGCGTATTTTACAGTGTTCTCATCACAAAAACTCCTAAACAACACCCATCTGCATCATTTCATCACTTAAAAACATTAAAAAACAAGAGCCATAGAAAACTCTTTGTTAGGGACAACCCCCCTTGGCTTCGTTAGGAGTTGGCCTAAACGAAGGAGCTGGGATTCAGGTGACAGTACCTATCTCATTGCTTACCCCGAAGGCCACACTTCTCCCACTTGTAGTGAGGAGACAACTTTCGAAAGATTTATGTTGTTGGTGTGCATCTCGGCGGACAACAGGCTGTTGAAACCAAGGTTACCGAATTCGGCCATTTACCTCTCGAATCAATTTCTGAATCGGAGAAGAATCGGGGATTCAATGATCCGATTCCAATTTTCAAGGATTCGGTTTTTTTTGGGTCGGATCCGTTTCCGTTTTAGGATCCGGTTCCAGCGATTTGGGATCCGTTTCAGGAAAATGGATACAGTTTTATGTTTGAGGGGAATCGGATCCCATTGAAGGATCTGTATCCCGACCCTCAAGATACGGATCCTTCAATGGGATCTGATTCCCCTTAGTCATTAAAAAAAATGTAAAACATTAAAAAGGCCCTCTTTCATCCATTCGCGGGAGTTTTGTTGACCTTGGCTTTCATCCATTCGCAAGCTACAGGGCCAGGGCCGAGCAAAGAACTCAGTGAGCGATTGCCGATTTAGCATTGGCGTTTTCTGTTCTCAGTTTTTATCCTCCAACGGACTAACACAGGTCGCGGGCGGGGTTCGAGAGGTAACTAGTAAGTATAAAATTTTAGTTTTATTTTTTTAAGTTTTAAGTTTTAAGTTTTAATTTTTGACATTTGTTTGTATTCGATGTGTATGCATGCTAGCATACACAGCACAACAACGCTACTAATTACATTTATATCCGTTATATCTATTGATGCAAATAATTCAGGTAGTTACATTTATGTGTTTACATTTATTAATGCAAACATTTAGGTGAATTTTAACCCCTATGCAGCGTTAATATTCTTTAAAAAATAATTCAATTTATAAATATAACAATACCACATAGAATTCACTTTATAAATATAACAAAATATAACAATACCACTAACCAATAGAATTTCCGAACCCCAATTTATTCACTTTATTAATATAACAATACCACTGGCCAATAGAATTCCCTAATCCCTTGATAATTCACTTTATATAACAAAATATAACAACGGCACTAGCTAATAGAATTTCTTAATCCCTAATAAATTGGACTTGATATTTTTTCCTCTTATAATTCACTTTATATACATAACAAAATATAACAACAACACTAGCTAATAGAATTTCTTAATCCCTAATAAATTGGACTTAGATATTTTTTCCTCTTATATTTAAACATTCTATAACTTTATAAATATAACAATACCACTAGTTAATTGAATTTCCAAACCCTTAATAAATTGGATTTGATATTTTTTCTTCTTATACTCAAAGACATGCTTTTTGTTTATTTTTTATTTTTATTTTTTATTTCATAAAAACAAAATATAACTTTATTTTTAAAAAAATTTAATCTTCATATAACGTGAAGCAAAGATATACGTTTTGTTGATTTTTTATTTTAACTTTTTATTTCATGTTACGAATATGATGTATATCAATGGATCAGGTTACAACTTTGAAAGCATGATACAATGATGTAAATGTTACATCAACATGTATGAATTATGATCATTGCCTATAGTCATGGCTCATAAGTTTATATTTTTAATTTTTAAATATATATTATTTTAATTTATTAATTTATTTTTTACTTTTTATATATATATATATATATATATATATATATATATATATTAAAATATTATAAAAAAATTAGGATTAGGGTTCCGAATTCCCAATTCCTAATTTTTGAGATTGCCAAATCCCGTATCGGATTCTTCAGCCGATTCCGATCGCACCCACTGTTCGTGTAACCTTGGTTGAAACCAAATGAATGCTATAATTTTATAAACCATATCCAGAATGTAATGTTGTTACTTGTAACAAAATACTTTCTACTACAATGTTCTTAGAAAAACAATTCAGAAACAATAATAATAAAATTCTTAGTAATAAGTTAATAACTTTAATAAAATTTTAGGGGTGTCTTCTCAACACCCTTGGCCATAAGTAACTTTCTCATTCATCCATCCTTTGTCCCGGAGACGAACTCTGCTAGTGGAGTCCGAAAATTTGACAGATGCAAGAAAGAATGGTGCGGGCTTGAAAAGTTGACAGATGCAAGAATGAATGGTGCGGGCTTGAGCGCAAAAAACAAATCTTTAGTAACGTTACACTAATACAATTCAATCTGCACTCCCTAAAGCTCAAATCGAAAAAGATTTGCAGATTTTTAGTGAGCTGAAAATACAACAATTAAGTTCTTTGCTCCAGCTTGTATTTCACGAGCTTACATTTGCTCATTTGTGTCGCGTAAACTGCAAGACACAATCAACCCATTTGTGTGTCAACCAGAGACTTCAAACAGCCCCCGAGTCCCAAGGATCCAACTGAAAGTAATATTCTATCAACATAAATACTCGTTCTTTTAGGACGATCATTTTTCCATCATTCCCAATTTTGTCGATTCAGTGTCACCAAGGTTCCATAAGAAAAATAATTGCTTGGCCTCTTAATATTCATACTTCTATACAGAATAATGGTATCAAAAAAGCCATTAAAAACAGCTTATTCCCCCAAATATTTTGGACAACTTGAATGAGCAAACTACATGGTACAAATTGATACCTTTACGATGAACTTGCCAAATCAATCGCTCGCTGCCAAAATATAATTGATGACAATTACGTATCAGACTATATAAAACAGAGTCAAATTCAATGCTATGACAGTTTTAACATCTATTTTGCCCAACAAATCCATCAAATGCAGCTACAATGTAGACGGAATGGTAACCAACCTGGCCCTGTTCAATAGTTGATCTTACAAACTCAGATATTTTTGAACAGGCAGCACGGCCCCGCTCCAAACAATCAAGGTAATTATCAACTGCAAAACATGTTAAGTAAATATACTTTTTCAAGGCACACAAACTCATCAGAGAACACAGCATGAAACATAAGCAAATAACATTTTAGTCATCCAGGAAAATCATAGCCCAGAACTTTCTCAGAATACCAGACATTGCCCCACGAGTGATGGATGAGATGATTCCATGTTCCAGAGGCTCATTGTCAACAGTGGGAGGTCCTTCGGGAAGCACAGTAAGAGGACGGCAGGGAAAAACCAGATTTACATGTGCCAGAATTTTCTGATATCAAAGCAAAGTAAGGTCAACCAGTCTCTTGAAAAAATTAAAAATAAACACTATTCTAATGTTTGGGCATTGAAATATTAGAAATGTTAAAGTTATATGCTTAATTATCATATCTAACCCTTATCTCCCCAACAGATACTAACAATAACCAAACTCATGCAACACTCATAAACCATCACCATTACTCCGGACCCTCCTCAGGTGTTACCACTGCAAACAGCCACACATAATGCAAAACAAAAGAAGAATACAAACAATGCAAACATAGTTCAATGGGATATAGCCATTCGATCAGGATAAGCAAAGCAATTAGGTCTAAAGCTAGTTAAAACAGCAAAAATTGGGTTGATATCCTATAGTTTTGAATAAAAGCTATCAATTCTTACCTGTTCCTCCACCTTTGTCGGATCAAGAATAACTTCTCCATTGTCTCTCACACCGCAACAAATTGCAGCTAATTATAAGCAGAATATAAGACCATGTACATCAGAAAAGAAAGCAATAAGAGGCAAAACAACAGTTTAAACCAAAACCAGACCATGTACATCAGAAAAGAAAGCAATAAGAGGCAAAACAACAGTTTAAACCAAAACCAAACTAAAGGATTAGAAAATGATAAAAAGTACAGTTTAAACCAAAACCAAACTAAAGGATTAGAAAATGATAAAAAGTACCAATAATGTTTCTCAAAGGAATTCCAGCATCCACCAAAGCAGCGCATGCTGCATTGATAGCACATGCTAGTAGCTGAATTCAATTTGTCATGGAATCCTTGTTTTTAAAAGAATCAAACATTTATTTTGATTTATGACTAAATTAAGAAATTAATCACTGATGCAAATATAACATAGACCATAACTAAACTATAAGCAATAAACTTTATCTCGCTCCATCAAATCATACTGAAAAAACTTATAAAAAAATGACTACGAAACAGTAGTGGTAAAGATACAGCTCCATCATCATTCACAACCTGCAAAACATAGAATCAAAAAGTGCATATTTGAGAATCAAGAGCAAGTGGCAAAGTAAAAATGTAATTAAAAGCAAAAGCACTAGCTGAATAACTCAATGCCACCAACAAAACAACTTGTAACAATTGCTTACAAAAAGCCTAAGCTTAGATGATGGATCAATATTCTAGGCACAAGGTTGCGACTTGAAAATCCAATGCATGGCAGGTGGTAGTGGTGGCCACCAAGGAATGAGCTCAGAAATTCTATTAACAATTGAAGTCTTTGAATAGGAATGTTGCATAGAAGAAAAGCTCCATTCCAATTCTAATTAATACTAAAATTTTAGGAAGATGACAAAAGTTCATAATAGTTTTCTTCTTTTAGGACTGAGCTATGCACACTTGTGAAAAAGCAAAAAATGGTAACTTCTAGTTTACAGGACTCTAGCTAAAAGAGGGGCTAGCTTACCTCCACCAATCTAAGACATCAAAATATTTGCAGAGGACACAAAGATGGCCTCAAGCTTAATAAAGCAGCTAGGCTTAGCTGAGCTAAGATGCAACCTCCTGTTAGGTATAGTTTAAATTTAGCTCGTAACTTCTTGCCCAGACAAGATATTAACTGCAAGAAGGCTGCTCAATGTTCATACTTCAGAATGAGTTGTAAAATTCCATTGACTATAATGTAAAGCAAGTGACCAACTAACTTCCAAAAAGGTTAACAGGTCCCACAGCAAATCAGCATTTCCATGTCATTATGCCAGAGGCCACTCTAAATGTAAAATGGAAAATATAAATTGCACATTCACCACGAACTTGTAATAAAAAACAAGAAAGCTTCATGTAAACCCGACCTTTTGATATGAATGTAATTGGAAAAGGAACAGCCCAGGATATAAGAGAACTCTTGTTTATGCAACATGACAAGAATGTTGGGCATGACCATAACACTTTGGTTGATCTCGTGTTTAAAAACAACCGGATACCAGGTGACTGTTGATGCTTATTTCATAACTTGACTGTAAGATCAACAATGGATACAAATACTGTGTAATGAAGTTTCACTAAAGTTTTTCTGTAAAATGGAACAGACATGAAATTAATTTGGCTAAAAATATAATAAACTCAATGTCCACCTTACAACATTTTTTCTTGACAATGGATTACCTGCAGAATAATTGATGTTGTAGTATTCGGATGAATTGCAGAGAGAAAAATATATTCCAAAGTTCTCTTCAAAATTAGCTCACATTCCTTCTCCTTCTTACCTGAAAAATATCACAAAGGGCCCCAATAATCAACATGTGGTACATTGTACTGGTAAACAAGGGCACAATGCAATGGTTCTGCTGTATTTGTTTGATGATTATATTAAGCTCAGATTTATTCATTTTTGGAAATAACCTAAGCAATCCCTTGTTGACTCTACCCTAGCTGTTAATAGGCCTTTCAGTCCCTTGGACTGATTTTGGTCACTTGAGGACATTAAAATAAAAATCTAATTTTAATTTTAATCCTGTAAATTGCAATGCAATCTAATCAGAGCCTGGTATATTGCCTTAACTTAAAAATTAGAATCAAAGGCAAGCTCAATCAGAGTCCACAAGTAATCATTCCATGAACAGAAACATATTTTCTCTGTAATCTCTTTACTTAAAGATATCAGTTTATCAGGGAAGGAGAGGGATTCTGAAGTACATCTACCAACAGTGAATGAAGTACATCTCTGATAAACCTGAATACTACTAACCTCCTGAGTCATAGTAAGTGGCATTAAAGAAATCTTCATATTTTCAAATGGCTACACTTGCACAACTGTTTTGTACATGTTCATCAGCACATTGTGAAAAGCTCTTATTAGACATAAACAGCTGCATTTTGAAATTATTTATAACTATGGTTTCACACAACAAAAGTACTATCCATGTTGCTCTATCACTAGCAGCCATATTTTTCCTTGGAATACAATTTGTCCCACCCTCAAGCCCATAAGCGAGAATGAAATCATTAGTACCTTGCCAGCCCCATCAATAAGAGCCTTGATCAACAATCAGCTCACAAAGTGAACATGTCACAAGCAGGATGTGAACCTGGGTGTGGAGGATAACATTACTCCTCTCAACCACCCAAGCTAGATCCAATTGATATCACTAGTAACCATTATAAGTACACTTATCTCTTCTGAAAAGTTGGCAATTTATTGACATCATGACACATGTAAATTTAATTTAGCTTTTTAAGTTTTTGCAGATCCTGTTTATGCATTTGAGATAGTAGTGAACCTACTTTCCATCTGATTCTTCAATTTGAGTTTTATACACGGATCTATCAAGCACTAAGAGGGATCCAATTTCTTGAGGTGTAAATTTTTTTTATCTTATTTTTAACACGTCCAAAAAAAATTACACCTCATAACATTGGATCTCTCTCGGTGGCTTGATAGATCCAGGTTTAATATGGATTTATGCTGGTTTAAATTTTTTATTTTAAGAGCCAACATGGATTTTTTAAATTACTTTTAATTTGGTTTTAATTTTTTTTATTGGTCAACGTGAATTTTTTTAATAACCTTTTTTACTTTGTATTTTTCGGTAATGTTATGTAACGTTAGGTTACATTATGTTATGTAATGTTATGTTACGTGACAACATCTTCCCCATACTAGGCTGTAGAGCACCTCACTACTCTTAGTGCAATTAAATTTTTTAGGCTACTATTTAATTGGATACATACACCATGTGTTTCTTTATACCCTCTGATAGCTTCAGAGAAATCCACTGCCCTTCATGACATCACTACAGCAATAGTATGGTCAACATTTCCTTTTGTATCTCTAATGCTTGACCTAGCCAATAATCTTCAAAAAATCCATCTATTTTCAAGTAAATGCCATAATTCTTATTGCACTGTATTCGGTGATTTAGGTTGCTATTTAGTTGGATAATACACCACGTGTCTTTTTATACCCTCTGATAGCTTCAGAGAAAATCCACTGGCCTTCATGAAATCACTACAGCAATAGTATGGTCAACTTTTCCTTTCAGATCTCTAACGCTTGACCTAGCCAATAATCTTCATCAAATACAGTGCAATAAGAATTATAGCATTTACTTCAAAATAGATGAAAATTTTATTCTTGAAGTTTTGCATGAGTACATGAGCATAGAAAAATGGCCCGATCAGCAAGGTTGCCAGGATTCTGTTTCAGCCTGAAGGTTCTCCCCTATATTATAAATCTTCTTCGCTGCAATCATGAATCTATCATGGAAAGCAGGCTTGTTTCTTGTTTCTTCAGTATCATACCATTTTAGATTCAAGATATAAGATACTTCATACAATATGAAGTAAATTAAAATTGTTTGATCGCCCATGTATATATTGCTCTAATTGTAGATAGAAATTAGGATCCCTCTTATATGTGATGGATTTAATTCTCTCACACAAGAGACAATCTTTTCATATACCTCTCCCAAACATGAGGATCATTTCACATATAGCTTCAAAAAAATCAACCACAAACTTAATATCATAAATGAACATCAAGAATCTGACACCTAACCTCAATGGCAATGCCTGAGGAAGATTCTGCCCACTACCCATTATGCCCACATGTCACTAACAACAAGGGTGCACAAAACCCCTTTTAACTCCCATAGTCATTGAAGAAGAATGTAATATTAACTGAATCTAGTATCACTTGGCTTATTAAATTCCATGTCAGAAGAAGTCAGGTAAATGGCTTATGATTGGTGATGGTCAAACAATTATATTAGAGATCAACTGAAAATAATTGATATAGAAGTTGAAGAAGATATGGTGAAAATTACAACGAAAAACCTACTGCCTTCACATGAAAATTTTGTTGAGACCTTCAATATCACCTCCAAAGATGTTTCTATGGCATTTGAGCAGTTGAGCAACAAACTTTCACATGAACACAAGAGGAAGAAGCAGTTTGGTAGCATCAATGTGAATGGAGAATAAGTGATTGTTGGTTTTTGAGTGGGGTGGCTCGGACAGGTACTTCTACATTGGAGGTGTCTAGCATGTGGAAGTGTCCGAGCGACAATTTCTAGGTGAACACTTTATAAAGTGATTTTATAAAATAACTTTTATATTTAATGATTTAAGTAACTTTTATAAAGTTTGAGTGACTTAAGTGATTTAAGTCATCTCAATGTGAGATTAAGTCACAACCGTTGATCTAGTGAGGATAAGATCTAATCTTGACCATTGAGATCTAGGAGAAAGTGAAGAGTCATTAATGAAGTTATAAAAGAGACCTAAGGAGAGTGGAAAACACATTGAGGGAAGAGGAGTTTTGGAGAGCTGAAAGAGAAGAAAGGAAAGAGAATGCAGCAAGGAAAGGAAAGGCAAATTCCAATTGAGGAAGGAGCACGAATCCAAAGGCGACTGGAGTGCACTAAAACCTAGAAAGAGGCCGTATCAGCTGCTGGGCACCATTTCCTAGGCTGTAGGAATTTTATGTTGGGTTGGACACAATTTTCGAGGTGCATTAATTGCATATTTGTATTGCTGTACTTTCCATAATTTTTTTCTCCGTGAGCATAATAAAATTTCTCTTTCGGTTGACTGGCTTTCTCTTCAGAATTTTTCCAGAGGCATTGCCCAAAAATTAATGTGTCAAATGAATGTGATGAATGTGTATTTCTGCTGTGCATTTTCCAGTTTATAGCTCAATGTATTTCTGCTCATAAATTTCAGATTTGAATGCTCATAGATTTCTGTGCATTAATCTGTGATTAAGTAATTTATTGGAGGTTGAAACAATCTAATCAGATTTGGGTTATAGAGAAAATTCTACAGTGGTGCCCTTAAAGTTAAAAGCAAAGTTCAAAGGCAAAGGCAAGCATAAAGATGGGCATGAAGCTCACAGCAAGTGCACTGATTTGGATACTCTAAAACCTGGAAAAGGTATAAAATGTTATAAGATAGGGCACAAGGCCAAGTTTTGTAGGAAGATGATGTGGGACAAAAAAAACACAACCAACAGCCCTCTTTTGAAGATCAATCTAGGAAGAAACAAGCCAATGTTGTTGAACATAAAGAAAAAGAAGAATTCTATATTTTTATGACTAGCAATAAAGGACACAATGGAAACAAGACAGTGGTACATTGATTCAGGGGCATCATTACATTGCATTAATTAGAAAGATTGGTATACTAAGTTTTCAGACTGTTGTCCACTAAGTTGCACTTAGGTGGACTACTTGTGAACCGCAGAAGACTTGAACAACTTACATTGTTCATTGTCAGAGTTCAAAAGTTCATCAAGCCAAAAAAATTGGCCATTTGTAAAATTTGTTTGTCCAGACCCCCATGGGGAAATTGTAATAAGTTGGTCTAAGCATGGTACTTTTGTAAAAGGCTTGGCCTACCTTAGGTTTTGCCATCAAGGGGATACTCTAGAGTGTTTTTTCCTTAGGAATTGTGTGTTGCGCATTAGTGGCATATAATTCCTGAGTTTTTCACTCATACCTCCAAAGCTGGAATATTTTCCATGGTTATCGACCCTAAGGAGGTTATTAAAGCCTATGTGTCTATGTTTTTTAAACATGCTAGCCATCAATAATGAGTCATATGGACATGCACTAGGTCCCCTAAGATTTTCAAGTCATTCAGAGAAAAATAATTTTTCCCGTTTAACGGGATTTTTTAATATTTTAATTATAAAATAAAAAAAGTGATAAAAGTGTGGTTAGGAGGTGAAATTTGGTATGGGGGTGCTCGTTTTCTAACCTAGAGCACCCACAAAACCCCTAAACCTACTTTTCCTAAGTTCTAAGTGATTATTTTTCACTTAGATAAAAATTCTCTCAAAAATATTTTTAAGGAATTATTTAATTAAAAAATAATAAATATGAGAGAAAATCAAATTCCTAAATCAATGGAATTTGTCTCTGTGACGGCCCAGTTGAGTTGGCAGGGGCATTTAATAAATATTCCAATCAAATTTGAGGTGAATCAATCAAAGATTAGACTAGGGTGATGTGTTCTCTCTTGGGAGTTGCGCCCTCCTCCACTTGGGCGACTTTCTTGAGGTGGCATCCATCCAAAGCATGGGCGATAATCCCAATATTGGAGGTGGGGTTCCCCCCTTAGGTGGCAGCCGAGACACTTCCAATCACACAAATCAAGCATTGGATCAAGGGATTGGCTTGACATTTGGCTCCTCCTCTCCATGAATGCACCCCCCTCCTCCTTAATTCCCCCTCCGTCTCTCAAAGCTATAAAGGCAAGGTTGTTATGGCTCATTTGTCAGTGATAGAAAGGCATAGAACCTATGCTCCTTAGTATTGTAATTTTTGTTTCAAGTAATAAGGTTGAAGACTTTGGAGGTCGATTTTAGACTCTTGGTTCCATGCGTGCACAATTCTTTGGTTGAGGTGACATCCTTCTGAGTTTCATTTGTTTTTATGCAAGTAATTGTTTAGATCTAGCTTTGTAGAACAAACATTTACTGTTGTTAACTTGTCTGTTTATGAGCATGTTATCAAGATTTAAGAGTAATACTAGCATTTGGTTGTACAACATATTCTCTTGATTTTGGTTTATGAGCATACTAGATTTAACTTTGTTTGTGTGAGAATTTTTTGTAAGCTCTACAGGAAGTTGCAAGGTGAAGGGAGCTTGGATCTAGTTTGATTCCTCTCTCTCTCCATCACATTCGAGCTTCGGATCTACAAATGATTGATCCACACTTCCCACTTCATCTTTTTCACATATCAAGCCTTGAGCTTGAGGTTTGCTTCAAGTATCTCTCCATTTGCTCGAAAAATTATCTTTGGTTACTGGATTACTATAGGCTTAGTAAGAGAGAGATCTTATTTTCATTTGCAAAAATCAGACATCTTTTCTTACTTTAGCAGAAAATCAGATCTAGAATAATCTCAAATTTTGTATCAAAAAGGTAGATCTAGATCCAAATTTTCTATACTTGCATATGTCAAAACTTTCCAATATTTTTTGCAAGTTAGATTTTGTATTTTTTATGTAGATTTGTATACTTTAATCACTAATTTGCAGCGTTTTTAGCTCGCTGGTTTATAGCAGGTCCGTGACGAACGTGGGCAGATTTGTGACCAAAACCGGTCAAAAAAGCACAAAAAACACTTCTGGTGGACCCCCATCCACTTGTACAAATTTCTATTCGATTGTAAGCCCTTAGATCCAACTAAAAGTGGACTAAGAGGCATTTTCTTCTCTACTTTTATTGTAATTATTAAACAAGAGCAGTGGGATACTCAGCGCCCACACCCCATCCCCCCTGGAGGATTTGCACTATATAAAAATTTTGTGGAATATTTTTTTCTAACAACACACATAACACACACACACTTTCAATTTGCAGGGTGTATACTTCAAATCATTTCTTTTACAAATTTTGCTTTTAAGTCACTTTATTTTTGCAAGCGTAAATTTAGAAATAACACAAACCTCGTTGCCACGAAGTATGCTCTCACCACCACACAAAGGCTTTGCCAATTAGTGGTGGATGACCAGAAAAGTGACACATAGGTTTTGTGTTGCTTTACTTCTCTTTTAAGTTTTAAGTTTTCCTTTCTACAACTACCAACCGGAATAAACATTTGGCTTACATATCAAAGTCTGCTCTTTCTCCTTGCGGGCATCTTGCCTAGGCCTATGCGAAATCAGAAACGATTGTAGCCACTTCTTTAATTTTTCACATCTAAGTTAAAGAACTCACATAATAAAATATACAACCCTTCACATAGTGGAAACCCGACACTACGTAATTAAAATTTGTGTGGGGAAATTTATCAGAGGAAGCGGGAACAACTGGGAGGCGACCTCAAGGCACAGTTAGACTACACCCTTGTTGGTGTAGTGTTGAACACCGCCCTAGAGACTCCATTCCATTCCACACGTCTTCGTGAGGAGCCACCATCTTTTGATTTCCGGACATTTCTCCCTGTACCTCACAGTATCTCGGAGGCTCCTCTTTTCCCTAAATAATTTCGAACAATTAATAATCTAAAAATAACCAAGAGACAATCGCAAAACATTTCCCTTTCAGCAGCAATTTTTATTTCTTGTATTGATTCCACAAGGCATTGGTCCACAACAATTTGTTCATTCACTTTTGCTTAATACCACATTTTTGTTGTGCTATCTACAATTGGTTGTCATTTCATTTCGCTATTGAAAGTGTTTATTTAAACTATTTTGCAAAGCAATCTTGGAAACCATTTTTAATCACAAACTTCTTTAAACTCCTAAAAAACATCATTGACTAATTCACCGAAACATTCTAATAACCTTAGAAACATTCCATAGGGACTACCCCCCTTGGCTTCGGTTAGGAGTTGGCCTAAACGGAGGAGTCAAGATCAGGTGACGGCCTTGACTCGAGACTTGCCCCCAAGGGCGCACCGAGCAGTAGCATAGATTTATGCTGCGTCAACCAGGTGCGCAATCCGACGGCAACACAGAAAACAAATCCAACTCTGATTATGTTGTCTTGAGTGGCAGGGAAGAATACAGAGTCAAAAGAAAGAGAAGTGTGCAAGTTCATATTAAAGATAAGAGATTGCTATTGAGGGATGTCTATTGTCCCTAGTTTGCAAAAACAATATACTTTGAGTTGGTTGGATTGTGAAGCATAGCCCACAATATGATGGTGCCTTCAGTAGTAATAAAATTTTTATCATTGACAGAACAGCAAAAAGAAGATTGCTATGGGTGTGCAAGAACAAGTTTTGTTTCAGCTAATGGATGGATGGTGAAGAGAAGTTGACGGTTACGGGAGAGAACCTGCATTGACAAAAAGGTAAGTAGCAGATTCATTATGCTTTATCTGTTGATTTTCATGAAAAGGAAAAGACCCTTCGAGAGGGTGACAATGAAGCAGTGAAGCACAATGATGCTTCCTCAGAGAAGCAAAAGCAAAACTTTGATGTTTTGAAATGCCAAAATGTGGAGGTGAGTTCAATGAGAAAACTAAGTACTACATTGATGGTGGAAACATTGGATGTTCATATTCAAGCATCATCCGCTCTTGTACAACTTGTCAGTTCATGGTCAAACAAAAGGTTTCTGACATGACTTGTTCTTCATCAACATTGTCAGATACAATTCAATTCCAATTGTTGACTGACGACTTCATTTTGAAGTGGGCTACAAATACCTTGCATGGTCCAAAAATTTTGTTTTTTACATTTGCTTTGGAGCAAGCAACTTTATGTAATGTGACAATTATGTGAGGGTGTTAGACAATGTTGCAAATATCTTCAATTTTTCTCTATTTTTCTCGAGTTTTTCATGTTGCTAATTTTTCCATGTTTACCTGAGTTTTAACTTTTCAAGAGTCCAACTTTATGCTTACCAATATTTTTTTATATTTCTAACAAGATCTTTATAGACCCTCAGCGATATATTCCCCAAAATTATATTTGCAACATTGAACTTACATATAAAGGTCATAATTAGACCTAGGCATACTTTAGACATGTGATAAAGTCATAATACATGACTTCGGTAGAGTTTAATAAAGTTATATAATCATGGCTTAACAAATATTGACTTAATTAATATTCATGCAATTATTATCTCTCATCTTTGTATGTGTATTTCCTGACACATTCTTGTTGAAGACTGTAGCTCGGGGAGGAACTTCTACACAGGTTCAAAGTCAATGTGCTATTAGTTCAAGTTAAATCTATTTTGTAATTCACTTTACTAATAAAGTGAACCTTAAATTTAGTTGTTGAGTCTAATAAAGTCTATCTTTATACATTAGTGATTTAAACTAATCTCAACCACAAATCTCGCTGAGAGATCAAGGTTGTTGAAAAGTTAACCAGGAAAGTGGTTGGACCCCTAACCTTGCTTTATGCAGAAGCAAAACTCTATTTTTGAGTTTGCATGCAAAAGTTGCATGCATGCATGCATGCATTTTTTAATTAAAAGTTTGCATGGTGGGAATTTTGCATGGAACCCTAAAATTCAATCAAATGATAAAAGAGAATTGAGAAGGCAAAAAGGGTAATCATTATTGTGTAGTGAGTTCATCTACAGAGGGGGGCGAGTATTGCTTGAGGAGAGCAAATTCTTGCATGAGAAGAGGGGTGCATTCTTGAGAAGAGAGGGTGCAGCTTCTAGCAGAGGACGAGAGCAGATCTGAGAGGGATTGAGCACACTTCATCTGAGGCTAAGAGAGACTCCATTGGAGGCTGAGTTTGCTTCTGAGATAGATCGGATTCATTACTAGAGAGAGATCAGAGATTGATCAAACAGAGGGGGTGCATTCTATAGTGTTAAATTTCATACATTCATAGCATAACATTTCAATTGCATAAACAGGATAACTAGAAGAAAGACAAAGCACAAAACAATAACACAGAGTTTAACCTGGGAAACCCAAATAGGAGAAAACCCAACAACCTTCGCATAGAGATGATAATCCCGAGATCAGAGTACAAATAATAAAAGAGAAAATGTGAAAATGTCTTCCACAAGTAGAAACCCCAAATCTGCTTCCTCCACTAGCTTGCGCGAAATCTGCTCTCTCCCAAGTGATGCGCAATTATTGAGTGAGTGAATGTAAATAATGAGGTGCACTAGCCTCTTATTTATACAAGTGCAAATATGAAAAATACCCTAACTGGGCCGACTTCACCTGGGGGCAATAAATAATTTATTTTTAGTATTTTTCTTATTCGTCTTTGCACCCCGAGGTTTACATTGGTTCTTTCATGTGTTTACATAAGTAATTACATCAGGTACATCTCCCTTAGGAGGTACAATCAAGTAAAATGAAAGTACAATAAAATACAATGAATAATATCTTCCGAAGTTGCACAAAATCCAACATATAGAGGGGGGCGCAATTCACTGGAGGAGGGCAAGCTTAGAGATTGAGTTCATCAAGCAAAGAGAGGGCGTATCACTGAGAAAGTGATTCAGTTGCAGAGAGGGCGTGAAGCTTGAGACATAACAGTTTTAGAAAGGGGCGCATTCCCAACTATCCATCAAAGATTAGACTTGAGCATCAGAGTCGTAGGCTCAAAGATAAGTTTGTGTTGGAAGTTTTATGTTGTAACCCATAGTAACTACTTGAGATAATAAAAGCAATATTTCTCTCACTAGTTTTCCCGCAAGTGTTTTTCCAAGGTCACATTGACCAAAAAATACTGTGTCCATTTATGTGTGATTGCTATTGAGTAAAAGTAGTGATATAGATCTCATGTGTTTCATGTTATAAATAATTATGTGTGCTAATATACATTCCCTGGGGTTGAGAATCAAGTTTGGCATTACATGTGATTTAGAGAGACTTGAGACTGAGTTGAGATCTGAGATTTCAGAGTATTGTGAAAATTTCACATGGTATCATAACGCAGTTAAAGATCAAAGCAGTTCACATACCGGATCTACCAAATCTGAAGAGCAGAGTTCATATCTGTGAAGGTAGATACCAGATCTGTGAGAATAGGCATCAGAACTATCAAATCTGTGAGATTAGGCATCAGATCTATCAGATCTGTGAGAATAGGCATCAAATCTATTAGATCTATGAGATTAGGCATCAAATCTATCAGATCTGTGAGAATAGACATCAGATCTATCAAATCTGTGAGAGTAGAGGCTAGATCTGTGAAAGATCTATCAGATCTGTGCGAGCAGAGGTCAGATCTGTGAAAGAGAGGGATTTCTTGTTCACCAAGACAGAGTTTGGATTCAATTTTCAGTTGAGAGGATCATGGCAACAAGTTTGAGAGTTAAGGATAGGTTGGAGGGGGCAGCAAATTTTAGCCCTTGGAAAGAAAGGATGGTCTTGCTTCTACAGGAGTGCAAGTTGCGGGATATTGTGGAGAGCACAGCAAAACCCGTGACAGTGCCTATAGATGCAACAACGAAGGTTGTTTATGAGAAAAAGAACATCAAGGCAAAGAGAATAATGCTTGATGCGATCTGTGAAAGATATATCAAATCTGTGAGCTTGTACATACAGCACTGAATGGCGTGACCAAGCCATGGGCAGTGTTCGTGGAAGCCATTGTGGCAAGAGAAAATATTCCCAAGTGGGATCGTCTCTAGGACGATTTCATACAAGAAGAGACCCGAAGAGGATATATTCAAGGGAGCTCTTCTACTATTCATGACGAGAAAGATGTGGCACTTGCAGCGAAAGGCAAGAAGAAATCCAAGAAGGGTCCCAAGGGAGGGGCAAAGAAGCAAGGTGATCAGAAGATGGATATGAGCAAGGTAATGTGTTTTGCCTGCAACAAGATGGGGCACTAAGCATTAGTGTGTCCCAACAAGAAGAAGAAGGAGCCTCAAACGGCAGCTTCAACTGAAGTTGATCAGTTTACAAAGAAGTTTGACAAGGAGTTTTCCCTCATTACTTGTCATTCATGTACTTCAACAGATGTGGATGAGCATTCCACAGAGGAGCTTGACAAGGAATTGTCCCTGATAACTTGTCATTCATTGAGTGCATCTACTACCAATGTATGGTACATAGATAACGGAGCCTCCAACAACATGATGGGTGTTCAAGGGTACTTTATAGACCTTACTGAGAGTGGTTTAGATCTCAAGGTTGTACTGGGAGACAACACTTCAATCAGGGCAGTTGGACGAGGGACGGTCTCCTTTCAGAGGAAGTCTAGATAGTCCATGATGGTGAGGGATGTTTTATGTGTCCTCGGTTTAAAGAAGAACTTGATATCAATTTCCACCATAGAGGATAGAAGGTTGTGGGTACACTTCCGTGATGGGAAGGTACTCGTTCATCCTAAGGGATCCAGTGATGCTTCAGCAGTGAGGATTGGAGTCCGGAGTGGGAAGCTATACAAGCTCAGTTTTCAGCTTTATCATGCCTTGGCACATAGCAACAACAGTGATAGTTGTGACTTGTGTGAGTTGTGGCATAGAAGGATGGGCCACCTACATCATCCCACATTACGGATTTTGAGGGAGATAGTGACAGGTGTGCCAGAGTTCAGCACAGTGACGTGTGCAAGGGGTGCGGACTTGGCAAGTATGCTAGGACTGCTTTTCCGAGCAGTCACAGCAAAGCAGCAGGGACGCTTTATTTGGTACATCCAGACCTTTGTGGTCTGATTTCCGCTATATCATTGAAGGGTTATGAGTACTATGTATCCTTCATTGATGACTTCTTCAAGAAGACCTAGATCTACCTTCTAAAGAGCGGGGAATCGAAAGAAGTCTTGCAAAGGTTCAAAGAGTTCAAAGCTCATTCTCGAGTTTTTCAATCACACCTCCAAAGCTAGAGTATTTTCCATGGTGGTCGAACCTTAGGAGGTTATTAAATCCTATGTGTCTATGTATTTTTAACATGCTAGCCATCAATAATAAGCCGTATGGACATGCACTAGGTCCCCTAGGAGTTTGAGTTCATTCCGGCAAAAATAATTTTTCCGTAAAATTAGACCATTTTTTAATGGTTTAAATGGAAATTTTCAAATTGTAATAAAAGTATGGTCTGGAGGCGGATTTTGGCGTGGGGATGCTTGTTTTCACACTCAGAGCATCCTCTTTACCCTAGGACCCACTTCTCCTATCTTTCGAGTGATTAAATCATCGCTCAGAACATTTTTTCCTAAAGAGGCGACATAATGCAAGTAAATGCTAACGACTCAACAAAATGCACCAAAATAAAAATATATATATATAATAAAAAAAGGGAAATTGGCATGTGATGAATGAAGTGGAAACTCATCACATGTGGAGGGCGACTTAAGTAAGTGATTAAAGCATGTGTTTTGAAAAGTCAAATCATATAGTGTGTGGATCTCATGAAAGGTGATGCGCCCTCCTCCTCATGGATGCACCCCCCCTCTCTCTTGATCTATTTAAGCGAGGTATCTCTTGCTCCATTCTGAATGTGATGGGATGCATAGAACCTTTGCTAGTTTGTAGTTGGAATACCATTTTGAATATATTTTGAAGACTTTGGAGATCCACTATTGTGCAAGTGTGTTGGATGATCATCTCGTGAGGTAATATTGAGATTTATGCAATTCTTGTTTCCAATTTATGCTTGATCTAGCTTATGATATAGAGTTAACATTTGCAAATGCCAATTTGTTTGCTTGTGCTTTGATTTAAAGAGATCTAGAAGTAGCCAACAATATTCAGTTATATTTAGGCCCTTGTGGTTTTCCTTTTATTCTAACACACTAAATCTAATATCTCTTGTTGCAAGATTTGTCTTATAAGTTGCAGATCACAGAGCTTAAGGGGGATTTGAACTCGACTATATCTTCTCCTCTTTGGGCAACTTTTTTTAAGCTAACATTATGCTTGTAGAGGCTTCCAGGAACAACACCAATGATCAAGCTTGGGCTTGAAGAGTTCCATCCACCTCTCAAAACAAAACTTCCTCTCTTTTCCAATTTCTTTGTTTTAAAAGTGCTAAAGAAGTAGATCCATTTTATTAAAGCTTATCATTTAGATCTATTTCAGTTTAACATTGTTGAATAGCTAGATCTAAAGCATTTCAAAGGCCTTCTTTTTATTAGATCTAGACTAGAGAAATTTGTACTTACACTTAGCATTTTTTCCAAAAAAATTCTAAGTACAAAATTTCAAAAAAAAATATTTTTTATTTTTATTATTTTTTGTTTGTGTTTGTCATCATATTTTAATCAAATTTGTTTGCTGGTTTTTATCAGGTTGAAGGAAAAAGAGGAGGAAACTCTGGCGAATTTTCGATAGATTTGGTCATTTTGAGCCTCTAGAGACCCTCTTTCTTCATACCTTTCAATTTCTAGCATTGTAAACCCTTGGATCCAAGTCTAAAAGGACCAAGTGGTACTTCTTTAATTCTTCGTAAATATTTTAATAAAGAGAGCAGGTGGGCTACACAGCACCCACACCCCATCCCCCTTGGGGGGATTTGCAGTCTTTTTCGTGGATGTGAATTTTTCTAACATTTACTTTGTTTTCATAACACAAGCACACAAACACATTTTACAAGCTGTATACTTCAATTAAGTAGTTTAAATTATTGCTTTCTTTCATTTTTGCAAGTAGCAAATAAATCCGGATTCGTTGCCACGAAGTATGCTTTGCCAAGTTTAGTTGCTTACATTGCATTTTACAAGATTTTTAAATTTCAGTCACTTACATTGTCAATTGGAACGAATATTTTGTTGTTAACTCAAAGTATGCTCTTTCCCTCTATGGGCATTTGCTTGGTCGTTGGGAAATCAAAAACGAGTTGCAGCATCTTCTTAATTTCTCACATTTAAGAAACTCATATTAATAAAAACAACCACCCTCAACATAGTGAAAATCCGACACTCGAACATTAAGTACTGTGTGGGGGAATTTCTCAGAAGAAGCGGGAACCACTGGAAAATGAGCACCGTTAGGCTACATCCTTGTTGGTGTAGTGTTGAACACGCCCTCAAGACTCTGTTCCAGCCCACACGTCTTCATGAGGAGCCACCTTTGCCTAATTTCCGGACATTACTCCTTGTACCTCACGGTATATCTAGAGCTACCTTTTTTCCCTTAATTAAATTCACCCTTTAAAAATCCTAAAACTGACCAAGACACATTTGCAAAACATTTTACATTTAGCAACAACAATTTTGTTTAAGTATTTGACTCCAAGGCACTGTTATTCTATTTTGTTTTATTTTTAAAGTTTTCATTAATGTCCATGGTTTAATTCCATGTTGTTACTCTTAATTTCTTTTGCATAATCTTGGATAGTAAGATCGCACCACTTCAAAAGTCCTAAAAACACCCATCTAATTAACTTTCTAAAACACTTAACAGCCTTAGAAACGTTTCATAGGGACTACCCCCCTTGGCTTCGTTAATAGTTAGCCTAAACGTAGGAGTCAAGATTAGGTGATAGCCCTAACTCGAGACTTGCCCTGAAGGGCGCACCGAGCAGTAGTGAGATTTTTGTTGTGTTAACGAGGTGCGCAATCCGGCAGCAACAATCTCTTCCTCTCTAATAGCTAGGGTGGAATCTTTCACCACCGAAACTAGTTCAAAAATGCAAGGGCACATCTCCCAAGCTTGAGAAGCTCAATGGCTCTCCAATACCAAAATCCAAATGACCAAAAGCCCTTTCACTTGTGTCTTCATCCCTTTTATAAATCTTCATAGAGCATTTCCCCCTCATTCTATAATTCTCTCACAAATATTCAATAAAATATTAATAAATGTTATTTTTATGAGAGAATGACACATTGGGACTCATTTAATTCCTCTCTAATGTTATTTGGCCAAATAATAACTCCATCTACCTTGGAAATTCGAATTTGAGAGGCTTGGCTTGATTTTGGGGAAGTTACATTAGCATGTGGGCCCACCCTTCTCCTCTAGCTCCCTCGGCTAAATTTAGGACCTGCAACATGTCATAGGTTGTCATAAGTTGTCATAGGACCTGATTCTTGTCATAAGTTGTCATAGATGTCATAGGTTGTCATAGATTTGTTATTTTTAGCCCGGGGAGTTACAACCCATGAGATTTCTCCATGATAAGATTCCTTCCGCCTTGGATGAGAGTTACACCACACATTTAGACTCATTCCACCACTAATGCGCCCTCCTTGTCCAAATTATCTCAAAATATTAATAAAATTGATTTTTGGGAGAGAATGATTCCTTGCTCCATAAATTTTTCCATTGGACCTTGGTTTTCCATAGTGCCTGATGACCCCAATTCACTACTTCACTATTCTTCTTTAATTTGTCCAAGTGACTTTAGACCATTGAATTCCCTAGTAATGGAGTGGTCCATAGTAAAACATTTGGGGACATTACAGTATAAGAAGTGTTGTAACAGCCAGCAAACTTCCGTTCTAAAGCATCATCAAAACTGACTTTCCTGTACCTTGCTTACTGCTGAGATAACAACTATAGGGCTGCCAGTCTACAGGTCGGACTATGCTCTTGTATCAGACTGTGTATTGCTGAGTTTGAACTGCTGTTATAACAGTTAGAAATGATCTTTGTTATTTATATGTCGAGGGTTGTTCGTGAGTCATTAAATGAAAGCATTTTTATCTCCATAAGTACACAATCTTTGTTAATCGTTGTGTAAGTTGAGAGTCAACTCCAAACCAATTCAAAACCAACAAAAAGTCAGTTAAACCAGATTCATAGCACTGACCATCAAAGTGTTTGACGGAAGTCCTGAACCAATTTACATAATCAGTTAGTGAAAAATTTAGCTCAGAATTGGTTGGGGATATTACGTATGCAAAGACCCCAACCTACTCTAAACCTAAATCTAAGATTGAAAATAGTTGAAAAGGTCCACATAAGGAAAGCTCTCCAAGAGTGACTAGGGCCTTGTAAATCAACAGTTGGCTCTCAAGAACTTCAAGCCAAAACAAGGGTCTCTCTAGTATGAAAGGTGATCAAGTATTCATTTTCTCTCATAAAAGGCACTTCTTTGAACCCAATAAATGGAGCTTCTATCTCCTTATCGCAAGACAGGGTTCTTTTCAAATCTCCTTTAATAGAAAAACCAAATACTGTGGAAATAAGACTTTGGCTAGAAAAGATACATATTTTAAAGCTCTCGAACTTTGTAGTATGGGAACAAGATCCACTAACTTACTAACAAGAAGCAAATGGAAAATGATTTAAGAGTCAGAAGGCATTTCGAAGAATCTTGACCCCCAATTAACCCATCTTTGTAAATTGGTAAACTCCTAATGTAAACTTCCCTAAAATCCACTCTAGGGCTAGAGTAGTTGGATTAATTAATGCACCCAAATTATTACTGTTAACCACACATGGATTTCTTCACCAAAATAAAATGCAACGGAAATAAAACACTGAGAGAAATATCAATCACACAATAGACACAAATCTTTTGGGTATAAACCCCCGGACAAAACCCAAGATGGGAAAACCGGTGCAACAGTCTGAGAAGATATTTTATTAAGAAAATATGAAGCTTTTACAATATCAGAAAATCGATTTTTGCCTAACCTGGCAAAAGCGAACCAACACAAACTCACTGAGTAAACCTGTTGAGCAGTACGGCCTCCTGTTGTGTTGTATGGAATCCATATGGCATGTTGTTGTACGACGGGCTGTTGTACGGCTGCCTCTACAGCTCAACCTCGGCTCTCTCTCCTCTGCGAACTTGTACGATCCTCTTGCCTGGATGCTCTGTCGATCACTCTGACTTTCTGCTTCTCCGTCTTCTATGCAAAACTCTCTCTCTCAAACTTCCTTCTCACTCTCCAGCTAATAGCTATGAGCAAGAATCTCTCTGCCGGAATGTGTGTGTGTCCTCTCCACTAATTGATCCTCCTTTTAACTCATTGGCTAAGCGAAAAACCTAATCTCACTATGGATCAATGGATGAGATCCTCCAGTGAGATCAATGGCCAAGATTAGATTAGCCATCACTTAAATATTTTTCACTTTCACTTTATAAAAAGTGTTCCATTAAGTCGATTAATAATTAGATCACTTTAATATATTTTCCAAAGTAAAACTTAGGAAAATACATTAAATACAATTGGCTTCTTTATTTAAGTCCTTTGCATGCAAGGACACATGCAATGCAAAAAGACCTTCATTGTTGTCACTTTCTAACACTCCCTCTCAACAAGGAAGGGATTTGGTAACAACCCCAACTTGTCTCTTAACTTTACAAACTTGAGTTTGCAAAGTGCCTTGGTGAATATGTCTGCCACCTACTCATCTGTCTGAATGTACTCCAACCGAATGGTTCCTCTGAACACATTCTCTAAGGAAGTGATACCAGATGTCAATGTGTTTACTCCTATCATGGAACACTAGATTCTCAGAAAGGTTGATACCACTCAGATTATCACAGTGAACTATAGCAGTCTCCAACTCACTCTCGAACAATCCTGAGAGCAACTTCCTCAGCCACATCCCCTCACATGCAGCCATGCTGGCTACCATGTACACATCCTCAATTGAGATCAATGCAACTGACTTCTGCTTTCTGCTGAACCAAGAGATAACTCCTGACCCATTGTTGAAGCAACAACCTGAAGTGTTCTTCCGATCCTCTACACATCCTGCCCAGTCAGCATCTGTGAAACCTGCCAACTGTATACTCCCATTGCGCTCATAAAGCAAACCATACTCCATTGTGCCTCTGATGTAGCAAAGTATGTGCTTCGCAGTTGTCCAATGCACTCTTCGAGGGTTCACTATGAACTAACTCAAAGAGTTAACTGCAAACCTAATGTCTGGTCGAGTGTTGACCAGATACATAAGCAACCCGATAAGCTGCCTATACAGTGTAGGATCAAACTCCTCTGATCCCGATACATCAATCTTCCTCCAGTTGGTAACTAGAGGTGTGGCCATAGATCTACAGTCCTCCATCCTGAATCTCTTCAAGATCTCTACTGCATACTTCCCCTGTCCAATGAAGAAGCACCCATCTCTCTGCCAAACCTCCAGACCTAGGAAGTAATGCATCAACCTAAGGTCTTTCATCTCAAACTCTACTGCAAGATTGGACTTGCAGTCCTTGATCAGCCTCTCATCTCCTGTAAGAAAGAGATCATCCACATATAGTACTAGTATCAGAGGTACCTCACCTGACAAGAAGTACAGGTTATGGTCTGCCTCACTCCACTGGAAACCGATCTCTCGTAGATAGCTGTCAATCCTCGAGTACCATGCTCGAGGTGCCTGCTTGAGCCCATAAAGAGCTCTCTGCAACCTACATACATGCGACTCTCTGCTCTCCGCCTCAAACCCCTCTGGTTGCTCAATGTATACCTCTTCCTCAATAACTCCGTTGAGGAAGGCAGTCTTCACGTCCATCTGATGAACGCGCCAACCCATCTCTGCTGCCAATGATAGGATAGTCCGAATAGAAGAATACATGGCGGCAGGGGCGAAGGTTTCCTCATAATCAATACCTTCCTTCTGCTAATACCCCTTCGCCACAAAGCGTGCCTGGTACTTCTCCACACTTTCGTCTGCTGCATGCTTTACCTTGTAGATCCATCTAGATCCCACCACCTTTTTACCTTCTCGCCTCAGCACAACCTCCCATACCTGATTCTTCATGATTGAGTCATACTCCTCAACCATGGCCTCTTGTCATACATCATGTTGTGCAGCCTCCTCAAAACTAGAAGGTTCAGATTCAATCAACTCTATCATCAATGCCATATAGCTCAGTCTATCTAGTGGTTTGCTCCGCCTCATGGAGCTCTATGGAAGACTCACCTGCCTGGAATCTTGAACAGTGGACCTATACCACCTAGGTCGTGGCCTAGTGTCTATCTGTTGTTGTTGCTAGATATCCTCCTCTTATTGTTGCTCATCCTCCACATCAATGATAGGAGGATCCTGTCCACCTGACTCCCTCTGACTATCAGAGCTTGTACCCTATGTCAATACCTGTGACTCCTCCAACTTGACTCCTAAGTCCTCAGCTGGCTACTCCTGTGTTGGTAAATCCATAGATCTTCTCAAGGCTCTATCCTCATCAAACTGGACATCCCTGCTCACAATGATCCTCTTGCGAGCTGGGACATATACTATATAAGCCTTGGAAGTCTCACTGTAACCAACTAGAAGCCCCTTCTCTCTAGAAGGATTCAGCTTCTTCCTAGTGTCAGCATGAATGTGACAATAGCGTATACTCCCAAATATGCGTAAGTGACTCACATCTGGTCTAGTACCTGTGAATACCTCCTTAGGTGTCTTCCTCCCCAATGTTGTGTGGGGACACCTGTTCTGGACATATACTGCAGTCTCAAATGCCTCAGCCCATAGGAATAGTGGTAATCCCTAATCAAATAGCATGGCCTTGGCTGCACTCACCAGTGTCTTGTTCTTCCTCTCCGCCACTCCATTCTGTTGCGGGGTGTGAGGAATAGTGTGTTCCTTCTTGATCCTCTCTGATGCACAGTACTCCATGAACTCTCTATCGGTGTACTCACCACCTGTGACTCCTCCAACTTGACTCCTGAGTCCTCATCTGGCTACTCCTGTGCTGGTAAATCCATAGATCTTCTCAAGGCTCTGTCCTCATCAAACTGGACATCCCTGCTCACAATGATCCTCTTACGAGCTGGGACATATACTATATAAGCCTTGGAAGTCTCACTGTAACCAACTAGAAGCCCCTTCTCTCCAGAAGGATCCAGCTTCTTCGTAGTGTCAGCATGAATGTGACAATAGCATATACTCCCAAATATGCGTAAGTGACTCACATCTGGTCTAGTACCTGTGAATACCTCCTCGGGTGTCTTCCTCCCCAATGTTGTGTGGGGACACCTGTTTTGGACATATACTGTAGTCTTAAATGCCTCAGCCCATAGGGATAGTGGTAATCCCTGATCAAATAGCATGGCCTTGGCTGCACTCACCAGTGTCCTGTTCTTCCTCTCCGTCACTCCATTATGTTGTGGGGTGTGAGGAATAGTGTGTTTCTTCTTGATCCCCTCTGATGCACAGTACTCCATGAACTCTCTGCCGGTGTACTCACCACCGTTGTCTGTCCTCAATATCTGAATCTTTCTCCCTGTCTGGTTCTCCACGAGAGTCTTAAACTCTCAGAAACACTCAAAGACCTCTGACTTGGCCTTAAGGAAATAGATCCAGGTTTTCCTGGAATAGTCATCAATGAATGTGATGCAGTAACTGTAAACACTGAAAGAATGGACGCTCATTGGTCTGCATACATCCGAATGCACCAAGTCGAAGGCCCCCTCAGACTTGTGCTCACTATGTAGGAAAGGTTTCCTAATGTTCTTCCCCAACGCACAACCCTTGCAGTGGTTGTGCTTCTCCTCCTGTACTGAAGGAACTCCAATAACTACCTGCCTCATATGCCTCAGTGCACCATGATGTAAGTGTGCCATCCTCCTATGCCATAACTCACCATCACTACTACTGTTGTTGTTGACTAGAGCCTTTGCAAGCTCAAACTGTAGTCTGTAAACCTTCCCACTCCGAACCCCAATCATCCTATCCAATCTCTGATATGACCCATGTGGCCTAATATATATACTTTCCTGTCCCGGAAAGTCACTAGAAAACCCTTGTCTTCTAGTGTGGAAACTGATATGAGATTCTTCGTCATCCCTGGGACATATAACACATCAGTAAAGCTAATGGGCTTTCCAGACTCCCTCTGAAACGAAACAGTACCAACACCCTGCACCTGATACCGCGCATCATCTCCTAACTCAATATGGAGATTCACTCCACCCTGCTTCAAGATCTTGAAGAACGAACTATGTCCTGTCATGTGACAAGATGCACCGCATAGCAGATACTGCTATCAACGGAACTTGCCATGCAAGCTATCAAGCAAAAGTCTTAATCAAAACTTTTGTCGAAGTCATCCACCTCGGCAGAACCTGCCATCTATGTGTTGTTCTTCTTCTTCCTCTCTGGGAACTGGGAAGCAAAGTGCACATGCTTGTGACATATGAAGCACTTGACTTTTGACATGTCCAAGTTCTTCTTGCCACCCTTCTTCTTCTTTGCCTTCCCCTTACCTTTGCTTGTTAGGGCTAGAGCCTCTTCATCCATGATCTGTGTGGTACCCCTGGATGAAGCTGAACCTTGACCCATACGGGTCTCTTCCTGTGCGAAGTCATCCCACAATCTCTACCAGTCAAGGAGCTTCTCCCTAGCCACCACACCTTTAACAAAGACGTCCCATGGCTTAGAAAATCCATTGAGAGCAATACGAACTAGCTCCTCGTCCTCAGTCTTAGGGCCCACTGCTCCAAGATCATCCCTAATCTGTGTGAGCCTTGTAAGATAAGGCACCACTCCTTCTCCCTAGGACATCCTGGTACTACGCAATCTCTCTTGTAGAACCATCTTCCGATTTTCATTTTTGCTTTGGTAGAGACTCTCCAAAGCTTTCCACATCTCTAATGCGGACTTCTTCCCAAACAGATGAGGGACTATATGGTCCTTCACCCCATCCAAGATGATTAACATAGCTCTGGAATCTATCTTCTTCCACCTAGCCAACTCTGCCGCATCTGTGGGAACCACTTTCTGACCATCAATGTGCTCATCAGCATCACTAACATCCAGGATCCTGGCGATCCTTTCTTTCCAAGTAGGGAAAGTTTTGTGCCCCCTGGAGTATATCATCAACTCTCAACTGTACGGCCATAATGAATAGTACCTGTAACCCTTGGATAGATATGCCAATGATATATCCAACCAACCTGCTACTTTCTCTTAGATCTGCTCAGAAGGGCTCTGATACCATGTAAATTTCCTTAAAATCCACTCTAGGGCTAGAGTAGTTGGATTAATTAATGCACCCAAATTATTACTGTTAACCACACATGGATTTCTTCACCAAAATAAAATGTAGCGGAAATAAAACACTGAGAGAAATATCAATCACACAATAGACACAAATCTTTTCGGTATAAACCCCCGGACAAAACCCAAGATGGGAAAACCGGTGCAGCAGTCTGAGAAGATATTTTATTAAGAAAATATGAAGCTTTTACAATATCAGAAAATCAATTTT
The DNA here is from genome assembly GCA_027924585.1 of Larix kaempferi. Classification (NCBI taxonomy): domain Eukaryota; kingdom Viridiplantae; phylum Streptophyta; class Pinopsida; order Pinales; family Pinaceae; genus Larix; species Larix kaempferi. The sequence continues at coordinate 6,353,430 of BSBM01000129.1, forward strand.
TGCCTAACCTGGAAAAATCGAACCAACACAAACTCACTGAGTAAACCTACTGAGCAGTACGACCTCCTCATGTGCTGTACGGAATTCGTACGGCGGGCTGTACGGTCTGCTGTATGAGGGACTATATGGTCCTTCACCCCATCCAAGATGATCAACATAGCTCTGGAATCTATCTTCTTCCCCTAGACAACTCTGTCGGATCTGTAGGAGCCACTTTCTGATCATCAATGTGTGCTCATCAGCATCACTGACATCCAGGATCCTGGTGATCCTTTCTTTCCAAGTAGGAAAGTTCTGTGCCCCCGGGAGTCTATCCTCAACTCTCAATTGTACGGCCATAATGAATAGTACCTGTAACCCTTGGATAGATATGCCAATGATCTATCCAACCAACATGTTGCTTTCTCTCAGATCTGCTCAGAAGAGCTCTGATACCATGTAAATTTCCTTAAAATCCACTCTAGGGTTGTACGGAATCCATACGGCCTGCTATACGGTCTGTTGTAAGGCTGCCTCGGCTCTCTCTCCTCTGCGAACTTGTACGGCCCTCTTGCCTAGATGCTCTGTCGATCACTCTGACTTTCTGCTTCTTCGTCTTCTCTGCAAAACTCTCTCTCTCAAACTTCCTTCTCACTCTCCAGCTGACAGCTATGAGCAAGAATCTCTCTGTCGGAATGTGTGTGTGTCGTCTCCACCAATTGATCCTCCTTTTAACTCATTGGCTAAGCGAAAACCTAATCTCACTATGGATCAATGGATGAGATCCTCCGGTGAGATCAATGGCTAAGATTAGATTAGCCATCACTTAAATATTTTTCACTTTCACTTTATAAAAAGTGTTCCATTAAGTCAATTAATAATTAGATCACTTTAATATATTTTCCAAAGTAAAACTTAGGAAAAATACATTAAATACAATTGGCCTCTTTATTTAAGTCTTTTGCATGCAAGGACACATGCAATGCAGAAAGACCTTCCTTGTTGTCACTTTCTAACACCTAAAAGAAGTTAAGAACCTAACAAAAGTTAGAGAAGACTCCTTGATTTAGGAACAGCTAAGCAAATTAGGTAAGTATGCAGCCAGAGAAACCTTCTCTAGGTTACCAAGGAAAGGGTTGGCCCTTGAAGTACTTAACATCAAATGACACCAATGTTGGCTACTCCTTTGATTTTCTAAAGTCAAACTGTCTACTAGCATTTGGCTCATGAAAAACTCTTAATAGAGAATCTAAGGAAGAGTAAAATTCAGGGACCATCATGATGTGCGCTCTACTTGTGGGATGAGGAATCCATACCCCAATTGTTTGTCAAATGTCCAATAACTAGGGATCTCTGGCAATACATCATAGTGGAAGCAGGACTAAAAAGATTGATAACTATAAGCTTCATTCAGAACGTGTTTGACAAGTGGGGAAGTTTGCCTTTCCCTTTAAGGGAAACCATTACTACTTAGACTTCAAGAACTCCTCCCTAGATTTGGATACCAGCATATCGAGAATAAAAAATAAACAAAATGATTTTTGAGGATGGAAAGTTAAATATAGGTAGAGAAGTGCGAAAAAATAAAGGTTCAAACACCCAAAAATGCTTAAAGATTGTTACACCTTATCTAAGAAGACATGGGCTTTACTCCCCAAATAAAGAAACTGGATTATCAATTGGGGGTTAAAGAGATGACTAACAAGCAATGACTGCCCTTCCAAAGAAGATGAAACATAAAAATGCAAACTAGATGAGCACACTCTCTACTTTGATGGGACAACAGGAGGAAATCTGAGGAGAACCAATGTGGGGTCTCACTCGAAACTTGAAAAGAAAATTAATGTTTCAATTTGCCTCGGGATGGGAAACTTTACCAAAAAAAATTGCCAAAATACATAACCCTATACAAAGGAATGGATCTACCCCTGTATGTGGGAATTCAAAAGCCAACATGTATAAGAGATTCAAAACTCATTGTAAATATTAACAAGCGAAAAATGAATCCCTCAAATGTTAATTTGCAAAGCTTGAGCATATTAGCTGTTCATTGGGCCAAGTCATTTCAGAGAACTATGTTCTCCATGTCCTACATAATAGGAATAATGAAGCAAATTATAATTATATGGCAAATTTCAGCACAAATTTGACGATTGGTGAAATCAAATCACTAAGACTAGAAAATATGGCTCATTATGTAGGTGCATGCACCAATAATCTTGCGAACTGAACTTTAGAGAAGCGAATTCTCCTCCAGAAGGAAATTCAAAAGCACAAGAACCAAATGGAGGCAGCACAGATCGAATAAGCAATCATCATCCAGAGATTTTTTAAGGAGGTTAGGAGCATGCGGCACAAGGAACTCGCAAAAAGACTGAATGTGATAAAGTGTATAGAGGAATTGGAAGTACAATTAAGAGTTTACAAGCAAAGGCTCCACGAAGTAGAGTGGAAAAGGGAGTAGTTGGAAGAAAGGGTGTAGAAGTTGGAAGAGGCAGACCTGACATGGGATAACTTCTCAATAAACTCAAGGAATTGCAACAACACGTGGAGATCATCTAAGGATGAGTAGTCAGCCAGAAACAAAGGGTGGAGGCAGGGATGAAAGCTTGAAAAATTAAAAGAGAGACAATGGGCATAGATTGAGCAATTCACACAAGATGCCCACATCATGAGAGTTTTCTTCTAGTTGTGCCCAATAGTACATGAGGTATCTTGAAAAAATTGTCTTTAATAGGATATTGTCACACATGAAGGATATTGCTCTCAGATTTTGATATTGTACTATCATATTCTCAATCGCAGGTCTCCCTGTGACACCAAGATTTTTGAGCCAAAGTATGTTAGTCATATAACTCATAATTGGATTTAGAATGATCAAACATTTCGGAATTGCTCATAGGAGCATTTGCAAGCAGTGTAAGCCCAGCTCTTATGGTCGGGGTTGGGTAAATTTTATTTTGAAATTCCCTTTTTCTTCCTATTAAAAATAAAAACATTCTAAAACTTATAAAACTATGATCTTCGTCTCTAAAGAAAGAAAGCAAATCAGCCTCTTTAATCACAAAAGACTGTAATATCTCCCTATCATCCCATAATAGATGAGGCATTTGAAGTAAAGGTTTCTTTGCCTCTCCCTCCAACAAATAAAGCTTTCATAATAGTCACTAATCTTCACAAGCATGGTATTTTGCCTCTAGAGTCTACTCTGAGTTGGTAAGAACAAACTCTGGCCTATCGTAACCAAAACCTCAAACTGTGAGAACAACTATGTATAATATATATAGAAGGAATATCGCCAGTCAAGATTTGAAGAAAATGTATATGGAAAGCATGTCTCGAGCTAGATGGCTTAGACAGTGAGATCCAAATTACTTAGATATGGTCCCAATAGATATCACCACAGATGGCTTCATGATCTCCTTTTAGTCACTTGCAAGTTGGGATGAAGATCAGTGTAAACTGCAGCCTAACTAAATATTATCGTGAAGCAACTCACTTACAAAGAAAGGGGGTTTTATTCTACTCTAGTCAATTCTCAGATCTGGGAAATCTGTGGGCATCATTTCAGTTGTTAATGCAACTAGGAAAAACTGAGTTAGAAATTATTTTGAATGTTGATCGTAAACCATTGTTGTCTGAGTTAAAAGTGCTGTCTGTTGCAACCAAGAAAACATAATATAAGGATCATTTTGGACAATTAAGATATTTTGATGGATGTGTATTATGCAGTCAATAGTGAATTTTGCGTTGTTTCTTCCTATGTGACTGCATTCAGCGAATTCTTTCCCAAACTTTCAAAATTAGCCAAAATTCAGAGAATTTAATCAACCTGAATCAAATTGAATTTCTTTTTTTTGTTGCAAATTTCAAATATTATATGAAAATTTACACAAAAATTCATTTAAAAAGTCAATTAGGATAGCCTAAGTCAGATATTTGGCAAATATTGACATAATTTTATCAAATTTGAAGTTCTAAAACAATAATAATCGTTTTCTTTCCTTTTTATTTGGAAATATTAAATTATGAAAAAAAAATTATTTGTTTTCAAACTAAATGAATACTATATTATGGGTTTTTTTTACACATATGACTTTTTCTCAAACTTATATTTGAAATTGAACTCCAATTGGAACTATGTGACTTAGATTTCTTCTTCCAGGGGCTTTTATTCTTGCTGCAAATCTCCCCAAGCATGAACGAAAAAGATTGCCCATGCTTGCTTAAAGTAGAGAAGGTAAACCATGTGAATGTTGGAGCCTCTAGTTTCACATAATTGATCGACAAAAAAAAAACAGAAGTTTGTATTCCATCTACAATAGGCTCTGGTAGTTTGGTATATTTACTTGAAGGGAACTGCAGGTCTGCTTCAGCAATAGCCATAACGTACAAGGATCAAGTCCGTAACAGTTTAGAGAATCAGAATTGGCAAGTTGTTGATTTGTGAAGGCTGACACTTTCAAGTTATATCTACATCACGATAAATGATAAAAGAATACATATGACCAACTTGCATACAATGATAAATTGGGATGTGCTCGAAGAAATTTAGAAAAGCCAAATCGCCGCAGCAATCTTTAAGCAATATTGCCATGTCCTTCCTTACCGTGAGCTGTTTCAAATCCAGCACTTCATTTTTTTGCTTGTTTTGATCTATTCTCTTTACCCAGATTAATTGGTGATATTTGCCAGTACAGAGAGTTGGGGGATTTAGGGTTTAAGGATTATGTATATAGACACGCGCGGGGTGAGAAATAACCAAAAAAAAGTGTAGCTAGAATTACAGTGAGAATTACAGACCAGATTGACCCGTCTTTGGCTTCCAAGTAACTTCAAGAGTTGCTTTCTCTGGGTTTTCAATCTTGCCCAATGATGCCTTCGGGCCATAAACACCGGCGACCACAATGGTGTTGTCTGCAATGGAATCGCAACATTATTTTCCCAATGTGTAAGTTATCTCAATCAGTGGAATAATAATCACAGTATCGGGTTTAGTATAATCCTTGAAACTCTAACAATGAGCTTAACATGTTTTTGCAGTTAAAAAAGTAGACATTTATTATTACCTTGAGACCACCTAGCGGATCCATGGGCTCTGTGCAGTAGGCCTCTCGAACAAGCTAAAGACCTCAACTGGTTGAGGAAACGTCCATCTGGCCTTGAAGTTTCTGCGCCCGTTGCCATGGCCACGTCCTTTGTGCAACCGGGGTTCTTACCGGGAATTTTAGATGAGGGTTTAACAAACAGTAGTGTTTTAATGAAGGTTTAACAAACAGTAGGGTTTAACCAGGGTTTAATGAATGCTACGTTTCTAACGCTATGGTAACTGGAAAGAATGTCGGCCTGTAGGTTTTCATTGGGAGGCAACCCACGGAAGCGCCTCCACTTAAGGACTGTAAAATTACCTTTCATTTCATTTCCCAGAGTAAAGGTTTCATTTTAATTATTTTTTATTTGATTTTATAAACATTATACTAACTAGCGTGGCCTTAGGGATTAGAACAAGGTGTTGAAGGGAATCTGCTTGTTATGTTATTCAAAGATAAGATGAGTATATTTTTATGGTCTACATGAAATTAAAGGATATTTTTGATGACTAAGCAAGACGTGCCAAAAATCACAAAAGTGGTGATATATTAAGAGAAACTCTTTAGGATTATTTGCTTAGGGGTAAAGGCATTATTATTTTATTCTCATGACAAATTCATGTCATTTGTGCAACTCAACTTAATCAATGGTTAAAAATCTTAGATCTATTGAGATCAATAGTTCATAGTGGTGACTTCATATCTTGTATAAGGATTCATCTCAATAGTTCATAGTGGCGACTTCATATTTTGTATAAGGATTCAATGTCATATCTAGATCCATGGAAAGCAATTGGAATGGAGTCCTTGTGCTCCCATGCAAATAAGTGCCTACCCACAAAAAAACCCAATTAACTCTTAATCCACTAATTCTAATAATAGTTCTACCTCTAAAATTAAACAATCTTGTTGAGAGTGGTTGATCTTATTATTAGTTCAAAAATGATAAAAATCATTATTTTGGGGGTGATCTCAATTAATACCTTATGAAAACCCAACCATCAATTTTTGTTTCATGTTATTTCAACACCATATTGTTGAAACCTAGTGTCGGGTTTTACTCCAAATAGCAGTGCCCTTATTCGTTTCTTCGCGCACAACATATAAATAGTGAGCACAAAAAATGACAAATATTAGATTGCTTTTATAAAATTGTTCAAAAATAAACATGACATGATTAGAAATCAACATGATTAAGCATGAACAACGAAAAAAACAAATTTAGTCATTAAACATTAGAAGAAGAACTACTAGATGATGACAACAAAGGCACTTAAAGCTACTTGTGATTCATCAGAATCATTCTTTTTAGCTTTAGCCATTAAACGTTTCAATTTAAAGCAATTCTTTTCAGGATGATTAGTTTTACCACAATGCTTACAAGGATCATACACTTTCTTCTTCTTACTATTTTCATGATGGGCTTTATTAGCATGATTTGAAGTGTGTGAATTAGAACCTTTAACATTATTAAAACTTTTGGGATTATGTGCCATAAGAGCCATATTAGGTGATACTTGTCCTGAAACAATTAACCTTTCTTGCTCATTAATCAATCATTTACAAAAATCATCAAAAGTAGGTTTCGTGGTATTTGAAGACAATTCAAGAGCTCTATTCCTAGTTTGAATGAACATATCAAAACAAGATGGTAATTTTTGTTCTACAAGAATTATAAGAGCAGTGTCTGTTTTCTAGTAATCTTTACCACAATTATTTAATTTTTCATTTAAGGTTTTCACTTCAGCAAGATATAATTCTACTCTTTCAAAGTTAGTAGGATCTAGCTCAAAAATCTTCTTTTCAAGGTAATAAGCAGAAACATCATTAGATTTATCAAATAAAGAAGCAAGAATTTTTCATACCTCAACGGGGTTGTCTTCTGCCTCTATACTTACCTGAAGACTATCTGAAACTGTTTGACCAATGAGCCCTCTTGCTTGATCACATTTATCTTCCCATATAGCCAAAGCTTGAGCATCAACAGGTTTCGTGTGTTCACCATTAACAATCCTCCATAGATTCTTACTCCTGAGAACATCAATCATTTTTATCTTCCATGCAAGATAGTTAGGACCAACAAGTTCAGGAACATAAGCTACTTCTGAAGTCATAACGATAGAAATATTGACAAGAAACCCAAATGCTAGAAATGACAAGAGAGAAAAAGTGAATAATAGAAAACTGAAATACTTTACCGTACTGATCTGAATCTGCAAAAACACAGTTAGAAAAAAAACAGTAAGGAAAGAAACTTTTACTTATAGCCCTTTTGAAAAAAGCCAAGAAAAGTCACTCGTGGGTCTGCCAACAGGCACCCAACAGGAAACCAATGAACAAACACTGATACTCGCGGGTTCTGCACAGCAAGAGGCGCAGCTACTCGCGGGTTGACAGCAGAGTCAGCTGCGGGTTCACGAGTTGCGGTGTAATGGAGTCGCGGCTACTCGCGGGTCTCTGTATTGTAAAGTCGCGGTTTTGCCGAAGCATTCGCGAGTTCAGTACAGGAAGGGTCGCGAATAAACTGGAGTAAATGCGGGTTCAGCAATGGAACAGTCGTGAGCATGCCGAAGCATACACGGGTCTGCGCACTAACAAGTCGCGAGTCTGTAGTGTATTCGCGGGTTCACAGTAAGAATAGTCGCGGTTAACTGCGGGTTCTGCGAAGAAAAGTCGCGAGTATCCAAGTTAAGGCCGAAAACAGTGTCGAATCTGCCGAAGATGGAAACCTACACAAATTCTACCAAACTTGGACATAAACTGCCATTTTGACAACCGAAAGATAGATCTCCTTGAGGAGAATCCAAAAAAAATATAGATCTACAAAAATAACATCAAGAAACCCTTGAAAAAATTTCTGCAAAAATCTACACAACAAGGTTAGGGTTAGAAGTAAAACTGCAGAAACATGCCCAGATCTGAAGAGAAGCCTAATGGCTACCAGATAGAAAGCAAATCTACAAGAAATAAACAATGCCCAAATGATAAAATATTGTTTTGAAAGCAATAGAAGGTGTTAGATCATAGCAACAAGATTCGATACCATGTCAGAGATATGGATCTAGCTAAAATAGCTTACCTATCTATACAAAACAATAATATATCAACAATAAGTACAGAAAGAGAACAAGAGAAAAGAGTACACCAGATATACGTGGTTCACCCAATTGGGCTATGTCCATGGGAAGGTAGTCTTCTATTATCTCCAGAATATCTCCCTCAATCTTACAAGAGAGCAATGCCAATAACCCCAATACAATATAGCAATAATTGTGTGAATAAGTATGATCATGTGTGTGATGTGACTCCCTTGACTCTATTATATACTAAGAGATGAGGAGGAATTACTCTCACATATTGCATGTGGGATAATATAATTATCCATAATAACATCTCTTTATATAATAATGAATATCAAGAGTATATTTTATCATAATGAATATGGGATATAATGTATTACTCTTTTACATAAGATTGTGGATATCTTTCGACATAATACAAAGACATTATTACCTTCCAAGGAATATGAAATATTCCAACAATTCGTTTCTTCGCGCCAATATTTTTTTTTTATGAATTCAATATGGGTTGAAGTTTGGCATGGTGGCATACCATCTCTTCTTTTGGTTACAAAAGTAGCTTATAGACCCGTGATTGTCAGGGACTTTTTTGGCATTTGTCATGGAGGTCTTGGCATGATTCCTATAATTAGTTTCGAGCATGCATTTGTACACATATGCTCGTTAAATTCTTACAGCATCTATGTATGTGTAGATCTTGTTGAGATAAGCATTACCTGGAATAAGAAATATACTTGTGAGGAAATAGGGGAGCAAAGTAATAATAATCAATGAGCCTTAACTTAAAGAATGGGAAGGATGAGACAAAGAGGATATTCAGACCTCCCTCTCATGGTCACCATGCCCTTAAAAGGATGCTCACTCCACTGCCCTAGGGGCATATTGCATCAATACATTTAACTCTGATAACATATGGATATAAGTAGATGATGTAAAAAGAAAGATGCAAGTCCTATCTACCTTAAGACTACAAAATGACAAATATGTAAGGAAGTGATTCATTCCAATCAGGATGCCCATTTATCCTTCTTGGAAATTTAATTATGTTTGCAAACAAATAAATCCAGGGCAATTCCAAACCCTTGCAATAACACCTTCAATTTGTGCTTCGCCCTACTTCAAATCACTCTGTACAACTCTCCCAAGTCATTCAATTACTTTCAATCTCTAGTGAAAATGCGGTTATTTAATAAGAATGGAGAACGCGTAAACCATTATAATGGATCTTTAATTGGTGAGAGAAAACTTATAAGCCATTTTTTTAATGACCATAACCTAAAATCCATTTTATACAGGGTGTGTGTGTGTAATGTCCCCATCCAAATAAATTTCATGAAGAAACATTTCCACCAATCTATTAGTTCCCTAGGTTGGGGTGGAAACGTTACAACTTGGAATTAGGGAGCTATTAGACACCAAATGGACTTTAGACTTGCAAATTCACATTAATTGGGTCAAATAAATAATAATAAAGGAAAAATAAGGTGGCATTTGGTCATGAGGGCACATAGGTGGCGTGGGACCCACGTGTAGCAAGACTCTCCACTACACTTGGCATCATTGTTTCGCCAATTCGAGCCCAAGGTGGAGGGTAACATTCTTGGGGGAGTTGAAGAGGCATTATTCATGGCAGGTCGAATTGGAGTGGCAGAGTAACTCCCATGAAAGAGGAAGAGGCATCATAGAGGAGTTGTGACATTTGTAGCTGGATTCTTAGACATATGTGACAACAATGATGGAGAATATATGACAAATATGACAAATTCAAACCTTATTGCAGACCTATGACACATCTGACATATCAGGGATAAAAATAGCCACCAAGAGGGCGCATAGGGGGAGTTATGGTAAGCCAATACCCCATTAGAATTGGGGGAAGTGGAATGCAAGAAAGAAATGGACAAGTGTCTTCTATGAGAATCTCTCCCTAACTCGAGTTGGGTGAAGGCTCTTGGAGGGAATTCGAGCTATGGAGACCATTGGAGTTTAATAAAAGAGAAGGAGGATTAAGGAGAGCATCTTTTGGTCATTTTCTCATTTTCACTTTTGGAGAGCTTTGCATCCCCTTGCACGGTGGATGTTCATCCTCCCTGCCTTAGAACCAATTTCGTGGGTGAAAGATTTATACCCAAGTTGGTTGAACGAGAGGCCATTCAGACCTCTCAACAGAGATTCATGGAGGTGTTTTGATGCAGGTTCAAGCCCCCTTTGAGTTCGAGTTCATGTTCTCTCTTCTTTCTCTTAATACTCTCTCAATGTTATGTACAAGTGTGACGGTGCACTCCTAGTTGCATATAGTTTATGGAAGACTGATATTTTGACTATATGGCCATGTTATTTGATGCATATCTCTGTAATGAACTGATCATGAGGGCCACATCTCGAAATACTAAGCATTTCATGTAATATTTACAAGTAATACCAAGATTCGAGTTAGTTTCCTCATTGGATTTCATGGTGTTTTTGGAATGACTTGTATATGTTTAATATCATACTTTTCTAAGGTTTATGTTATGATTCGAGCTGCATATGGAGTAACATGGATGACCAAAATTTTGTGTGCAGACACTCAAAGTATTACTAAAGTTTGGGCCATAAACTTATACTCTTTGTTTACCATTTTTCCCCTAATTTCTATGTCATACAACCTGCTATTTTTTGGAAGGTCTTGCAGACCCTAAAACCTGATTTAATGCTTCATATGTGTTGTCCTTGAGGTCCTCTAACCGATCCAAGTCTCAGATCAGAAAATAGGGAAGGTCGTAGAGTGTTTGGAAGGTCAAAAAGTCACTAGCCTAGTGGGGTTTTCAACCAACACATTCAACTAGTTTTATTCCCCTTCCTTCCTCCTTGAAAATTGCAAACTTTGAATGCTTCTAGCCAGTGTATAAGGTTTTAAGGGTTGCATTAGGGTGTCCTAAGTCCTCCCAAATCCCTCCCCAATAAATTTGAGAGCATTTGGAGGCTTTTGGAGTAGCTTGAGTTCACCATCCTAAAGTTTGAAATTAGGTCCAAATTGAGCAACTTTACATAGTAGGGATGTTACAGTGGTATCAGAGCATGGTCCTTGCACCTGCTCAGGGTGACCATTAATGAGGTCAAGAAGTCATCCCCCATCCCTAGAAACCGAAACTGAAATTACCTTTAGTGAAGAAGAAGAAGTAGGAGAAGAGGTAAATTTTGTTGAAACAATGAACAAGGGTGACAAAGGAGCCTCAAAAGCAGATGATAGAGAGGAATTTAGGAAGTTCATGAAACCAGTTTTTGAGGACATGAAAAGGCAGATGATGCAAGGGTTTGAATTGATGGCTAGCCAACTTGGGAGAAAATTTGCATCAGGAGGCAGGAGTAGCTCTCATCTGGAAGAGAAAAAGGTGGCTAGTGAAACAATCTTCTCAAGGACCGGGCCTCACAATCGACCCAATGACTTCCAGAGTTCAGCAAGAGCTACCAGACCTAAGTTTCTTGAGTCCAAAGAGTATCCTAACACTCATGATGGGATGAAGGAATTTCTAGATGAATGGATGCTTTTGAGTGAAGAGTGTGTCATGTCCCCTCCCGTTGACCCAATGCAAGGAAGGGAACATGGCACTAAAATCTGGGCTTTTATAAAACTATCCCATTTTGACATTCATGATTCGTATAAATATAAACAATTGGCATTACAATAAAATGCATATGTGTGCAGATGCAAATCAAGCGAACATGCACAACGGAATAAGACATCATCCACACACCTTTCTCACATGCATTCAGCATATCAATAACAGTCATCAATTAATTAAAACAGTGCATAAGTAAAACACATAGAAAGACTATACTTATCTCACTATAATGTTGTCCCAAGCAACTAGCTATGTCGCTGCAACGTTCCACCCAACCATAGGTCTCTTCCCAGCCTATATTCTTTCAGCACTTAGAGACCACCCCCGAGTTGGGCATGATATCTACAAGGAAAAAGGGGACTCTCAAGCTCATCACAACCAAAGTAATGAATACCCATCTCAGCCTTAACATTCTCTTACACACATCAAACTCAAAAACTAGGCATGGATACACATTTTCAACAATGGATTACAGATTAGGGTCTATGGGTTTTCCCCAAATCGTTGCACACCCAACACGGATTGTGGGAAGAGGGAATCAACCCCAGGGAAGAAAAATGATTTCTCCCACAGATGTATGAGCATTCAGTGGGCCAAAACGGCCTCTATAAAACCCCAACTCATTTCCCCTTCTTCCCCATTGTTATACAACATAAAAACGCCCTTCCCAGATAGGAAAATGAAGGAAAACACAGGAAATCCATGGAGGAAAACGCCCAGGTAGCTCCAAACTTGTGAGAGAGCAAAACTGATGGGTGAGGAATGGCTTGGGGGCAATTTTGTGGCTCATTTCTTGCCCAAGAAGCCAAACACAAATTTCTAGGAAGTGTGGCTTGCCCATACTCGAATTTGGACAGCCATACCTCTTCATTCCCCAAGGCATTAACTACCTCAACCAACTCTTGGGTGAAATGAATGATTGGGCACAAAAGTCAACATGGGTAGTTAAGGGTTCATGGGTTCTCTCATTGACACTTGGCTTGACTTGATTGGCTCAAGGGTTTGAATATTTCCCTCCCAATTCCTTGTAAATATCATGCCCCCGTCTCTTGTTGCATTGCATAGCTAGTTGTGGGCATTTATATTAAAATGCATATTTACAATCCCCATGGTTCACTAGCACATGGGTAGCATAATATCCAATACTTGCCTCTTCAAGGTCGAGCGTTCACTAGCAGAGCCTTGGCCTTGAGCTCCACGCTAGGAATCATACATAATATGCATAAAATATTTACAATATAGCCCAAAATATTACAAGGGTCAAAATGGGGACATGACATTCCCCTCCCCTTGGAATAACACCGTCCTCTGTGCTCCAATACCTAGGAATACATACACGCTTTATACGTCCAAAATTCACAAAATGTGGCAGGGGTTCAAGAACCTCACCTTGACATCTCCAATTAATGAAATGCGGGATAGAATTTTGGGCTAAAACACCGCGAGACGGTCAAAACGGCCTCTATAAAACCCCAAATTGTTTCCCCTTCTTCCCCACTGTTATACAACATAAAAACGCCCTTCTCAGCTAGGAAAATGAAGGAAAACGCAGGAAATCCATGGAGGAAAACGCCCAGGTAGCTCCAAACTCATGAGAGAGCAAAACTGATGGGTGAGGAATGGCATGGGGACAATTTTGTGGCTCCTTTCTTGCCCAAGAAGCCAAACACAAATTTCTAGGAAGGGTGGCTTGCCCATACTCGAATTTGGACAACCATACCTCTTCATTCCCCAAGGCATTAACTACCTCAACCAACTCTTGGGTGAAATGAATGATTGGGCACAAAAGTCAACATGGGTAGTTGAGGGTTCATGGGTTCTCTCATTGCCACTTGGACTAACTTGATTGGCTCAAGGGTTTGAATATTTCCTTCCCAATTCCTTGTAAATATCATGCCCCCATCTCTTGTTGCATTGCATAGCTAGTTGTGGGCATTTATATTAAAATGTGTATTTACAATCTCCATGGTTCACTAGCACATGGGTAGCATAATATCCAATACTTGCCTTTTCAAGGTCGAGCGTTCACTAGCGGGGCCTTGGCCTTGAGCTCCACGCTAGGAATATGCATACAATATTTATATTATAGCCCAACATATTACAAGGGTCAAAACGGGGAAATGACAGAGTGTAGGAGTACCTTACAATTTGAACAATTTTTCAATGTCTCAAGGAAGCTCAAAAATAGAGGAGGTAGCATAATCCCTTTCCAAAATAAAGAATTGAAGTTTACCATTGGAAAGGTACCCATTCCCACTTTTGATGGTTCTCCACAATGTTCTGCTAGTGCTTGGGTACAAAAAATAGATGTGTATTTTCAGTTGAATCCAATGGTTGAAGAGGATGCTTTGAAAATGACTATCCTGCATCTTGAAGGAGAAGAAAATGTTTGGTGGTTCCATGGACTTAAAACCTTTGGACATGATCAAATCACATCTTATGAAGAGTTTGTTAACAGGTTGGTGGAAAGGTTTGATTGAAAGGACCTTGAAATTCCTTTCAAGGAACTAACACAATTGAAGCAAACTGGAACCCCTGAGGCCTACACGTTGGAGTTCCAAAAATTATCAGTTATGGTTGCTGATATCTCTATGGTTCTCTTGGTATTGCTCTTTACTAAAGGGTTGGATGAACCTTTGAAAGGTTTGGTTAAAGCTCACAATCCAACTACATTGAAATATGCCATGAATTTGACAAGAGATTTGCAAAATGTGCTACCCAAGACAAAATATCCTCCCAAGCCCAATTTTCCTTCCAAGTTCAAAGATGAGAAGAAACCATGGCAAAAATATTCATTTAGGAAGGATAAGAAAGAAGGACCAAGTAAGGAAGAACTCAAAAGAAAGAAGCTGTGTTTCACATGCCATCAACCATGGGTATCAGGGCATAGATGTACTAAGGGAAAAGCACACTTCATTGAAGTTTTTTTTTCTGATGAAGAGGAGGACATGGAGGAAGAAGCACAAAATTCATCCCAAGAAGAGGGATATGACACAGCAGAAGAAAATCAGCCACCACCTGAAATAGGGAAGATGGCAGTATTGTCAGGGGTGCCTCGGTTTCATACCCTTCAATACAAGGGAGTTGTCCAAGGGCAGGACGTATAAGTACTAGTGGATGGAGGAGAAACTCATAATTTCATTAATGCAGCTTTGGTGGAGAGGAGAAAGTTGCTTACTAAAACATTTGATTGGTTCACAGTCATCATTCCAGGTAACAATTCTATGGACTGTAACACATGGATTCCAAAGCTATAACTTACCATAGGAAACTACATTGTTACTGGAAGCTTTTATGTGGTGAATGTTGATGATACAAATGTGGTTTTGGGAGTCCAATGGTTGTACTCAATAGGAGAGCATACGGTGAACTACCAAGTACCTTAAATGAGGTTTAAAGATTCAAAGGGGAAGCCAGTATTGGTGAGGGGAATGCACACTTATCCAAACCAAGTGGTGTCCTCCTACAGCATGAGGTCCATTTTGAGACACAGGGACATTGAATGGGCTGCTGAATGTCTAATCACTTCCCCCAAACCGAGCATAAATATTTCAGAACATCCAAAGGATATAAGGCAGCTATTGCACAAGTATGAGAAGGTTTTTGGAGATCTCCCCCCCTGGAAGGCCACCTGACAGGGGACTTGAACATACCATTGTGTTAGAGGAAGGTACTCAAACTATCCAAATGCATCCATATAGACACCCAAAAAGGTTCAGAGATGAGATTGAGAAGGATATCAAAGAACTGTTGGAGTTGGGGCTCATAAGGGCAAGTTCAAGTCCCTATGCTTCATCAATTGTCTTGGTGAAGAAAAAAGATGGAACCTTGAGAATGTGCATCGATTTCATAGCTCTAAACAAGAAGACAATGAAGAATAGATATCCCATTCCACAGATATATGAGCTCATGGATGAACTATTTGGAGCAAAGTTCTTTTCAAAAATTTATCTTAGATATGGTTACCATCATATTCGAATGAAGGAGGAAGATGTGCATAAAACTGCTTTCAGATGTCACTATGGTCATTTCGAATTCCTTGTCATGCCTTTTGGATTGACAAATGCTCCTGCAACCTTCCAGTCAAGCATGAACAAGATATTTTCCAACAAGCTTCGTAAATTTGTTTTAGTTTTCTTTGATGATATTTTGAACTACAATAAGACCTAGGAAGAGCATTTACATCATTTACAAATTGTATTGAAAATCTTGCATGAACAATCTTTGTTTGCTAAGTTGTCCAAGTGTGAGTTTGGGTTGACAAAAATCGTGTATCTTGGGAATATCATTGGAAAAGATGGGGTAAAGGTGCACTTTGAGAAAATAAGAGCCATTCTTGATTGGACATCACCCAAGAACATCATTGGATTAAGGGGTTTTATTGGGATTTCCACTTACTATAGAAAGTTAGTGAAGGGTTTTTCCAAATTGACTGCTCCCCTCACTTATTTGACAAAGAAGGATGCTTTCCAATGGAATGAAGATGTAGAAAAAGCTTTCCAAATAATGAAAGAGGTAAATAGTAGTTGTCATGTACTTGCATTACCATATTTTTCTAAACCATTTATTTTGGAATGTGATACATCAGGGGAAGGCATTGGAGCAGTTTTAAAGAAAAATCAACACCCCGTATCTTTTGAAAGCAGGAAGCTACAACCACATGAGAGACTCTACTCCATATATGACAAGGAAATGTTGGCCATCATGCATGCCTTGGCCAAGTTTAGACAGTATCTGGTGGGGAACAAATTTGTGGTCAAAACTAATCATAATAGTTTAAATCATTTCCTTACACAAAAATATCTCAATGAAAGGCCACAAAAATGGGTGAGTAAGATTCAAGCCTTTGATTTTGACATTGAATATGTTAAAGGGAAGAATAATGTTGTAGCAGATGCTTTGTCTAGAAGGCCCTCACTTTCTCTTATGGACATTTCAAAAGATCGGAAAGATGTCCTAATAGTAGAGTATGCCAAAGATAGATTTGCTTGTGAATTATTAGATGGGTCCAAGGGAGATGATAGGTATAAAGTATTGAATGGCCTAATCTACTACAAAGACTGAATCTACTTAGTCCCTGGTTCGAATTTGAAGCAAAAAAATTTGAATGCAACTCATCATTCTCCTTTAGCAGGCCATCCTAGTTTCTTCAAAACATATAGCCAGCTAAGCGAAAGGTTTGGAAAGGTTTGAAGGGATATGTTTTAAAGTATGTCAATGAATGCAAGATATGTCAACAAAACAAAGTTGAGCACACCCATCCTGCTGGTCTCTTACAACCCTTGCCTATTCCAGAACAAAAGTGGGAAAGCATCTCCATGGACTTCATCACATGTTTTCCCAAGGCATTTGGTAAGGATTGTATTTTTGTTGTGGTGGATAAACTCACCAAATTTACTCATTTATTTGTTATTGCCTCGTCTTTTATTGCTGCACAAGTAGCTGAGCTATTCTTTAGAGATGTTTTCATATTACATGGACTTCCAAAAAACTTTGTTAGTGATAGGGATAGCAGATTTATGAGTGCTTTTTGGCAAGAACTCTTCAAGTTGGTGGGAACACAATTGACTCCTAGCACAAGCTATCATCCACAAACTGATGGTCAAACAGAAAGGGTGAACCAATGGTTGGAGGGATACTTGAGAAACTATGTGAGTGGGAATAAAAAATCATGGGTTAAATGGCTACATTTGGGTGAGTTTTGCTACAATACTAGCTTTCATATGTCCATTGGCATGTCTCCTTTCAAAGCACTATATGGTTATGAAGAACCTATCTTTGTTGATCACATTTTTGGTGATAGTATAGCTCTAAAAGCTAAATATTGGATTAAGGAAAGTCAAGAAATTTTGAAGGTCTTAAAAGATAATTTGCAGGTTGCCCAAAATCAACAAAAACAATATGTAGATAAACATAGGAAAGAAAGAACTGTTCAAGTGAATGATTCACTATCATTTTTGAACCCAAAACCCGATGGCATATATGTCCGGTTTTCGACATCACGTTGTTAACCATCCGACAAGATTCTCCTTTTTCAAACGTCGGTTGCAGTTCGGCGGATATCCGACAACAATATGGCCTCGTCGGATATCCGACCACAACTCTTTTAATATACTCGTCGAATATCCGACACCCATTACTTTATAGGGGGTCAGATGTTTGACACCCGTTACTTTAAGGGTGGTCGGATATCCGACAACAAGGTCATCAGCTATCTGACACCCATTACATTATAGGGGGTCAGATATCCGACACCCATTACTTTAAGGGTGGTCGGATATCCAACAACAGGGCCGTCGACTATCCAACGCCCATTACTTTAAATATTGTCGGATATCCAACGTAGATACCTACAAAGACCGACGACATTTGGCGTCGGTGGTTTGGCGAGATCGTCAGATTCTTTTGAAGGGGGTGTCGGATATCCGACCTAAATTACATTATAAGATGTCTGATATTTGACGCCTCTTGTCGTCGGTGATATGGCGATGTCGTCGGTGATATGGAAAGGAACGTCGGATATCCGACGAATATGGGGAATTTAAAAAAAATACAGAGATATTCGATGCCCAAAACACATATATTGTGCCTCCTTCTGGTTTTCCTATTACTTTGTGTATTAAGGGCTTCAATGAGCCTAAATATTGGTAAGTTACATCCGCTTTATAATTTATGAATAGGTTGGCCTAGTCATCTTGTTGGGGCTAGTACCCCAACCCTAAAAGGATGTGTATAAATACATAAACACTCCTCTTTTATAAAAGACATTTATTCATTATTTGACCAAGTGATAACAGTGCAAGGGTACCTTTGAAGTTTCAATCTACTTATCAATGATTGTTCTTTGTTCTAGAGTTGTTTTGTTCTTCTTGAACTGAAATTATGGTATGGATTCATATCGATTATGATAAGCATTAAATGCTATTACAAACTTAATGTTTTTTACTTGCTTGGATTAGGGTTTTGTTGAAGAGTTCACCATAGATCTTCTATGTTTTGGGATTTCAACAAAAAGGACAAAAGAGACATTTGGTGCATGAGATGTAGAAGAGAAGGGGACATGAAATGCATCAAAGTGGTATTTTTTCATATATGTGCACTAGATGATCATCATAATTATAATTGTAAATATAATGCATGGAACAAAAAGGACAAGCATGTTAACTTTATGGGTGAGACTCTGAGAGTAGCTGCAAGCAACGATGGAAAAATAATAATAATAACAATGGAAACAACTAAAATAATGAATGAAACAATAATTGCACCTCTTCAAATCAACAATTACAAAGAGACAATAAAGGAAGACCAATAATGCAATGTTATAGATGTTGAAAGTTAGGACATTTTAGTGGAGATTGCATAAAGGTGAGGCCTATGTTATGTCAAAACTGTGGTTGAAGAGATCACAATGACGATGATTATCCAAAATACAACAAAATATACTATATTGAACTAGAGACACGCATGTTAGAAACAAGAGCAAAAACAAAGAAGGCTCAGTGTCCATATTCGAAAATAGAAAAACCTGGACTAAAGGAAGTGAAAGAGATCATAAAAGATGTACATGAAAATAATCCTATGGAAGAACATACATTTAATTAAACAACAATGTGAGGAAGAGATCGATAAAGAAACTATGGTGGATAATAACAAGACCTCAATTGAGATATCCAACAAGTGCTACAAATGGAGGCATCGATGAAGATGACAATGCTAATGACGTGTATACCAAATATGGTAGAGTTCACCATATTTAATGAAAATACTCGAGATATCAGAAATAATAGAACTCAGAATCACTTTTATTGATCGCAGGCCACTTCGAGGGGGCAACCTCATTTGAGTAAGCTTAATACAAATAACTTCACCGTGCCTTCATTGGCCTCAACACCCACTTATATACTAAGTATAGGCGCCAATACTATGGGTCAAAACCATGGGCCAATACAAACTATGGGTCAACAAATACTACGGGCGACTTACAAAACATATGCGCCCAACAACAATAACACAAACTATGGATCAACAAATACTACGGGACGTCTTACAAAACATATGCGTCCAACAACAATATACTAACAAAGTAAAGACATGGGTTCCTAACATCCCCTCTCCCTTAGAAAAAGCTTTGTCCTCAACGCTTAAGATGTGGAAATTGATGTTGAATCTGAAGGAGTGGTGCCCATGTAGTAGCCTCTGGTTGCATGTTGTGCCACTGAATTAATACCTCTATGATAGAGTGAGAGATAAGCAGACTCCCTTTGAGTGTCAGGGAGGATTGCTTGGAAGGTCGTAGACAAAGAAAAACCATATCAACTGCTTGAAAAGTGCGCTTTGAACGGTGTTGATCGGCTTGTTGTTTCATTCGAATTCTGGCCATGTGAAGAGTGTCCTGCAAAATGCGAAGAATCTGATCGCGGTTTCGAAGAACTGTGTCAATTTCCTGAATTGGTGCACTGTTGAGGGTGGATGGAAGAAGAGATGGCGGTGCCTGACCATAGATTGCTTCATATGGAGTAATTTTAGATGCAGTAGGGTACCACCATTCAGCGAGAGGGAGTCATTTCATCCATGGAGGTTGTTGTTCGGAGGTGAAGCAACGAAGATAAGTTTCCAAACATTTATTGGTAATGGCAGCCTGTCCTCCAGATTTAGGGAGCCCTTCAATGAATTCTAGAGACATATTTGTCCAGATCCGTGGAAGGATGGGTACGGGTTCGAGTAATCCCGGAAGGAGCTGGAAGGTATCATATTCAGCCACCATCTGTTGAATTGTCCTTTGCATTCCCTGCCAAAAGAAGGTATGTTGTGCCTATTCATACGTTTGAAGGAACCCGGAGTGCCTGACCAATGGAGACGCATGGAGTTCAGAGAAGACATAGCCATGTTGAACAGATGGCAACCAATGTGGAACAAGCGGATAAATAGCTGAAAGAGAAACTGGGGCATCAATTGTGCGAGAAGGAGCATCTGCCACCAAATTATCTTGACCCTTCATGTAAGCGATCTTATTGGCATAACCCAGGAGTTGGCCAATCCATTTCAGTTGTGCAGGTGAGGAGACCCGTCGTTCCAGGAAATATTTCAGACTTTGGTGAGCAGTCTTGATGCAGAAAGAATTCTCGAATAGGTATGGCTGCCACGTTTGTACTACATGCAAAATAGCCATCATTTCCTTCGCAGATGTAGAGGCGGCTAAATTCTGACCAGAAAGGTCTCAGGAAGGCGGAAATCCCACTGTTTCAACAAGGGCACCGACATATCTATCCAAAATTGGTTGGAGATCCAAGGGAGTAGTGGAGACCGTTGATGGGTGCATCTGAATGGAATGGAGCTGAGCGATGACACCATGTGAATTCTTCTTAAGGAGTTTTTCCAGGCAATGTGAACTGATGATGCAGAGAGACCTTGGTTATAAGCCTATAAATTTGTGTTTTTTCCCATTGACTGAAAACTGCATCCAAAGTTCAGCAAAATCCCATAAGATGGGTCCAAGTGTCCGCAACCATTGAATGCCCAAAATCACATCACATCTGCCTAAGGACAAGGAAAACATGTCAGAGCGCATGTTATAATCTTCCAGAGAGATATGCACATTGTGACACTCCCCCTTGCAAGGTAAGGTGCCCCCATTGGCAACCATGACTTCAAAGTTGGAGCAAGGATGGACAAAACAATCAGCCTGTTTGGCGATGCAAGGGTCAATGAAGTTATGAGTGCTACCAGAATCAATGAGTGTGGTAAGAGGAAGCTTCTTGAAGTAACTCCTGACCCGCATTGTTTGGGGGGTGGTGATTCCAGCTAAAGCATGGAGAGATATCTCTGGGTGGTCTTCCTGAGACGGGGGGTCAATAGGCGGCTCTTGAATGTCGACCTGATCATCGATTGTATCTGGAGCTTCTTCACCAATTTCAGAGGCAAGCAAAGAATCCACATCCAAGAGATAGAACTTTTGCTGAACACATCTATGTCCCCGAGTGAATTTCTCATCATAATTATAACAAAGCCCTTTTTCTTTGCGTGCCTGCATCTCTATTTCAGTCAAATGCTTGATAGGAGTTGGTCGAGGAGCTGGTGGGATGGGAGGTCGTTGAGAACCCATATTTCGGAAGGGAACAAAAGTGGGTTTGGAGCATTGTTGGGCTGCAATCTTGTCTTCTGCCGAATTAGCCAACCCCACGGCTTCCATCATTGTGTTGGGATAGAACATTTTAACCTCTGAGCGGATTAAGACCACTGATAAAACAACTCCTGTAGAATTCATCAGACAATCCTTCTGTGTGATTGGCTAGTTTCTCAAATTCTGTCTGATACTCTCTCACAATGCCAATTTGGCGAATTTTAGTGAGGGATCTTGTGAAGTCATCAAAAGCACTAGGACCAAATCGTTGCAAAAGGAGTTGGCAAAAATCTGGCCATTTTATCTCTTCATGAGCCTTGATGTACCAACGGTACCATTGAAGAGCTTCTTGTTCCAAATGAAAGGATGCAAGTGGAACTTTGTTGACATCAAAAGTATTATGCAGATTGAAATACTGTTCTGCACGATAGATCCAGCTAATCGGATCAGTACAATTGAAGCAAGGAAAATCAAGCTTCAGACCACAGAAATTGCTGGAAGAAGAGAACCCATTGTCTGATGAAGACTCGGACTGTCGTTTGTTGTTCATGGCTGAATGCTCAAGATGGAGGCCGAGAAATTTTTCATCCAAATCCTGGAGTTTGGCTTGGATGGCTGCCAGTGCTTCCTCCATGGTTTTTGCTCCGGCTCGGGTGACAACCATAACCATGAGTTTTTTTTTTGTGAATGGGTAGAAAAACACAAACATAAGCTTATTTAGTAAAGGGAAATTTGGATTTGGGAAAAACTCGGATGGGTAATTGGGGTTTGACTAGGTTTTGGACACTTTCGAAGGGACAGGGAAGCATAAAATGAGGATTTCAGAAGCGGGGTGAAAGAATGGGAAAATTTGTCAGAGAGGGACAAAGAAGCAGAAATAGGGAATGAACACAGTGGCAAAATTTGAAGGTGATTGGGTGAAAATTAATGAAGTTATGGCAAACCCTAAAAATAGACAAATGTGGGATTTTTTGCTTTGGGAAGTGGAATTTGGGATAAGGTCCCCAGGAATGAAAGATGTAGAATGGGATTACAGGGGTGTCAGGGAAGTTTCAAGGGAAATGAAGTGAAAACAAGGGAGATATGGCGAAAAAACAGAATTTATTTTATTTTTATTTTTATTTTATTTTAATTTTTTAATTTTTTTTCAGGATGGAGTTGCTACGACGCAGAAGGGATCGACAACAGATGGATCTGAAACGACGCGGAAGGGATTGACAATATATAGATCTGAAACAACACGGAAGGGATCGGCAACAGATAGATCTGAAACGGTGCGGAAGTGATCGGCAACAGTTATGGACAGAGGGAATCTGCGATTTATCAGCTGAAAATAGATATGGACCCCGTATGCTCAGCTTTCTAATGGTTCAGGGGATTCACTCGGCCACCAATGATGTCTAACGGCTTGCGTATTGGGGCAGTACCCCTCACTCCACGACTCAGGTAAAACTGATAACCGCTTTGCCACAAACGACAGCTCTTGGTTTACCTCACGGGTGGGAACTAGTCAATCAGGTAGGGGTCATTGCCCTTTTCGCTGGCAAGTCCTCTTAATGGGCCAACTACTTTGGGGTTCCTGTGGTACTCCTCACAATGAGTTTTAGGGCCGATGCCCAAGTACTTCCCATAGTTAAGTGAATAGGGATTATTCCCAGATCCGAACCTGCAACAGATGCGAAAAAAAAATTGGCAGAAATTTCACCCAACGAGCCCAAGAAAGTGCTCTGATACCAGATGTGAAGAACCTGCAACAATTAATTAATGAAAATACACGAGATAGGAGAAATAACAGAACTCATAATCGCTTTTATTGAATGCAAGCCACTTCGAGGGGGAAACCTCCTTTGAGCAAGCTCAATACAAATAACTTCGTCGTGCCTTCATTGGCCTCAACACGTACTTATATACTAAGTCTAGGCGCCAATACTATGGGTCAAAACCATGGGCCAATACAAACTATGGGTCAACAAATACTACGGGCGACTTACAAAGCATATGCGCCCAACAACAATAACACAAACTATGGATCAACAAATACTACGGGACGTCTTACAAAGCATATGCGTCCAACAACAATATACTAACAAAGTACAAACATGGGTTCCTAACAACATACATGTAATTAAACAACAATGTGAGGAAGAGATCGATAAAGAAACTATGGTGGATAATAACAAGACCTCAATTGAGATATACAACAAGTACTACAAATGGAGGCATCGATGAAGATGGCAATGCTAATGACGTGTATACCAAATATGGTAGAGTCATTGATAGAAGAGTTCACAACTCCAGATATGTTGATCTTGGACAAGGTCAAAAGCCATATTTTTGACAACCTTCTCATTAAGATAGGCTTACAAGCCCCTTTGTCCCAACAAAAAAACTAGTGTAGTAATTTGTCCATAGATTTTGAAAAGTATTTAACCCAATTGATGGATATCAATGCTTTTCCCACAACCTAATGTTAATGTAGGTTTAAGAAGATTTGGAATCTTCATTCAATACAAAGGAATTGGTTATTTCTTACTTTCTCAATCGAAAAATCTATCACAGATCCGCACATAGCTACTTTTGTTTGGTCCCTCATGTGGGAGTTCATTTGCTTAACCACAAACTTCAACATTCAGGAATTGAACAACCTCAACATCCCATTTGTGGAAGGAGGGAAACTCTTAAGCATGTGTTTTGATATTTCAATTCTACTCAATTAGTTTGGGGCTGGGTAGACATGTTTTGTAGTCAAATGCTCCTTTCCTATATCTCTTGGAAAGCAACCCTCCTATGTGATAGGCTTCCTTTGGCCATAGAATTATGCACAGCTTGGCACCATGAAGTGAATGCTTGTTTAAGGAAGTTAATATTGTTTGGAGGTTCTCTTAGTATGATAGTGCACTATTTTACTCTAGTTTGCTCTTGTAGATTTCAACTTCACTCTAGAAGGCATGGGTTGAAATGAGCACTTGTGGGATTTTGTTGAATACTGGGGCATTGCTCCTTGCACCCAATGTTATCAGGACCAAACCAACTCTTGAACTAGTCAACCCCTAACCAAGAACCAGACTAGAATGAACAAAAAATGGGTCTATCAAAAAATACATAAAATATTCAAATTAATATAAAAATATATATATTCATGTACATCTATGTGAATCCAAACCATTAGACACAAATATGTGTATAACAAGGGTGCATGTAAGCAAAATAGCAGAGTGCAACCCATATCTGAACCATAATACATCAATAAAGTGGCTCTAGTTGTCTTCTAGTGTCCAATAATAAGCATAGTATCAAGTATTAACTAATAATTAATATACTCTCCAATCTAATCATATGAATGAATCATTTGAAGACTCCTCATCGTCCACATACTCAACATGAAAATGACACCATTCATATCCCTTAACAAAATCAGTTAGTGGTGAGTTTGCATTATTTTTCTTAGATTCATGATAGCCTATAGTTGACTGGTACATTATCAGGAGCCAGGATCTAGTCCGGAGGTCAGCTCACAGTAGCCCCTCTATAATTCCCATGATTAATGAGCAGAATTAAATTATTAATCTATTGAGAGAGTCAAATAGAAAGCTTATTGATCAAATGATTTCCTCATTATAAATGACATAAGTTTAACTAGAATGGGAGATAATCTAGGTAGGGCGAGGTCGTCATATTTCTTTAATTATCACCCATAAAGAAATAATTGGGAGAGGATTTCATTATGGTGTTTTTGTGGGCACTACTCTCATAGACATGTAGTTGAAATGAGCAAGCCAATGGTAGTCATATGATTTTTTTTCTAAAAATGCATTCGCAAGCTATGGCATCATAGAATGCAATGATTGTAGGGTCCACACATAATGAAAACTTTATGAGGTCCTGAATCTCTTTCAGAAAATGCAACTAGTCTATGTAGTAACAAACTCCATAACCTTTGCTAATGAGCTACTTGCATGTGCTAGCTTGATAACTCTACAATAGGGTATGGTGATCCATGAAGAAATAGTTAGAGGTGGATTCCAATATAATGTTTTTATAGGGATTGTCGTTGTAGTCATGTATACACAATATGGCAGTGTAGAGAAGGCATGCATCATATTTGACAAAATACATCTCTTACATACAATATCATGTACAATTATGATTACATGATATGCACAAAATGGGCATGATTTGGAGTCTCTCAAGGTTTTTCAAAATTTGCAAGTTGTTGGTGTGAATTCATACTTAAATATGTTTTATAGTTTCCTCCTTACTTGTGTTAAAATTTCATATTTAGAACAAGGTCTGGAGACCCATGGAGAAACAATTAGAAGTAGATTTCAGATTGATGTCCTTGTGGGGTGTGCCCTTGTAGATGTGTATGGAAAATGTTGAAACATAAACAAGGCACATGCTTTGCGATAGAATGAATTCATGAAATGACATCTCCTGAACATCCATGATTATAGAATATATGATGCATGCTTTTGGTAGGGAAGCCCTCAAACTCTTTAAATAAATGCAACACTGTAACATAAACCCATACGATGCCACATTACTTTGGGATCTGACTGCATGTTTTCATTTAGGTCTAGTAGATGAGGGTCCAATATGCCATTAAGTTCAACACCAAGGATCTTGTTGGTTACCATCATTAAAGAAAAATAGCTAGGAAACTAGTCTGAAAAAAGAAAAATAGTATGTGTTCTAATTTAACAATTATAGATGATACCATCACTAGTATGAATTGTCCTAGTATCCATATAGCATTTTCAATGAAATATTCCAAAGACAATGATTACAGAAAAACATGGACAACTGCAATATGTCATACCTGTAGAGCAAGGGATGTCGCTTTCAAAAGTTGTACAACATCACATTGATCGTTAAGTTTTGTAAGTTGTATAGTGACCCAGTCAAACAGGTCTTTATGACCATTTGTGCCAAGCTTGACACCCCCCAAGGATGAAGCTATATATGGGACCTGCCATACACCATCATGTCAATATATATTATATATGTTACCACTGAAAGAACTAAATCTCCCACTAATAGAATAGCCAGTACAAGTAACGTAAGAAAGCCATAAATGGCTAAGTAGTAATGTAAAAATGTAATGTATGATAGATGATAGATTACAATTGGTAGCCTCCATTATATATGGCGTGGGAAGCCATGAATGAGGGGACACGTCCCTTAGCCTAGTATTACATATAAATAGTTAATATTTAATGTATTATTATTGTTGTTACATTTCCTTCCCCTTAAGGGAAGCTTTGTCCTGAAAGCTGTATTGACAGCAATGTCTGATTTCCTTTGAACTGTCGTCTCGGGATCCTTTCCTTTTTGTATTTGTGACATTTGGTGAAATGAGACGATACAAGTTACAGATTCCCAAGGAGAATTGTCGCATCGTATCTGCTGTGGTCCATCCCAGATCTATTTTTATCGGATCTCTGAGAACATTTTGTGGGATGATTCATCTCAATTGTTGCTTAGTATGTCGATATTTTCGCATGTCAACATAAGTCTTCTATGAATATTCGTTTTGACCCTGTCGTTGGTCAAAATGACGATTATAATTAGGATGTCTGTAAGGCGTATGTCTTGTTTGTTTTCCTTTCATTTGGATTGCGGCGAGGACTGTCTTCACTTCCTCGATTTGATTTTTGGATGCATTTTCCTGGATTTGTGCTTCTTGGTTCTCCAATAGATTGTTATGATTCTGAATCTTTTCGATTCTTTCATCTTGCGACTTTTTTTCAATTTCTAACTTCTTGATTTGATTCTCTAGTTCCTGATTACGATTATTTAGACACTGGTTTTCTTCTTTCTTTTTCAGTATTCTTCCTTCGAGGTCTTCACCGGAGTATTCCCTCTTGCTACCGTTTTTCAATTTTTTGATCTTTGTATTAGTGTTTTGTTATGATTTCGTAGTCGAAAAATCTCTTCGGTATTGCTTGATAACACCTTGTTGATTTTTGTCAATTCCAACTTATGTGTTTTCTTACTACCGTCATACTGCTGCTGGAGTTTTTCTTTTTGCTGTTGATGATGACATAACTCTGTTTCCTGATTTTTTAACTTTTCATGTACTTGCACCAATTCATCTTCTTTGTCCATGACGACTTTGTTAAGACGACTAATTTCCTCTTCTAAGTCGAGAATATTTCCATACGAATATTCTTCGACTTTGTTTGGTTTTTTTCTCTAGTCTTCAATTTGTTGAATGATACCTTCCAGATGTGATATTTTCTCGTCCTTATCTGATAAATTTTTTGTGAGGTTTTCTCTACTATCTTTCAATGAATGAATTCGTAATTTTGATGTAATAATATGTTCTTTTTTAAAACCATTACTTTGTTTCTGATTGTCGAACTGGAGTTGTAGAACACTATTAGCTAGTTCGCACGTTTTTAGCTTGGCCAAAACTGTTCGTAACTGTGATTGCAATTGTGAGTGACTTGGATCGTCCCTCATAATAAAACGTTTATCACATATTGGACAGGATCGATTGCAATTTTTAAAGGCTGTCGGATATTGGAATTCCATTTTGCAATAAGGACACTTAGTCCAAAATTTCAATTTATATATGTCTTCCATAATTTCTTCCACAATTGGCGTCAGTGACTACTTTAATATCTTCTGAGAGTTTGATTTTTTTGACTCGTTTGAAGGTGAATGGTCTCGACTTCCGATGATACTTGGTCTTCCTTTGATGTTTGACTCTTCGATGATTGCCGATTTTCCTTGATTTTTGGCTTTTTCACTGATAAATAATCGTCGTCTTTCTCTTAGTAATATATATTTGACTTCCTTTTTGGATCTCTGATGATCAATGCTGGTGCGGGGGGGGTGAGTATGTGAATGTGAGTTTGGATTTTGGGGTTAAGGTCAAGGAATTTTTTTGTGGTAAGGAAAATATAATAATAATTTATTATATTTTAATATATATTTTTTTTCATAAAAAAAAAATATTAATAATATAATAATTTTTTTATTAAAAATATGATATTAATATTTTTTTTATATTTAATAAAAGATTTAAAAAAATAACAAATATAATAATTATTAAAATAACAATTACAATATAAATTATTTAATAAAAAATTTAAAAATATATAATACAATTATTAAACTATATAATACTAATTTATTATTATTATTAAAAATATATTAAAAATGTTTCGTGTTGCAGGTTGGCGGGAAGGAGAGGTCGTGGGGGAGAGGGAGAAGAAGCGGAGGGCGGAAGTGAAGACAGGTGGAGCGGGGAGGAGGGATGGAGGTGGAAGGTGGAGGCAGCGATGGGAGAGGCGATAGAAGAGCGAGGAGCTATGGGAGGTGGTGGCGGGGAGGAGGAAGGCGCGCAGGGGGAGCTGAGGAAAGGGATGGCGCGAAGGTGTTCGGGAGGGAGCAGAGGGCGGCACCTGGAGGCGGTGGTAGGGGGGTGATGGAGGGAAAAACGAGCGATGGAGATGTTGACGGTGGCTGGAGATGGAAGGGGGCCGAAGGAGGGTGCAGCGGTGAGGAGGCGCGGAGGAGGAAGCGGCGAAAAAGGAGGCAGCGGAAGGGTGGAGCAGCAGGCGGACAGACGGTTGACGGGGGGCGTACTGCGCAGTTGTAGCAGGTGGAATAGTGCAGAGGGAGGGAGGCAAAAGCCCTTTTTTATTTTTTATTATTTTTTTTATCAAAAAAATAAAAATAAAAATTAAAAGAATCTCAGAGAAGCTCTGAAAAACTCAGATAAAATCTAATTTTTTTTTGCCAAAGTCCAGATCAGCCCAACAAGGCTCTGATACCACCGAAAGAACTAAAGTTCCCACTAATATAATAGCGAGTACAAGTAACGTAAGAAATCCATAAATGGCTAAGTAGTAATGTGAAAATGTAATGTATGATAAATGATAGATTACAATTGGTCGCCGCCATTATATATGGTGTGGGCAACCATGAATGAGGGGACACGTCCCTTAGCCTAGTATTACATATCAATAGTTAATATTTAATGTATTATTATTGTTGTTACACGAATATACTCATGTCCATAAGACAATGTGTTACTTTAAATAACATACCATTTTATCAAGTTGTACTGATGCTTCTTATGCTTACAGCTTAGGCAGTAGAAGTTTTGTATATCCTGCACGAAATATGAGTAATCATGGGTAATCAAGATAATAACAATAATTGGAAAAGCTCAAAAACTAGCATCCCGTTTACAAGAAGTGGTGGCATCTTGAACTTACCCTTACTTGCGATTTTGTTAAAGCTAGAGATTTATAGTTGGAATCCTCTCCAGATTCTCTATTTGGATGTAAAAACCTCATGTAGGGTCCCTCACAACTACATCATATTACAAATATTATTGGTACCATGAAAAATGATGATAAGAGATAGAACATATATTCCAAAACTATAAAGACTACACTATTTTGCTAACAAATTCGTGAATTAAAAAACATCACCAATTCATTTATTGCCTTAGCTTGTAGAAAAAATTAAATGAAATCTAATTGATGTAATACATTTTGTTCATCCTAGTTCCATTATAAATAAGAAATGCAAAGATTACATTCTAGCATTGTAATACAACAGGTATAGTAACGTGTTCACTCAATGAATTTTCCATAAATGTACTATAACTAGGACTAAAACCCAGCCCCAAGAGTTAGCTCGATCGGTTGTGTTCTCGGAAGTTAGGCCTCCCAGCATGCGAGGTCACGGGATCCATCCTCATAGACCCTCTTGGGGTTAGGCACGCAGCGGCCGCAGGGCGGAAACCCCTTCGGGGCGGGTCCGTCGGAAATTATTTCGTGGATGTAGCTGTCGGCTAAGCCGATTAAAGTGAACCACATGAAAAAAAGAAAAAAAAAAAAAAAACTAGGACTAAAACCCAGAAATGTACCATAACTAGAACTAAAACCCTCCCAAATCCTAGAATTACACAATTTTACATTTGGCATAAATTGGGCAAGGACCCATGCCTCATATGAACTTCCTAATCTGTTGAATACAAGTGATTTAGACTATGAGCACCCTAAACTCTCTTGTTATTGGTTTGCATCTTCTCTCGAGCACACTTATGGAAAATCCCTCTATTGCACCCATAAATAATCTCTAATAACTTTCTTAGGTTGTAATGTTGTGCTACCCTAACATTGTTTTTATCCTTGTTTATTACAGGAAATAGGGTTTGTTGGTTGGTTCAATTTCATCCTTGTGGTCTCTTACGGACCTCAACATGGTATACAAGAGAGTGTGGGAATTCCTTACTCATTTCTCTATTGGTTTATGCCCAAAACTAGGGTTTATGTCCTAGCTACAACCCTAGAGTTTATTGATCTACTATTGTGTTGATTCAATGGACATTGCTAAAATGATCTTATCAATCTTATCTTTTGTCATCCATAGCTACATGCCCATGGTTTATTGTTAAACATTGAATTGATTAGTGATATTCTTGTTCAAGTATGCCTATAAATAGGATTGTGGAACTTGATTTCAATGACTTTTATCTTACAATATCGCTATGTAAGAATTGCTTGCTTATTTGTTTGTTGTTGATGCTTAATTTCATTTGATTTTACCCTTGCTCAAACTATCATAAGTATTCCATGTCTCGATTTCCTTACCTATTTGATTTTGAACCTCATCTTGCCTTAAGCCATTTGTGAGTTCATTACATCATTTGTATCTCGAAGATGCACTTTGTCTTGAGTCTTTGTACTTGTATTTATGCAAGCAAGGAAGGAAATACGGTTTTGGGGGAAAAATTAGAGGATACTTGAAGTGTTAATGTTTGAGTCCTTTTGTGAGATGGACGTAGATCCTAGGGCATGTGACAAAGAAACCCTAGAGGATACTTGGAGCTCTTTGCTTAGAGAGCTTGTGTGAGGCATGCTTTGTGAAATAACAAAATTGGACTTGATGGTGTTGGTGCTAGATTGTTGTAGAGCCTTTGGTGTGTCTAGAGAGCATGGTGGGTAGTCAGAGATGCAAACCACCAAGGAAGGTTGCAGGTTGACAGGAGCTCTAGCACTGCCATGAATATACAAGGACATTCTGACAATTGTGGGGCAAGAGATAAGATGTGCAGAGATATGT
Source organism: Larix kaempferi (assembly GCA_027924585.1). Taxonomy (NCBI): domain Eukaryota; kingdom Viridiplantae; phylum Streptophyta; class Pinopsida; order Pinales; family Pinaceae; genus Larix; species Larix kaempferi. The sequence goes on from BSBM01000129.1 coordinate 6,385,393, forward strand.
AGGATCCACTATGTCTTGCAAATGAAAATGGATCTTGAACATAAATAGGTTTGTGGAACTTGATTTCAACGACTTCTATGTGACAATATCACTATGTAAGAATTGCTTGCTTATGTTTAAATAGTTGGTGCTTACTTTCATTTGATTTTAATTTTTTCTCAAACTGTCATGAGTAAGCGAGAAATAAATAATTCCTTACCTTGTCAGAGGCTTGGAAATTAGGATAAGATGCTTTAGTTTCATAACAAGCCCCAAGAAATTGTCAAAATTTAGATGACACGCGAGTGGGTTGTAGAAAGGAACCACTGTAGCCATTCATTGATCTCCTCTTTGTTTCAAGAATAATTTAATATTCTCTATTGAACAGGGCCAACCACGCGAAGGTGGAAGCTCTTAGGGCCCCTTCCCCCCCCTCACATCACTCTCAATTCCCCACACCCAATGCATGTACTTGATTTTTGTTTTTACGTGCAAACATGTAGATTTCATCATAAACAAGCATTTACCATTCATTCAATAAAAGATAACATTCATTAAACCATTCATTCATTCAGCCAACACATTCATTCAATAAAATCTAACATTCATTAAATCGTTCATTCATTCAATAGGCACAAAATCATGCATGACATTATATTATAAAAAATAATTACATAATATTTTTTCAGACACTTCTTTCTAATTTTTTTTCTCTTTACAAAATCAACAAGAAGCTCATCTTCTGGAACCTGTTGTTCCGTTCTTGGTGCTTCATCAACTTGTCGTGATGTCTGCCTACTAGAGTACTCGGGACGTGGATTTTGCGGCAAGGGGTCTAGATTTGCTACAATAATGTGAAAATGTTAAATCGATATATTCTGTTATTATAATGACAAGTATTTCATTTTAAAAAAACATTACAAAGGTGTTGATCCGCACGTGGCCAGGAAGCACAAGGGGGACAACAGTTCGACTGAATGAGTTAGCTCTGTTATGGCGGAAGCTCAAGAAACAAAATGCACAAAGCAGGAATACACTACACAGACAGAGCACAAATGTACACAAACAATATACAGGAATGCGAACTGATCTTATATTACTGGATATGAGATCACTGATTGATTCTATGCTACAGTATTATACATGCTTATATAGCATGTGCTGATATGCTTGGGTGCTTTCTCGTTAAGTTCAGTTACAAAATAAGTATGAACGGTTCGGCAGTTCAACCGTTACAGTCGACTAGAAGACAGAGAGACAGTCTGTTGAAGTTCGACAGTCGCAAGTCACAGATCGACATTGCATGTCGATGTCGCGAAACTTTGAGGTCACAGAACATGTCGAAGTCACGAAGTTGTTGAAGTCACGTCGAAGTCGGAACTTGTCGAAGTTGTGTCGACGTCGATGACTTGTCGAATTCGGCATCCGAAAATAATTCCAACTATGGTGTGGATCAGGTGTTTTTTTACCTGTTGTGGCCACATCATGTTCTTCATATTCCTGTCCAGGCTCAACCTGTTCAATGTGACCCTCTACATTCTCTGTAATGTCCCTTTTAAAGAATTTTATTAAAATGACAATTTTTTCACTTTTTTCCCTAGTTCGACCTTTGACTAGTTTTGAGCTCTAGGTATCCAAATTGCTCCAATTGCTCCCAAATATTCTGAGAAGGTATATGGATGATGTTAGAACATAAATATGTGTTTCAGGGATACTTTTGGACCTTTAAAATACTTTTTCAAATCCTCTTTCAATTCTGGCCAATGTAGGGAACTTTACTAGTAATTTCCCTTTGACTAGTATTGGTCTCTAGGTCTCCAATTGGCTCCAAATGCATTCAAATATTCAAGGAGGGTGTTTGAATGATATTTGTACTTGATTATGATTTTCAAGGATGATTTATGACCATCAAAATACTTATGCAAACTTGTTTAAGATTCTGGACAAAGTATGGAATTTAACTAGCAATTTGAGGTTCAAAGCCCCCCAGGGTAAGTTCTGGAAATGGCTCTCCAAATGCCTCCAAAACCACTCGAAATTATGAAACGAGGTAGGGGATGTATAAGTAACATTATTTAGGTCTCATTTGCACCATTAATTAGTTATTAAGTTTGTTCTAACCTTCTCCCAAACATCAACAAAAATCATTAATTCGACCCTTGATGAAATGGCACCATATCTTCTCCAAATGTAAATAAACTGAGTAAAATGACTTCAAATGCTTAAGTAATGAACATGCAACTTGTATGATCCATAAATAAAATTTCATTCATCAATAAACCATCAGTAGTCTACTTATCCATTCGAATCCATCAACATTACATTGGTTCACAACAAGGTAGTGGACAAATGGCATTGTTCTTTCATTAAAAATGAGATTTATACATTTCTACTTGGAATTTCGACATGAAAATTTTTGTAGATGAAGAACAAAGTATTTTCTTCATATTAAAAAATAAATGGGGCATTAGAATCTCCCCCAAAGAGTACAATATCTCACCAAAAATTCCCTTCCTCAAGGAATAAGAATATGCCATCAAAACTGGAAATGGTTGAAGGAGTGAGCTGCAATAGAAGAAACCATGAGCTGCCCTGTGACTTAAACCTGCAAATAAATAATCCATTAAAGCTCCAAATGAATGGTCTGAATGGCCTTTCCAATTACCAACTTGGATGGGAATCGTTCACCCTCGAAATTGGCTAAGGCAAGAAACTAGTCATCCACTGGCTCTCCCTCTTCACAAATGCAATTGCAAATTCTACAAATGATCAAAAGATGCCATTCTTCTTTGTTCATGACTTTTATAAACTTCTAATTTCCTCCATGGTTCGAATTCCTTCCAAGAGACTCATGCCAACTCAAGTTGGGAAGAGATTCCAAAGAATGCCACTTGTACAACAATTCCTAGTTTCCCACTTCCACCAAATCACATGTGGAAGCATCTTAGCTTCCCTAACTCCCTTGAGCACCCTCTTGGAGGCTAATTTAGGCCCTGACATGTCATATGTCAGCCTTCAGGTCTGATTTGTGTCATAGGTGTCATAGAATTTTCATCATTGTTGTCATAGAGCTAGGGAATCTAGCCCAAGTGTCCCACTAGCTCTAAATTGCTTCCTCTTCCATGGGAGTTACTCTTCCTCTATATTTCGACCTTGGATGATTCATGCCATGAATAATACCTTTTTAAATCCCCCAATTATGTTACCATTCATTCACCTTGAATTCGAATTGGTGAGAGAATGATGCCAAGTGTAGTGGGGAAATCTAGCCATATGTGGGTCCCACTTCCTCCATGTATCTTCATGATCAAATGCCACTTTGATTTTCACTTGTATATATTTATTTAGATCCTTTATTAAATATTTATGCCATTCTAATGTTCAAACACCATTTATTATCCCCCTTATTCCAAACCCCAAAGCTTCCACCCCAAACCTAGGAAACTAGTAATTTTCCTCCTTTGCAATTATTTGACCCTTAACATCAATTTGACAAACTCTAATGAATATGGCCAATGTGAGTAGGCCATTGTGACCCAATGCCAGATTTGGGACATGACAAATCCTCCCTTCCCAATATTGCTTGTCCTAAAGCACTTTCAAACACGGGTGTTGAAGAACCTGCTTTCTGTATAATTCTTTGAAGTTGCCATTGAATTGCCCAACCTTGAGTCTTTGAGTTTCCATGAAGATTTTAGAGAGGAACCACCATGCTTGCTACTGCACTACTCTGATAAAAATCACTTTATTAAGTGGGAAATCCATCTCCCATACTGCTTGTTTCCCCAAAAAATTTGAAACCAATGAGATAACAATTATTCCAGGGTCCAATTGCTTGTATTGCACCCCAACAATTAAGAGTGCTCTCCAACCCACACCATTATATAAGAGGATTCATGGATCCCATTTTCTTGTATGCATTCTTCCAAACATCATGAGTACAAAATATATATCATCAAAGTACATAACAACATAATGAAAATGTACATCAAGGAGGTGCTTCATCAAAGAATCATGAAAGTGCTTATACCTCCAAGTAAGTAGACCACCATTTTTCAGGTGCATACAAGCATCGAGTGAACAATAAAATATGATCCAATGACATAGGTGAGTATCCCATGTCCTATAATGCTGCTCCAAAAATATGTACGATGCATCAAAATAGTTAGCCCTGTATTCTTTCATCCAAGTAGTTAATGAAGTTCCTCCAACATCAATTGAACTAAGCAAGGAGCAAGGAAGACCATGAGTCTTCAAGTGATTCAAGTGAACATCATAAGTGTATCCATGAAGATATGTATCATCATAAGGAAAAAAAATATTCTGCTGCAAATGTAAATAATGAGGTGCTCTATTCATGTCATCATCAAAAGGAGAGGTAGGAGTTTCATACCCCTCATGTGGTACCACTAGAAAAAAACCTTTCACCCAATTTTCATCCCCAATTGATGTGGCTGAAAAATAAGTAGGGGTTGATGAATTATGAACCAACCTTAAATATTTACAACTCTTACCCATCAAAATATTTAATTCATCTTCTCCATAATTGGCTGGTCCAACTGTTGTGAGATCATGTGCCTCCTTCAAGACTTTGCAACTCTCTCCATGAGGCAACTCAGAATCCCTCTGAACAAAGACAAGTGCTTGTCCTTCTTCTTGTTTGAGTGTAGCATCTTCAAGCACCTTCATATCAACATGTACCTCATGTTCCACCATTACATGAGGTTCCTCCTTTGTGGCATAAATTATTTCATCCATTTCCTTCTTTTCCTTGAAAAGAGAACCGTTGCTCATTCTTTTTTCCAAGTTGCTTTCAAGTCGACTAACCAACAATTCGAACTCTTGCATGAATTGCCTCTACTTGTATTCAAAGTATGGTTTCAGTAATTTTCTAAACTCCTCATTCTCCTCTAAGGTTCCTTTCTCATCCTTACCCATGGTGACCAAGGAATGCACTTCTTCTCCTACTTCCCTTTCACCAAAGTACATTCAGTTTCAGTTTCTAAGGGTGGTGGCTTATTTCTTTGACTCCTGGTCTTCATTAATGTTCTACCACATCAGGTTCCAAGACCATGCTTTGATACCACTGTAATGTCCCTTTTTAAGAATTTTATTAAAATGGCAATTTTTCACTTTTTTCCCTAGTTCGACCTTTGACTAGTTTTGAGCTCTAGGTCTCCAAATTGATCCAATTGCTCCCAAATATTCTGAGAAGGTATATGGATGATGTTAGAACATAAATATGTGTGTTTAGGGATGCTTTTGGACCTTTAAAATACTTCTGCAAATCCTCTTTCAATTCTGGCCAATGTAGGGAACTTTACTAGTAATTTCCCTTTGACTAGTATTGGTCTCTAGGTCTCCAATTGGCTCCAAATGCCTTCAAATATTCAAGGAAGGTGTATGAATGATATTTTTACTTGATTATGATGTTCAAGGATGATTTATGACCATCAAAAGACTTCTGCAAACTTGTTTAAGATTCTGGACAAAGTATGGAATTTAACTAGCAATTTGAGGTTCAAATCCCCCCAGGGTAAGTTCTGGAAATGGCTCTCCAAATGCCTCCAAACCCACTCGAAATTATGAACAGAGGTAGGGGATGTATAAGTAAAATTATTTAGGTCTCATGTGAATCATTAATTAGTTATTAATTCTGTTCTAACCTTCTCCCAAACAACAGCAAAAATCACTAATTCGACCCTTGGTGAAATGGCACCAAATCTTCTCCAAATGTAAATAAACTGAGTAAAATGACTTCAAATACTTAAGTACTGAACATGAAACTTTTATAATCCATCAATAACATTCCATTCATCAATAAACCATCATTATTCTACTTATCCATTCGAATCCATCAACATTACATTGGTTCACAACAAGGTAGTGGGGAAATGGCACTGTTCTTTCATTAAAAATGTGATTTATACATTTTCACTTGGAATTTTGACATGAAAATTTCTGGAGATGAAGAAAAGAGTATTTAATTCATATTAAAAAATAAATGGGGCATTATAATCTCCCCCAAATAGTACAATAGCTCACCAAAAACGCCCTCCCTCAAGGATTAAGAATATGCCATCAAAACTGGAAATGGTTGAAGGAGTGAGTTGCAATAGAAGAAACCATGAGCTGCTCTGTAGTTTACACCTGCAAATAAATACTCCATTAAAGATACAAATGAAAGGTATGAATGGACTTTCCAATTACCAACTTGGATGGGAATCTTTCACCCTCGAAATTGGCTAAGGCAAGAAACTAGTCATCCACTAGCTCTCCCTCTTCACAAATGCAATTGCAAATTCTACAAATGATCAAAAGCTGATAGTATTCTTTGTTAATGACTTTTATAAACTTATAATGTCCTCCATGGGTCGAATTCATTCCAAGAGACTCATGCCAACTCAAGTTGGGAAGAGATTCCAAAGAATGCCACTTGTACAACAATTCCTAGTTTCCCACATCCACCAAATCACATGTGGAAGCATCTTAGCTGCCCTAACTCCCTTGAGTGCCCTCTTGGAGGCTAGTTTTAGCCTTGACATGTAATATATGTCATATTTCAGCCTTCAGGTCTGATTTGTGTCATAGGTGTCATAGCATCTTCATCATTGTTGTCATAAAGCTAGGGAATCTAGCCCAAGTGTCCCACTAGCTCCAAATTGCCTCTTCCTCTTCCATGGGAGTTACTCTTCCTCTATATTTCGACCTTGGATGAGTCATGCCATGAATAATACCTTTTTAAATCCCCCAAGTATGTTACCATTCACCTTGAATTCGAATTGGTGAGAGAATGATGCCAAGTGTAGTGGGGAAATCTAGCCATATGTGGGTCCCACTTCCTCCATGTGTCTTCATGATCAAATGCCACTTTGATTTTCACTTGTATATATTTATTTAGCTCCTTTATTAAATATTTATGCCATTCTAATGTTCAAACATCATTTATTATCCCCCTTATTCCAAATCCCAAAGCTTCCACCCCAAACCTAGGAAACTAGTAATTTTCCTCCTTGGCAATTATTTGACCCCTAACATCAATTTGACAAACTCTAATGAATATGGCCAATGTGATTAGGCCATTGTGACCCAATGCCAAATTTGGGACATGACATGCTCCGCAGTTGAAACATAGAGAAGTACAATTAATGTTCTGTCACGTCCCCTCCCATCATACCAGCATGATGGAGAGGACGTGGTGCTAAACCGGGCAATTAGCCCCATGAACTTCTATCTAAGCATTCACATAAAAGACATATGGAAGTGTACAATTATAAGAATACACAGCGGAATTGATTTCAATTACACATCCATCATTCATTCAAGATATTCATCAAATAAAAATTGCAAGATTAACACAGGAGAATACTTATCATGAATAAAGTAGTCCCAAGCAACTGGCTATGCAACTGCAACGTTCCACCCAACCATAGGCCAGTTGTGCTTATCAACCTCTTGATACAACTTCCACCCCCGAGCTGGGCATGATCTCTACAAGGAACCAGGGAACAACAGACTCACACATAGCCAAGCATACACCAAGATGAGCCAAGCCAATCTGCAATTGGGTTTATCAGGCTGCTAGGACATGGAAGGGAAGAATTGCTAAGCTAGTATGCTCAACCATAGAGCTATGGATACCCCTCCCAGATCTATTCAGCTTGGCACTCACAATGCCTACACACCCAACACAAGGAAGTATTCTCTTCACTGCCACACAGTCCCTCAAGCCATACCTTCCTTTCTAGTGCTCTCAGGGTGTGCATAGAAAAGTAGCCAAAGCCCTCTTGATCTTCTTGAGAGGTTACTCCCTCTACTAGGTTTATCAAGCCAATTCTATCCACTACCAGTCCAAGGTTCTTGCTTACAGGTTCAAACAAACAAGGATGCACATAACAGCAAAAACTACACTTGCTGAGCATGAGAAAAACGTTTCAACAGTGGGATGCATGAGGTGGGGTTTCCTGAGCTTCAGAAAAACGTGGGAAGACCCAAAATGTATTGGAAACTGGGAAAATTCGACTGGGAGAGCAAACCCATTCCAGAAAAATGCCCCCAGGGCAAAAACGACCTCTCCCTCAGTCTCAAATCGCATCCCTCCTTCCCCAGCTGCTGCACACTACCAAAAACGAGTTCCTGGGCATGGAAAACGCAGGGTTTTGGTGAAAAACGTGAGGATAAATTCCAGTGAGCTCAGTCTGCGTGAGAGATGAAAGACTAACTGTTCAAAATGGCTTTGGGCACCATTTCGTGGGTGTTTTCTTGCCCAAGGAGACAAAAAACGAATTCATAGGTTGATGGCTTGCCCATACATGAAATTGGCTGCCATACCTCTTCATTCTCAAGGCATTAACTGCCTCAACCCACTCTTGGAAGAATTAAATGATTGGGTTCATAACCCAAAATGGGTAGTTGGTGGTTTATGGGGTTTCTCATTGACACATGGATTAACACCATTGGCTCAAGGGTTTGAATAATTTCCCTCCCTTTTCCTTGTAGAATCATGCCCCCATCTCTTTGTTGCATTGCATAGCTAGTTGTCGGTATTTTTCATTAAAATTCGTATTTACATGATGTCTTATTTACATCGTGCCCATCTAGCACAAGAACCATAGGCATCTATTTCTTTAATTGCCGATACATAAAACGCTAAATCAATGGTGGGGCCTTGGCCTTGAGCTCCTCACCATGATTAAGTAACAATATTTACATCATTTACGATTTAATGCGAAGGGGGTCAAAATGGGGACGTGACATGTTCACCATATGCAATGCTATATATAAAATTGTAGCATATGAATAAATTCATTACCAGGGTTCGAAGCATGATCTTCGATTGGTTGTTTTCCATCCTCGACATTAAGGGGATTATTGCTTTCTTGCTCAAAACAGAGTCAATATTTTATGTCAATTATTTATAACAAATAGATTGCACAAGTAATAAATATTCATTACACTATATAGATTTTATATACCTGTGCACCAGATGGATCACCAGAAGACTGTGTTTTCCCAGACAAGATTTTTTGGTGTTCAACAACAGCTCCAAAGCCGTGCTGGAAGCCAAGCTTCAAGTCTTCCTCAGTGGGTACTTATTTGAATCGGTCGGCTTGCATATTTGCATAATGTCATTAATTTATATTTTGCGGTGCTATAAAATGAAAATAATTTGCAATTTATTATTTGGATGCATTATTGGTTTTTTGATACTTACAATTCGTGCTGCCAAATTCGAATAACCACCAGGCCCAAGCTTGTGATGACCAATTTTTTCTAGTGTTGCCTTTGTGGCCTTTGATGTGTCTGATAGCCTATGCAAGTGTTGAAATACGTTAGATGTTCCAAATTCGATATAAAAATTAATAATAATAAGGTTTAGAATTACATTGTGGAAAGTATTGCATACCTCCCTGTGCCTGGTGGTAGCTTTCCTTTTTTTCTCAGAGCCCTCTCCTTTACATCTTCCACTAGGGATTTCCACTCTCTTGCTAGAATCATCAGAGGATGCTCATACCTAGGGTTCCTTTCTAGGTGAACCCTATATTGGTCCCAAACAATCTTCATATGTTGTCCAACCTTCTTTAGGACCGCGGCTCGATCGAAGGTCTCGTTTCCGAACAGGCCAACCAACCGATTAATGAGATCATCTTTTAAAATTTTAATTTGTTTATCCCACCTTGTGCGGATGGTGGGCCCGAAGATCTCCAAGGACAAATCATTTAGATTTTTATAAAAACATCATTTCCTGCAAAACGATCATGCCATCATTAGTTGAAAAAAAATGTTTTATCGGTATATTATAATCAAATTATAAACACTAACTTGAACAATGTATGATTACCTAGGATCTTCTCTATCTTTATTGAAACGAGATCTTCGTCCACCAAAAATGTTGTATGTATTGTACCCGTGGTAGTGACACGGGAAGATCCAGGAAATGCTGCTTCTACAATATCAATACTAGCAGGCTCTGCATCGACCCCTTCTTCTTCCCGATCTGGTGTGTGTCGATCACTAGTGGGTGCACTCACAGCTGGCCTCAGGGGTGTCACAGAATGTGTTGCCGATTGTTCAATTGACAACAATAGCGCATGAGTCAATGTACGCATAGTGGTTTTCTCATGTGACGACTCTCCAAGAGCATCACTGGGGCCAACACCGCCTTGACCACTAGTGTGTGGTCGCAGAAAATCCTGTAAATACAAACCATATTTTATAAGTTCACTATCGTATAAAAGTAAAAATCATAAAGTTTTAAATGAATTTATATTATGGTTCAAGATTCCGCAACTTACTTGCAAGGCATGAGATCTCTTTACCAAAACATCAACCTTGGCTTTAATCTCATCTGTTTGCGGGTGAATGAATAGCAGACAAAGGATATCCTCATTCAATTTTTTCAAGGTTTTTTCTATCATCTTAACCGGGTCTAAAGAAGAACCAATGTCAGCATCGTGCATCAACTCATACACATCAAAATCTATTGATTGCAGTGATGTTGTTCCATACGCCGAATCATTGGTCTACAACAAAATATATAAAACATTACTGACGTGAAAGCAATAGATTGAGGAAAAAAGTATATTAACAAAACATATCTATCATGATAGATTCCTAAAATTACAACTAGGTTTACCTCATGCCTCGATGATGGTGTCGTTTGATCCATAGCTGGGGACTTGCCCCGATCACCCCCCTGCAAAAAATAATTAGAAAACATTATCATAATGAAACCAATATACACACAAAAAGACATAACAAGAAAAACATTATGCTACATATTATATTGGTACACTTCTAATGAATTATACCTGCCACCTCGAGGATTGTCTACTCATCGGACCAATGGTTATAGGTGATCTTCCCCGATCTACTAATAGGGAGGTGCCCCGATTAGAACCCTGCATCAAAAACTTAGAAAAAATCATCTAAACGAAACCAAAATACTCACGGAAAAAACTTAATAAGAAAACATTTTGATGTATTTAAATTGTACAATTACAATCACGTATACCCATTGCCCCAAGGATGTTGTCGTCTGATCAGCAGCCTGGTGGTTTCCCCGATCAACACTCTGCAACAAAAATATAGATAATATTATCTAAATGAATCAAATATACTCTTGAAAAAACACAACAATTTTTTTTTTGTTCATATTAAATTTGTACAATGGCATCGATGTATACCTGTTGCCTCGATCCAGGTCCGGTATCATCTACTGCTAGGGAGGTGCCCCTTACAGAACCCTGCATCAAAAACATAGAAAAAATTATCTAAACGAAACCAAAATACTCATTGAAACAATATAATAACAAAACATTTTGACGTTTTAAATTGTACAATTACAATCAGGTTTACTTGCTGCCCTGAGGCTGCTGTCGTCTGATCAACAACTGGGTGGCTTCCCTGATCAACACTCTGCATCAAATATAGATAACATTATATAAACCAAACGAATATACTCATGAAAAAACACAACAAAAAAAACTCTTTTTTCATATTATATTTTTACTATTACAAAGTTATATTATATGAAATTTTTTTCGAAGTAGGAATATGCAGAATTTAGTTTTTTGCAGGTAAAAAGGTATTTTATTAAAGCTAATTTTTGTCATTAGTACAATGAAGCTTTGGATATTATATGTAATTTTAATGTAAACTGATCTACATAGCTAGCTCGAAAGTTATTATTTTGTAAACAAATGTTAATGCTCACACGGTGAGAACATCTTGATATTTTCAGTTTTCAGTCCATAGACAGGAATCTTATAAGTCAGAAACGACACTCTCAAAGAGTGAAGATGATCAATGTAATTTCGTACTCTTTTGAAGAAATGAAATTACGCTTTTTTTCCCAGGAAAAAAATAATATTATATGAAAAAAACTTTTTTTTCATATTATATTTTTACTATTACAGAAAATTTAATGAAATTATAACAATAAACTAATGAAAAATCCTTAAGATGTTAAATTCATTAATAAAAGGTTGGGTAAATTGTTAGATGTACCACTCCCATAGTAACCGTGTTTGTATCTACTCGATTCAAATTGTAATTAATGAGCAACTCTTCCCTTGCAGCTATTGATTTAATGGCACATACAAAAACACGGTTTCCTTCACGCCCCTCAAATTCGCAGTTGGGTTGCTTAATTGTATACCCTAGTTGTGTACTGTTTATAAACCCACAATATTACATGTGGCTTTTTGCCTTCCGTCAATGTACAACGTTGCTCCTTTATTTTGATCTTTGTCTTTTAGCCGTAAATAATTTGCTAACAATCCATATCTGCGCATACTTCGTGTATATTGGACCAGGTGCATCCAATCTTTGTAGTTGTAACAGGGTCCAACATACTCCATCAATTCTTTACATCTACCGTAACCGACCTTTATGCCATCCATGCAAAACAACCCCAAACCATGTAATGACGATGGTGCAATTCGATATATCCTCTTGTTCACACAAACATTTGTGTTCAGGTGAGGAAGATCATTGGGTACCCATTGTTTTACTAGATGTTTGTACCTCAAGGGCACCTCGATGTCGTCTATTGTCTCATCATCATAGGAACATGACCCCCCTTCAACAAGAAAAAATTCCATGCGTTTATGGGATTTTCTGTTGATCTTTTTACATCTAGTTGATATAACTCTTGTAGACCTACTGGATGTCTCACTTTCCTCTATCCTTCCTAAACTCCCCTCGCTCGAGGAAGACAGATCTGACAAATACCTGTTTGGTTCTACCTGTGCCATGGGAAAAAAGTTCAAATAGGACCTTGTTGAGTATGCATAGTTCATATTAGAAAATTACAAGGCATTAAGGCATGCATTTTCCACTATCATCATACATAGTTAGCATGCCTCCACCAAATGTAAAATCCTTTCTTTTATTACATCTAATAAACAAGTACTACTGAAACTAAATAGAACAATAGTAACAAAACATAATTTTCATCTCTTTCGAATTTTCCACATTAACACTACTAGTTGGCTCATTATGTTAAAGTAATCTTCGGTAACATGTAATTACTAACAATAGTTAATCAACATTAACATGAGTAAAGAAGATAGGTTTAGGGTACTTACACCGTAAGGTGGAACCTTCTTGTCGGATACTCATAATTATTACTTTCAGTGAAAACTGTACCTCTCAGAGGTCAGCCAACACTAGGAACCCATTGACCCTACTAAAGGGTAAGTACAAACTAGAGAGAGAGAGAGAGAGAGAGAGAGAGAAAGGTTGTATGCAACAGTAGTTAGACAAAGACAGTTACATTCATAACAGAAGTTAAATAAAACACAAAGAATGATTACAACAAAATTCTTAGAGCAAGTAAAAGCTTAACAAAAAAACACATATATGATCACTAACAATTTTGTCTGATAGGACAAGTCTTAACTACTTAATACACAAAATAAAATAAAAAATTAAATATAAAAATTAAATTAAAAATTAAAAAGTAAAAATTTAAAGTAAAATAGTAAAATAACAAATAAAATAAAAAGGAGTCATAAATAATAGCATAAATCATAGAGCCCCAAGAGTTAGCTCGATCGGTTGCGTTCTCGGAAGTTAGGCCTCCCAGCATGCGAGGTCACGGGATCCATCCTCATAGACCCTCTTGGGGTTAGGCACGCAGCGGCCGCAGGGCGGAAACCCCTTCGGGGCGGGTCCGTCGGAAATTATTTCGTGGATGTAGCGGTCGGCTAAGCCGATTAAAGTGAACCACATGGAAAAAATAAAAAATAAAAAAAAAATAGCATAAATCATAAGTGGGGTACTAGGGTCATTTAGGGGACAAACAACCATAGTACCCAAAGGACCAAAAACATTAAAGGGTGGTACGAACAACTCAAGATGGGAGAAATGACCCTACTAACCACACGCCAAGGACAAGGTACCACAAGACCAATAAGCAATAGGGTGTAAGGACCAAAATTAAATCAACCATTGTGGGGAAGGTACAATCAGTCATCTCTCTCTTGAATGTAGAAATGTTCCATATAACCTGAAATTTCATCATTACTGTATGAAGAAGGGTCCACATAGATCATGTGGTCATGATGAGGTATATCAACGTGGGAATGAGTATGACGCTAAACAAACAAATCTCATACATTAATGCCCATAATTGGTAAAGGAATGCCCATAATTGTTGGCACACAATTTGGAAAAGAATTAAGGTTTGAGTTTGTCAAGCACACCCAACATCTAAACTAGCATATTGGATGCCAATTTTATATAAAGTCATGACAACGTGGGGTAACCATGCATCCATGCAATAGCTCCTTGTGACTACCTCTTATTTGACCTGCCAAAGAGATGAAAGGTCAAATATATGCAATAGCTCCTTGTAACTACCTCTTATATGCAATAGCTCCTTCTAACTACCTCTCATTTGACATGCAAAAGAGATAGAAGGTCAAATAAAGTCAAATATATGCAATAGCTCCTTGTAACTACCTATTATATGCAATAATAACTACCTCTTAGATGCAATAGCTCCTTGTAACTCCTTGTAAGATATCACTATTTTTCTTTTTTAACCAAAACGAATATTGAATATTAAAAAAAAAAATATGATCGTGGTTTGTAAACCAAATCGGCAAGTTACAAGGAGTTGATCCGAAATCAGCATTTTCAAAATGAATGTGAAGTGGTCATGAAATAGGAGGAGCCAATTATATGAGGCAGCTCAAAAATCCAGTAAATCTGTTTGAATTGCATGACTGTCATTCAGAATAGAAAAAGAGTGGGGTGCTTGAAATGAGTAGAATTGGGTCTCTTTTTTCAACTTCCAAGTCGGAGGACAAGCTAAAAATTGGGAGATGGCATCAAATACTTGAAATCGCTGCTTTTTATCACTAAATAGGCTATCTTTTTATCAAAGAAGAGAAAGAACCCAATGTGTAGAGACTTTTGAGAGAAAACGAGAATCGATGATCCTTGATCAATTCCAGAATGTTAGAGTGAGAATGATTGACATCTATCTGACAATGTAGTCGTCCTGCTTGAATCAAGTCATTCGCCCTGTGGAGATTCAGTCATTCATTTCAACGCAAACTTGAGAGTTGTCCAATCTTCCTTGCCATTCAACCCGATTCTGGAATAATAGAGGCTTTGAAGTGGTCTCGAAATAGGAGGAGCCAATTATATGAGGCTGCTCAAAAATCCAGTAATTCTGTTTGAATTGCATAACTGTCATTTAGAATATAAGAAGAATGGGGTGCTTAAAATGAGTAGAATTGGGTTTCTTTTTTCCAGCTTCCAAGTCGGAGGACAAGCTAAAATTTTTGGCATAGAAACATGATGAAGGCGACATAACCAAAAGTTGAAGATTTGGCAGTGGGAGATGGCATCACATACTTGAAAATCAAAGCAGAGAAAGAACCCAATGTGCAGATACTTTTGAGAGAAAACGAGAACCGATGAGCCTTGATCAATTCCAGAATGTTAGAGTGAGAGTGAATGACATCTATCTAACAATGTAATCGACCTGCTTGAATCAGATCATTTGCCCTGTGGAGATTCAGTCATTCGTTCCAATGCAAACCTGAGAGTTGTCCAATCTTCCTTGCCATTCAGCCCGATTCTGGAATAACAGAAGCTTTGAGTGGTAAAACCGATGGCCCTGTTTAAGGGATTGGATGCAGTTCACTCTTATTGTTGCTATTCAAAATTACACAATTGAGACTGACACCAAGATTTGCTTCGATGTCAACTTCCTCATTTAGATCTCTTAAGATGTGAAATGCTTTGAACTAAGTGAAAGTACTTGAAATTTGCTTTATACGTTGCATTATTCGATTGAGAGCTAAGTTGCTGAGATTAGTTTGTGCATTTAGGGCTCCAATTATTATCATTGAATCTCTGAATACATGAAGCTTGTTGATCCTGTCTTCTTTGGAAATTTGGCATCCTTTCAATAGGGCTAAGGCTTCGGCTGTGCTATTTTGAGCTGATGCCCAAACCCCAGCTATACTTCACTCTGATGATTCCATCACTAGTCCACAGAACTCCTCCTGCACCGGCTTTGCTTGGATTGTTCTTTGAAGCTCCATCAAAATGCAAGCTGTCTATAGCTTGATTAGTTCTCCAGTCCTGAAAGTCGGGGATGGTAAGTCTAATATACCATGATGGATGGTAGTGGGGTAGGGAATTTTTACTTGAATTAGGAATGTTACCACCTATCCAATTCTTTTCTTTCATGCTGAGGGTTGTATCATCTTTGTGATTGGAATTTTTTAGACAGTCAATTAGTAAACTTTTTGCTTGACCAGCAGTTTGCAGGGGAGTGTAATATTTATCATTGAAGATGGCATAGTTTCTGGTGGTCCAGATTTTCCAGCATATATTTTTTGGGATGGAGATCCAAATTTGATGCTATAGGTTCTTGTTGGATATTAGAGTAGGATATATGGAGTTCCAGTCTTGGAAGAGCTGGAGGACAGAAGTGAAGGATGGTTGAATGTTGATGAGGTCGAGGAGAATAAGCTTCCAAACAATTTTAGTGAAGTGACAATCCAGAAAGAGGTGATTGAGTGTCTCAAGATTGCTGTGACAAAGAGGGCACCAAAAGGGCCCGTGAAATCCTCTCTTGCTGAGATTGTCCCCAATAAGTTAAGGTCCAAGTGAAGAAGTTGATTTTGGGTAAGCCAAATGGATTCCAGGCTATTTTCCAAACGTCCTTTCTTGCATCATCATGAGGATGGAGTGCTTTGTACTCAAGGATTGAGGTGTATGCACCTGTAGGGCCCCATCCATGTTCATCTTTGGCCATGAGATTTAGGGGGGCACATCCTTTCAGGTTGCTGGTGAGTATGTTGTAGGCTGACTCAAGATGGGGAGGGATGACTATAATTTTCCAACTTTTCCAATTGCCATGGAAATCCCAAGAGCTGAATTCTTTTAGGGTGTTGATCCCGAGTTGCATGAGCCAAGCTGCAATGTCTTGTAGTTCTTGATTGTTCTGGAGAGCCTCACTGTCCATAATCTTATGTATAAACATGTCAATTTTCCTACCGTTGCCGGGTACCCAATAGAGACCTTCTAAAAAGAACTCCCAAGCAGCTTTGCATAAATTCCAAATGCTGGATCCTTTGGTTGTTGGTTTTTGATCGAGATATCTAAGATTAGATCCGTATAAGTATTTCTTCCTGAGAACTTGACTTACAAGATGATGTTTGTTGTGTAGGATTTTCCATAGAAGTTTACCACCCAAAGCTAAGTTGGCATAGTATGGATCGTAGATTTGCAGTCCTCCCGAGGATTTAGGCTGCTTGATGGTCTCCCAATTCACAAGGTGAATTTTGCTTCCGTTATTTTTTCCGCCAGACCAAAGAAAGTCTCTCAACAGTTTGTTGATCTGATTAGAGACTCCTTTTGGGGAAAGGAGTATGGAGGACTGATAAATAGGTAGCGCAGAGAGCACGAAATTTACTAGAATTAATTTCCCAGCTTTACTGAGCCAATGCCCTCCCCATCTTCTGATTCTATTCTTTATTTTGTTGATCGTATCCTCCCAATTTCCATTGTTTGAATTGCTGAAAGTGATTGGAAGGCCCAAGTAATTAAATTTGTCCCACGGATTGTAAAATTTGATGCTGAGAATACTGCTGATTCTGGCTGCCACGCTGTTGGTTAAATTCCAAGTGTAAATAGCACTTTTGTGTAAGTTTATTTTACCACTGGAGGCATTGCAATAAAGAGTTAGATTGTGCTTGAATTTTCGAGCTATGACGGAGGAGGCTCCACCCAAGAAAAGGGAATCATTAGCGAAAAGGGTATGGTTGAGGGGATGAGAGTCAAAAGTAAGGCAAAGGCTAGGGAGGGAGCCAGTGGTCATTTCATGAATCAATTTGTGGCCGAGGGAGTCAACAATGATGATATACAGAAAACAGGAGAGAGGGAAGCCTTGCCTGATTCCACGGGTTGCTTGGAAGAAGTCAGTGGGACGACCATTTATTAAGGGAGCTATCCATGGTTTGCTTATACAGGCTGATATCCAACTAATGAAGGTTTCGTTGAATCCAAAGCGATCCAAAATTTTATAGAGGAAGGAGTGCTTGACATGATCAAATGCATTGGCCATGTCAAGCTTGATTATCATACCTTTTTCCTTTCGAATTCTGCTGGATTGGATTGCTTCTTGTACGAGTATGACGTTGTCGAGAATTTTCCTCCCTTCCAAGAAGCCACCTTGATTTTCAGAGATGATTTTGTTGAGTAAAGGCTTCAATCTGGTGGCAAGCATCTTGGAGATAATTTTGTAGGATGAATTGCAGAGAGAAATAGGTTCGAACCTGTTAAAGGAGTTGGGGTTCGTATCTTTTGGGATGAGGGACAGAAACGTGGTGTTTGTACAACCACCAATTTTTTCCTTTGAGTAGAAATTTCTGATCATTCTCATGAAATATTTTTTGATGTATGTCCAGCAGGCTTTATAGAAATGCATTGAAAACCTGTAGGGACTCGGTGCTTTGTCAGGTTCGAAAGAATGGATTGCGTTGAAGACCTCCTGCTCTGTGAATGGTTTATTTATGCTGATATTCTCTTCCTTGGTAATTTTCTTTGGGATGTGCTCCAATAGAATTGTCTCATCTTTTCTTCCAGCATTACCCTCATCTGGGTAAAGATTCGAAAAATGGATGAATGCTGCATTTTTAATGTTTGTATTGCCGGTTACCATCGAGCCGTTCTCATCTTTGATTTTTGCGATATGATTAGTTGATTGTCTTACTACGAACTGCTTGTGAAAGTAGTTGGTGTTTTTATCACCACTTTTAAGCTAGGTGCTGCGTGACTTCAATCGCCAATACTCCTCTTCAACTCGAAAGGCCTGATACACCTTGGTTTGCTGTGCGACTTCATCCTGGAGTGTTGAGGCTTCAACAGGGCAGTTTTCCATATCAAATTGGATGCCTTCGAGTGTGCTAACAACTGAATTCTGGGGATTGGCGGGTGAAGGGCAATTGGATTTGGCCCATTTTTTTAATGCATACTTGGTGTTTTTAAGTTTCTCCTCCCAGACGTAGCATGGGGAACCAGAGATAGGGGTGCTCCAAGCTTTTTCGAAAATGCTCCAGAAATTAGCATGGTTGAGCCATTGTGGGCTAAATCTGAATGGTATAGGACCAAGGTTTTCTAAATTTTGGAAAAGAAGCTGAATTGGCTTATGGTCAGAAGTGAGATTAGCTAGAATGCTAGAAGAGATGATATGGGTATCGGACAGAAGACTGTTTTGGACGAGAAACCTGTCCAACCTTGCCATTATATTCCCCTTGCCAATTCGCTTGTTTGACCAGGTGAATTTCCCTTTTCTTGGCTTAATATCGATTAGATCTCTTACTTGAATGAGATTTTCAACCTGAATTTTGAAGAAATCTTTTCCAACTAGAACGCCTTTTTCTTCTTCTGAATTAGTGAGAATGAGATTCAAGTCGCCAACAAGAATGATATCCTGGGGGTTGTAAACTTCCAAGAAATCATCTAGTGAATTCCAGCAGTCTTTCTTTTCAGAATATAGGTTGGGTACGTACATATTGAAGAGAGCAATGTGTTTGTTGCTCTGAATGTGGGTGAGATCGGTGTAAATCCAATGCTACATAGCAAAGGAGTTGTGGAGATGAAATTTATCCGCTGTCCACAAGGTTGCCAATCCTCCGGAGGCTCCTCTAGCACTAACTGCATACCTTGTATTTTTTTTCCATTTATCATTGCTAATTGCTAAGACAGTGCTATCGTCAAGTTTGGTCTCTTGGAGTAAAAGAAGACCAGGCATATCAATTTTCTGTAGATCTTTTACTGCTTCGATTTTGCAGGGGTTGCCCAAACCTCTGCAATTCCAAGAGACCATTTTCATCATTTCGAATTATTGATGGAGGAGGGGGTTCCTCCTACTAGATATCCATATTTCTTTCCTGCACCTCTGGTCCTGGTGTTTCTGCTAAAGACCATATCTATTGTGGCTTGCGATTCTTGGACTTTCTCCTGCTTGGCTTCTTCTTCCCGCAATTCTTTGGTGGATTTTCGACCTAGTTTTTTGGATGATTTATCAATGAGTTCTTCTAAGGAGGAGGGAGAAATAGGGGTTCTTGTTTTAGTGATCTTAGCATAAGATGGTGCATCTTTGATCATGACAGATCTGGATGGATTGGGGGAGTCCATGGGCGAGGGGATCTCCGGAGTTTCCTGGGCAGGAGGAATTGCTTGAGAATTTTGTTCTTCTTGCAGTTCTCCTTCTTCTTCAATCTCAGGGATTTCATGGATTTCGATTGCTTCTAGGACTTTGAATCTGTTGTTGTTGTTCGTGACCTTCAGTTCTTAATTCTGCTGATCAGTTTTCTATATATTCGAGCTTTTTGAGGAGGGTTTCGTACCTGATTTGCCATTTTTTTGAATGGCAATCCATTGTTCTTTTTTCCCGTCCGATTCCAAATTTGTTGGCTTCTTTTTGCATGATCGCACAAAATGGCCATATTCGTGGCAGAACTTGCGTTTGAATGGGATTTGTTCGTAGTCGAGCTCTTGTATGTGTGTCCAATAGGATACAGTTAGATTTATGGCTTCCGGGAGTCCATGTTCCAAATCTACTTTGACACAGATTCTCGCGTAGGAGTATTGGTCTTTTCGATCGGCTTTGTCAATGTATTTGCCCAATGCGTTCCCAATGGATTCTAGAGACTCGTTGTTCCAACAATGAAGGGGTAAGTGAGGGAGTCTCACCCAAACAGGGATGGCAGAGGGGATATTGTGGGATGGATTGAAGCTCGAGGTCCACTTGTTCATGTAGAGACCTTGACGGCCCATAAAATAAGGTCCATTCCTGAAGATGAGTTCGCAATCTTGTTTAGATTCGAAAACGAAGGCAAAAAATCCTTTTCCTAGAAAGAATGATTTGACGTCTTCAGTGATCAAAGGTCTCCAATTCTTCTGCACCTAGTATTCAGTGGATTTTGGGGAAGGCCAGAGGCCGGTGAACTGGCCGATCAGTCCACGTTCCGAGAGGTTTAGAGCTGTCTTACAAGGTTTGTCAATCGGTAGGGAAACCATAGGAATTTCATCGAGTTTCTTTACAATTTTTTTTGAGAAGAGGAGAGGGGATTTTTGCCTTGAGCTGCTAGCAGCTTCAGAAAGCTAGCAAGATCGGGGGAGGGGTTTTCTGCCTCCAAAGCCATAGGAGGCAGGGGGAAGTGATAGGCGAGTAGGGAAGGGGAGGAAAAGGAGATCCAGGATGTGAGTGCGAGTGAGGTGGGAGGATGAAGGAGGGGAGGCTCAACCAGGAGGGCCGTCCAGGAGCACGGGGGAGAGAAACTAGCAGGCAGCCAGAACGATTAGAGCTGGGAGCTAAAAATCGAGGGCGAGGGCTAGGATAGGGCAATCAGAACCAGCTTCATTAGTCCACCAATCTCCCTAAAAAAAATGCAATCACCTTGTAAGTTATCACTATTACTACAAATTCTATTGTCAAGTTTAATAAAATATTGATCCTTCTAAAGCTTCTATAAAGGCATACTATACAACTTCACACAATTCATACTTTTCCTTTTATCTTAGAGAGAGAAGAGATTCAACTATGCAACAAATGTTTACTGATGCTAAGGAGGTAAAGAATAATTTGTGGGCTTGTGGGAAGCCACTTAATCAAACAATGAATGAATATGTGATCTCAAAGAATTAGAAAGAGGAATATGGGCAAAGAAAATAAAATTTTGATATTTTTCTAGTTCAAAATATTGAAAAATATCAAGAAGCTTGCACTATTAAAGGGATCAAGACATCAAACTTATTTGTTCTAATGTAGCAAGAGGTAAATGAATGGAATGCTGATTTCTCTATAAACTTTCAAGATGATTTCAATGATACTAATATTGTACCTTATGATCAACAACTTGAGGAAGAAAAGCAGTTTTTAGGTAAACACATTTTTTATGAAGATCCGATAGGATGATTATGGGAAAATGTTTCAATTATCATTTTCAAAAACTTACAACAATAGATTAGTTTATGATGAGTATGGAGACGAGATTGAATTCCCTTACTCCATGGTTCAACTTATTCCTACATTTAAATGCCTATAATTTGTATCCAATCATGAGCATATAAAGAGAAATGTAGAGAAGGGTTTTAACTTTAATCTTGAGGAATCACAACAACCAACCTTTATAGGATACATGTGAATGGGGGTATCAATCTAAAATAGAGTTTTCTGCAAAGAAAAGAATTGCAGTAGGTTTCAATGGACAATATTCAATTCAAGGGTTTAAATACGAAGGTTTCTTAATATCTCCCTATATTTCAATAGAAGCAAGGGTGGAAGAGCCCAACCTTATGTGTGGACCAGTGGATGGAAAGAGGGACCTCATTCCTTGGCCTTCAAGGTGATGCATGTCTACAGGCCCTCATTTCAAATTGACCATCCTTTGAGATATGACTCAATTTAATTGTTTGTATAGGTTCTAGGTTCTAGTGTGATATTATTGCATTTGTGAAGTGAATTATGGAGCTTATATAGAAAGAAGTGAACTTTGATAGGCACATTACCCTGATATAGAAGGCATAGAAAGAAGTGAACTTTGACCCGCAGGGGTGTAGCTCAACCGGCGATTCGCTTGATATGAAGGACATGTTGTAAATGGAGGTCTCGAGTTCAAATCACTCCGGCTTACCCGTGCCCCATGCTTGCGGGCTGTTGTGGGGCACCTAGGGGTATAGTGGTAGCGGGATTGGATCCCTGGACCTCGTGTCACGCGAGTATCGACCCAGTCCCCAGTTGCCGATTCCCTTAGTACAAAAAAAAAGCAAAATTTTATAGGCACTTTACAAACATAATAATTGCATCGCACTTTTACAAGAAAGGATTGTTTGAACTTGGAGATTGATTCATAAGCGAGGTTAACAAGTATGGGGTAGCTTCTTTGAAGGCCCACTTTGTAGAAATGTATGAAATGATTGAACAAATGAATGTAAGGAATCTTCAACTAGCTCTTGCACAAGCCTACGATGATAGGGATGAGCTTCTACAAAAAAGGTATGTAGTAGAATTTATGTTGTACTATGCATTACAATACCTACAAATTATAGAAATACGTATTGAAAAGGATGCTCTAGATTTTGCAAGGAGTTTCTTTGCACCTTTTGCAACCCTTCATATGAAGGAAATATAGAAACTTATGGTTTTCCTATTATGGATAGGCCTTCTTGAGAACTCTCCTTACTCTAAATTGCTTTCACATTCTCACTGGGATGCCATTTCATTAGACTTAACAAAAAATGTTGCAGTAATGATTGGGTCAGTTTGACAAGATCCCACTTCATGTAACTATTTCAGTAGGCTGTTAAGGACTAATTCCTGTAGGTTGTTAACTATTTCAGTTTCCTATGTAAATTGCATTAGATATGGAATTTCAATTCCATTCTATATTTTCTTGTCCAATGTCACATGCTCAAAGCACTGATGAAAATACTCCAAGGTTGATGCCATTTGGTCATGTGCTTTGCAAGAAATCCATAATAAAACTTCCAATGTTGATTGCATTCACCATAATAATAAATCAGAGGAAAACCAATGTTGATTTCATTCACCATTTGGAACTTTAGGCCATGTGCAATTGCATTGAAAAATAGAGAGTCATTTAAAGGGTAGATGTATAAGGGAAAACAAGAAAGAAAATCACAATGGCATAAGGTTCCAATCATTTGTTGGAATATCAAGTATGGTCCCCTTGAGGTACTCGTCATTATTGTTGACCTCATCAAATTGGAGCATATTATGGTTAGTCTTGTTAGCAAAAATAACATGCTTGGGTTTTCAATTTTCAAGTTTACAATCATTAAGAAAATCTAGGATTCCAAATTGATGAGGGATAAATAGGTCATCCATCATAAATTCAACTTGAAAGTTGGCAGCAATCACATCACATCCTAGAATCGCTTCTTTATTGTGAAATATTTTTGTACACAGATGATCATTGAAGAAGGGATTTTCTTTGTCATTTTCATCATTAAAAGATGGTTTGTCCTTTCACAACTTTTATACTTAGGTCGCACTTCATCCATCAAATTATGACAAGGAATCTCACTAAAGAAAGATTCAATAAACCCGTTATGAGGTTCCATTATAATGGTATGCTCAGTAGGGATAGGGATGTGATGGTTATGCTTGGTACAAGCTTGAAAAAGGGCATCCTCGAAAGGGAAAAAATCATAAATCTCTTTCTCTAAGGTGTATCGTGAAAAATTAAGTCATCAAAGAAAAAATTATCAACAAAATTTTGCTTACAAGGTGAACCAGATTGAGGATCAGTTAATTCTCGATTGCTTGGAAAAGGGAACTTGGGTTTTGGGAATGATCATCCAATAGAGAACTTTTCTCAACAACCTCTTTCCATTGTTTTCTACATTTATCTAACATGGAAAGCCTCGTAGCTTCTTAGAATGCATCACGTGTATTAGAAACATGGTGTACTTCACTGAATCCACCTAAGTCAACCATAAAGGATTCAGTGGTTGTTCCACTTCATAAAAAGGAAGAGAAGCCCACGATTATGGATTCAGTGTGTTTATTAAGGTTTCAAAAACCAAAACACAATGAATGGCAAAAGGATAGTGGACAACGAATGGAAAAAGGAAAGAGGAGATGGCTGGTAGTGTGAAGGCCACGGGCTAGAAGTGGAGAGGTAAGTGAGCTCAGATGGAGATAGGGCGAGCTTGGGTTATGAAGGAAGGAAGTGGGAGGATATGCAGGGGGGTCCGAGGTAAAGGAGGAACCAAGGTAAGGGTGCAGATACAGTAATCTAAATATGGAGAGATTGCTGCCAAAAAGAATGGAGCTAAACTTGCTGTCAAGACCCCACCCATTGCCAAAATGTAAATAACAGGTTCGAGCAAAATAAGGTAAATTCAAGTAAACTAGGGTAAATTCCACTCCAAGAACACCCTAAATTCATGTAAACAAAGGATACATTTATAACCAGGTCGGAGGGATTCATTTTTCTCACCGATTTAGGGGGCATTCTCTCCTCTGCTTGGCGAATGTGGCCTCCTCTGCAACCTTCAGCTTAGTAGGAATGCGGCCTGTTCACTTGGTTCATGGGTAAAGCCGTCTATATATCCTGAAAGGTATATGGTCCTGGTCGATCCTTATCTTCGGTCCTGAAATAACAGGTAGCCCTTCCAGATGGGGAAAAATTAGTACCCCAGCGGCAGACACTAGGAAGGTTATCTGCGATAAGTAGCGGAGGCGCGGAGGCTCTAGCTTTTGTGTTTCTCTTCGCGCAAGAGCAAAATGCAAGGATCGGTTTTTTTTTAAAGCAAAAAAGACCTTCATTCTATTAAAGTAGGTTCAAAAGTAAATTCATCATCTTTACAAATAGCTGGGTGCTTAAGAAGCCACCACAGAGATAAAAAACTACCCGTATCAGCATAATCCCACAACCAAAAGCAGAGATCAACAACATTACAATTCTGAACAGAGCTAAAATAGGAGGAACCAGTTACTATCTATCAATATGGAATCTACGTTCAAACGGAAAACTAAAAGTATTACCCCAAACCCCCATACTTTCCATAGGCCGAACCCCATTACAAAAAGGTTGCCGAGAGAACAAGCGTCACCCAGAGAATAAACACAACACCAGATAACCAGACGAAGGAATAACATAGGATACCAAAACTTGCTAAAACAGAGAAAAGCCGAAGCCGACGCCAACCGAAATTCACCACGCTGAAATAGGAAAACCAAGAGAGAGACCAGGCACAACGGGAAATAAATTAACCAGACGAACCAGCCTCGTCCTCGATAATCACAACCGGTGGCGCATCCACAGCCTCCCCCTTCCCACAGAGATTTATCTCGCGCGGGTTCTCCACTTTTTTAGCATGGGTAAGGAACGAGATCCCCATGTCAACTGCCAATGCATCTAGTTTCATATGTAACCAATTTGACTCATCAGCATAGTCCTTGCAGAGGTCCTCCAGTTTTTTCATCCAGTGAGAGCCAAACAATATGTCAACACGCGCTTCCATAAACTGGGCAATGAGAGTTTTAGTCACCCATAGCATCACGACGGCCCTGTTATACAGAGCCATTCGACCCCTTGTATTTCTCGGGTCGTGAATCCATTCAGACATGGCAACAACCTCCCCAAGCAGCTCCTACTCACCCACCATATGCCATAAATCTGCATCCACTTCCTCCACCTCCCGTTGCACATCCTATGGGAAGAAATGACGAAAGAAGATAGCCGTCGCGGCAACGCTCCATTGATCTCGACTGGGACCAACCTGGGCCGAATTGCCCCCAACGTCATTAATTGGCTCACCATGATTCCGTCTCCCTCTCCTGACAGGTCTCCCTCTCGGCGGCATGATCACAACACCCTTACTGTCACGCTTCACACCCCAACTGGACACAAACGAACTCCACCAGGAACCAGCGTAACACAGACTATAACCACTATTACTGTTACCACCCCTGAATGCCAAATTTAAAGGAAAGCCGCCCACTACAACTATTAAATCCATCATAATGAACCAGACTCTGTAATAATTCATCATGTCCTATGCCTTCGTCACATACAAAGAACCCAGATCAGTATGACCCATTAGAATCGTGAGAGGCCGATCTGCCATTACCTTCTCACGTGCCATATCTCCTAACATAATAATCCCAGACGATGGGAAATATACGGATGGCCGAGCAGTGACCCAATTATCAAGGTTACCAGAAAACCATCTGTCCAAACCACCTGGAGTAGGGTACTAGCTGTTACATACCATCAGAGTTTAGTATTCAGCTGCCGCCAGCTATGGGCGTCTTACCACTTCGGTCACATTCGGAAATCATCATGCATTTGTTACAACACGTGCCTGATGGTATTTCCAAAGCCACCCCTTCCCATCCTTCATTATGGTTGCTGGCACCATGGTTAGCCAGTACGTTAGCCAGACAATTAGCACTCATCCTTACGTGCTGGAAGGTGACAGAGTTGAAATATGCGATGAGATTTCCCAGACACTTCAGTCGCCACGCCAATCTACACGACCTTGCCAGCTTGGAGGCCCGGGTCCTGTTGTTAAGCTTAATGGCAATCTGGATCAGCATGTTGGAATCCCCCTCCATGATTAAGTAGCTTAAGCCAAGTTGGGCCACCATGCATAAGCCCGACAGCATGGCTTCACATTCCGCAACGTTGTTGGTTTCGCGTCCTAGATGCCCATAGTAACTGAACAGAACCTTACCTTGATCGTTACTTAGAACACCGCCATACCCAACATTCCCTGGGTTTCCTTTCGAAGCCCCGTCGAAGTTCAGCTTAAGCCACCCCTGTAATGGCGGAGACCAAACCACCGGACTTTCTGGTGAACTACGACCAGGATGGAGGCGACTGACAAAACAAGGGAGCGCCTTAATACCCCAGGTATGTAGAATACACAACTCATTATCCAGAATATTCAAATGATGTTTAGTCCACATAGTTAATTGCAAAGTCTCAGTAATCCCACATTGTATATGCCCCCATACTGTCTTGCAAGTATTAATTTTTCCAGTGAATATATGCTTGTTTCTCTCTTTCCATACCTCCCATAGGATGAAACCTGGAAAGAGTTGCCTAACCCGATTCAGAAGTCTCCCTTGAAAGGGGTTGTCGCTCCACTATTTAACAGTTTCCCTTGGTGCAGTCCTAACTCTATCAGACATACGAAAAACCTTGGCTCCTTCATCCCCTAGGGCAGATGAGAAATTGCATTCATCCAACAGGTGAGCTATCGTTTCACCATGATGGCCACAAAGGACACAAAGGGAAGGTCCCTTGAACCCTCTCTTCACGATATTATCCCAAGTTAAAATTATGCCCTTCAAAACCATCCAGAGGAAAAAAGTCATTTTAGGCCAGAGTTTGGCTCCCCATAGATGTTTCCAAGTATGGTCCACCGTTTGAATCGTTGGATTTGTGTGCAGATTATAAGCTTCTTTAACAGTGAACATACCTTTAGGGCGGTAACCCCATTGTAGAATATCCCGACCCCTCTGGGTTTTAATCTGCCGGTTCATCAATATTTCATAGATTTGCCTTTCGGTGTCATCCCCATAGTTGGAATGCAAGGATCGGTTTGTAGTTTTTTGGAACGTTGTGTTATGTTTATTATATATATATATATATATATATATATATATATATATATATAATAAACATAAAACATAAAACATAAACCATAATAAACATAATAATATAATGAATTAAACAAAAAACATTCAACATAAAACATAAAACATAAACCATATATATAATAATATAATGCTATAGTTGTGATGCGATATGACATATCTCAAGACATCATCCACTCCTAAGAAGGCAAAGTTGTGGGTATTGCAAAAGCATTAACCATGTCATGGATAATATATCCCTAACCTATATGCAAAATGATATCCCTAGCCATGTGAGCCATCCCTATTTTTACATATCTTAAAATGGGCAAAATTTACAAGCAAAAGATTCTGTATGCAAGGATTGTATGATGTCCTTTGGCTATGTACCTAGTCCACGAGGCTCAAAGTCAAATGTAATGACCAAACATTATGTATTTCTACTATGGACCATGGAATGGTTTGTGCGAATGATACTAAGAGTGCTAAACCTAGACAAAGACACAAATTCCCACTCATAAATATTCCCTTTACATGGCTTGTGTGTTATCTTGGGGTCCCATGCATTTCCCATGAGCCCTCTAGAAAAATGTTATGGCTTAAGATCGTGGTACCATAGGGTCCCATGCATGGCCCATGAGATATAGAGAAAATGTTATAGCCTAAGGCCCTAACATTAGACCATGGCCTAAGCCCTAAGAACTAACCCCACTGCACAAAAACTTTAAATGACCCCCATTTCCCACTTGTAGGCCATAGATAACCGACTAACCCTAACCCTAACCCAAACCACTATTCCATTAACCCATTGCCCCCTTCATTTTGATGATGGACATGATGGTGCCATACTAATAAATAAGTAAGCATAGCCATTCCACCCATTTTGAGAATCATAACTAGGATAACTAGAAGTGAGAGAGGTTGCAGAAGAATGTATGAATACACGTAGTGACCTCCAAAATACCTTATCCCTAGTTTTGAGAAGATAGAGTAACAAAAGACTATTAACATTCATGTGGAACAATGTAAAGACATCAATCTCTGGGTCGTCCCTAACATAGAGTTAGTTGTCCATAGATTTATGGTTAGTTAGCCTCTTTTTATGTTGCAAGCTATTATATTATATTTATGATTGTAATATCAATCTCTCTCGCTAGTTCTTCGTTTTGAAAGGAGTAGAAGGATTTGGTTTCCCACACTATCAGGGAAAGCCTCTCTGATCTCCTTGGATAAATTTACTCTTTTTTGGTTGTTAATGCTGCTACCAAACTAAATTTCATCTCAACTAGTTTGGTTTCCCTTGTGGTAGGGCAGTCGTATGACTCTTATTGTACCATATGTATTTTTACGAAGTAGTAGAAGGTAACAATCTAGCTTACAAAAAAAAACTACATGGTGTTGGTTAATGTTTGATGAATTGGATCTTCTTATTATCAACACATACCCAAGTGTCAACGATGACATATCCCAGATATTGAATTCACTTCATGGAAAAATAACACTTTTCTAGATTTGCTTGCATCTTGTGATTTTGTAGGATATCCAACACATCAAACACTTGTCAAAACTATTGTAAATGTTCCTTCCAGGGTTGATTAAAATCCAATATTCATTTAGGTAGAGAATGATGAGCCTATTGATGTAGGATATGACATTGTCGTTCATCAAACACATGGATACAAATAGTGCATTGGTTGAGTCTAAAGGTGCAACCGACCACTCATAAAGTTCCTCCTTTTAGTGAGTGTAATATTTTAGACACCTGTGATTGTTTGGAACTTGATGGTATCATTTCTTGATCAAAATTTCCCTAGACTTGCCCTAGACACGATAAACCAACCAACTTGTCTATAAATTTGTGTGTTAAAACTTATCCAATACCAAGTAGTATGTGACAACATCAAGGAAATGTGGAATTTGGACATCTAAGAATCCTATCATGAATTAAATTTTATTGAGTGTAAGTCCACTTGTAAATAAAACAATACAATGAAAAGCACATACTATAACAAAACACAATGAGATGAGTGTTGTCCTACCAAAAACTATAAATTTGCTCCAATACAAGCAAGAAATATAACTTTAGTTATAGAAAAGAGTGAGAACATGTGTGGTGTCACTTTAAAAATAATTTACCCAGTGGGAGGGCTATGTGTAAGTTCTCATACAAGATTTTCCATTTTAATAAAACATGGCTTCAATAACAAATTTGTTGGGAAGGAAACTAGAAGTAGAGAAGCCAAATATCCTCGATGAAACAATAATTGACAAAATTAGTCATGAAGTAGCTAAAAGACAAAAACACACAATTATGGTATAATGTGCTTTTATCCACATGTCATTCTTTCTTTCATTTTAGTTTATCAGGATGTCTTTATTTTACATATTTCATCTATATCATATATCAAATTGTAACATGCACTTTGCTTTACAATTAAGATATCACTTTGACTTAAATGTTTGTTTGTTTGTTTTATTTGTAAACCTCTGTCATGTCATCATTACCTTATTTTACACATCTCAACCATATTATGCTACAAAATGCACCCCACTTCTCTTGGTATAAAAAACGTTGCAAGAATGAATTGGGAAGCAACTTGCATTAATGAATTTGTTAATGTGTCGTTTCAAATTTTGCAGAAGTCAAAATTGCTCCAAACTACTTTGCAAATGAGACACCATAATGCCAATGATTACTTTCAAGCTTCATTTGCAACTACTTATTATACTCGACACTCGGTATGTGAGATCTTCCTCTACTTGGACAAACATTGAAATGACTAATATATTTGGATATCATATAATACTAGGTAGTGGTACTAAGAAAGAATGATTAAATAGGTCAACTAATAGGAATTATGAAGAGATATAATGATGCCTTGCAGTTCCAAGTCAATGCATGTGTCTAGTATAACCATGCCAAATTTCAGTCCAAGCAAGCCCAGATTTAAAAAATTTCAACGTTGGCCTCGTGTAGCACATTAATTAATATATAGGTATGGTTTTTGATGCTCGAATTGTTAGTGCCAGTCATGTTTTGAGTCTGGAAACCCTCCCACACCGTCAATGCATGCATCTAGTCTAACAATGCCCAATTTTAGTCCAATCCAACACAAATTTAAAAAATTTCAACATTGGACCCGTGTAGTACATGATCAAGCACGCCATTTGGGTTAGCATGATAATTGTGCATTTCCTTACTGAGATTCTCTTTGTTTCGAGAATAATTTAATATTCTCTAATGAAAAGGGCCAACCACGTGAAGGTGGAAGCTCTTATGGCCCCTCCCCCCCCTCACATCACTCTCAGTTCCCCATAACCCGACAAAATCTATGTAAAAAAAAAATTAATTGTGTTTTTTTTCATACTTTATAAGAAGCAACGTTTCTAATTATAACATATTCCAACATATAGGAAAATGGAAAAAAACACTAAGAAACAATTAATTTATATCTACCAATAAAATTCAATATTTCTATCGCAATATTAAATCAAAATATATAGAGTATATATATTAAGGCATACCTCATACAGTACTTCAATGGACTTCATCATCTTCTTCATCCAAGTCATCATCTATATCATCCGATTCAGAGTCAACATTGTAAGGATTGGCCATATCATCATCGTCATCGATGTCAATTACGATCATCATGTCATCGTCGATATCATCTTCATGGACATTGTCTGCTACATCATCTGATTCAACTAATTCTTCGACATCTTCTTCTGGAACATGATCATCTAACTCATGTTGATCATCTTCAACATCGTCTTCTTCTTCGAGACCCTCTTGATTACCTTCCTTTACGTTATACTTTACCAGCCTTCCCCTTGGATCGTGTCTCACAACAAATGACCAACCCCCTCTACCTGGAACCTCAGAGTAAAATACATGTTCACATTGGCTTGGAAGAACGTAGGGCTTTGTTCCTGGATCAAACAACCTTGTATTAACCATGGTAAATCCATTATCATGTTCAATAATAGTTTTATCGAGATCACATTGATTCAATCGTAACCTGTACCATTTGAAAACGAACATAACTACCTTAAAGGAGTTAAAGTCACACTGAAGAATATCTTCCAAATACCCATAGTATCGATTTTCTGAGAGTTTTGGATGTCTGTCACTTCTAGAGGAAACATTGGTCACCTCAAAGAATGCAAATATCCCACAATTTGATGTTTTCTTCGTTTCATCCAACTTTTTGATGCAATATCTACAACCATTGCACCACATAGCCTTATGGTGTTTTACCTACAACAATCCATACACGTAAAGATTACATAATGATCCAATATTTATGATTAAGTGCATGTTTATGCCATACAGGGAAAAAAATCAATGTGTACATCAATATGTTTGCAAAAAAAATAAATAGCGTGGTTGATTAATATGCTTGCTTGCTTATTTTTTAAACCATATGCTAAATCGATTTCCCTTTGTGTAAGATTGGTATCTCCATTGCGATGCACTGCTTTAACCAATGAAGCCACACCTTCCCATGATATTCCATGACCAGATTGTTGACATCGTTAAATCCATACCTTCATCTAGTCAAGATTGTTTGCGATGTAAAAATGAAGTGCATCCCACTCTTGACCAACTGTTTAATGAAAATAAAATTAAAATTCAATACAAATGTATATTCACTTAATAAAGTATACACTCTTAATTAATGCATATTGAATATAAAAATAGAATATGTATGATATATACATAAAAATCAACAGTCAAATGCATTATATTAATTAATCTCCACTAGCTAATAATTATCTTTCACCTTCTTCGATCTACCTTTCCCCTTCGGGTACTCCCCTTCGAAATTGTTATTGGATTCTGGATCACAAATGCGACATAAATTAAGATTTGACGCTAATTTAGGAATATATTCACTAATATACAACATGTTTTGGTATACCATATATCCCTCCATCATAGAACCCTCAACACGTGCTCATTGTCTAACCAAACCCTTCAAAAATTTCAAGTGCCTCTCAACCATCCACATGGACCTTGAGTGCACATGTCCACACAACTCAATCTCCTCAACTTGGTGTATGAGGTAGTGTTCTTGTGCATTGAAAAATGCCGAAGGGAGATGCTTCTGGATTTCACACATGAGATGAGGAATTTCTCTCCTCCAATACTTGATATCTTCTTTATGGATTTCTTTAGATGACAACAATCTACAAGTGACGCAAACCAATCACGAGATTTAACAAAAAAAACATTATATTACATAACATGATCAATTAGTGCACAAAAATAAAATATAAGTTCTACGATGAATTAAACAAACACTAAGTGCATGCAAAAAATCGCTACTCAGCTCATGTATTCCCCAAGATTATATATAACTTGTTTGACATTGTTGTCGAAGTTGTCCGAGAGAGAGAGAGGTAGAACAAACTTTAACAATATACAAATCGTTTCATTTTTTAAACAAAGAGTAGACAAAAAAAATACCAACAATATGCACTGGAATAAAAAAAATAAAATTATATGAATACCATAATAATTACCTTCATGAAGACAAGCCAATCATGCATTTTCACCCTTGCAAAATCACCTTTCTTTGTTATGATATTCTTCATGTTCGCACAAAATCCGGTGGGAAATTTAATTCTTTGCATGACTTCTTTTACAACATTACTTTGCTGCTCCGTTAACATCTATGGAAGTGAATATTAATTTGGTCTCCGTTGCGATGAAATTGAATGTAACATCCCCATTTTGACCCCATTACTTTCAAATGTAAATGATGTAATATTGTTATAATATCATGGTGAGGAGCTCAAGGCCAAGGCCCCGCCATCGATTTAGTGATGCATATGGTTTACGTGCTAGACAGGCACATTGGAATTTCAAATATCATGTAAATATGCATTTTAATAAAATACCCACAGCTAGCTATGCAATGCAACAAGAGATGGGGGCATGATTTTACAAGGAATTGGGAGGGAAAACATTCAAACTATTGGAGCTAATCAAGTCAAGCCAAGTGTCAATGAGAGAACCCATCAAACCCTCAACTACCCATGTTGACTTTTGTACCCAATCATTGATTTGTCCCAAGAGTTGGTTGAGGTAGTTAATGCCTTGGGGAATGAGAGGTATGGCTGTACAAATTCGAGTATGGGCAAGCCACCCTACATGGAAAATCATGTTTGGCTTCTTGGGCAAGAAAAGAGCCAGGAATTCCCCCCCAAGCCATTATCCATTAAGCAGTTTCTCTCCCTCACGAGTGGGGAGCTACCTGGGTATTTTCTAGCCATGTTTTCCTATGTTTTCCTTCATTCTCAGCTGGGAGAAGGGCGTTTTTGTGTTGTATACCAGTGGGGAAGAAGGGAAATCGATTTGGGGTTCCATAGAGACCATTTTGGCTGTTAAATGCCTAGATAATTGGGGAGAAATCATTTTTCCTCCCCGTGAATGTTTTTTCCATCCCATAATTCGTTTTTAGCTAGAAACAATTTGGGGAAAACCCATGGCCATCCTGTTGGTAAATCCGTTGTTTTGGCTTGAGCTTGAGTGAAAGCATCAAAGGTCCAAATGTAGCCTGATAAACCCAGGTGTGGACTGGCTTGGTTCAGATGAAATGATTAATTGGTTGTGTGTGAGCTGAATGTCCCCTTTTCCTTGTAAGAATCATGCCCAGCTCGGGGGTGGTAGTTGTGTTGAGAGAAATGATGAACACAACAGGCCTATGGTTGGGTGGAACGTTGCAGCGACATAGCTAGTTGCTTGGGACAATTGTGAAATGAAGATAAGTATCTGATGTGTATTTACTTCTGTAATGTTTATTTTGACGATTATTTTGATATGCTGGATGAGCATGAATTGTGTGCGTATGATGTTTTAATTCCGCTGTGCATACTTGCTTGATTTGCATCTGCACACTTTTGTTTTTAATTGTATGAATCTAATGAATGGGCTGAGTTTATGCCAAATCCCCAGAGATTTCCAGCATGTTCCCTTCCTTGCCTTGGATAGATGGGAGGGGATGTGACATTGAATGACCTCTTTCATTGCATGGTTGCCTTCTTAAATGTCTTTGCAAATTTTGACAATTTTTTCTTTCTCACTCCTTCCATCCAATATTCGCCATAATGTTTCAATCACATTCTTTCCGATATGCATTGTATCAAACATATGGGAAATTTGTAGGTGCTCATAGTAGGGCAACCTACTGAATTCTTTAGGATAACTTTTCATTCCTCGTGGAATCCCATTAATGCCTTCATGATAACGACGACCATCATGAATCGTAGTTTATAAAGAAATTACAGAAATCAATGGCAATTACCGTAAACAACACACAATTAAAAAAAATACATAACATTATTTATACGATGATTCATACGTACCTTGATGATTTCTATTATATTGCAACTTCCATAGGTGAGGTGTCATTCTCTGCGGTTTTAATGCAGTCTCTTGCTTCCCATTGAACAAATGTTTTTTGGTAGTTCGATACCTGTGATTCTTAGAGAGGAAGTGCCTATACTCATCAAACACCTCCTTTCCTAAGCTTTTTGAATGACGAGATTTGATCTTAGGACCACAAATTGGACATGCAAATTTTCCCTTTGTTTGAATACCTACATAAAGAGATGGATTATCTATGTCAATTATAATTATATATAAAATGAATGGATTATTTAAAAAACATGCGTGCATAGTATATTAACTAGTTCATAAAATTAAATGCAATTAAAGTGGAACTTATAATTACAAACTGCAAAAATGGGTTAACCTTGGGGCATCATGTATTGTCCATACAAGCAGTGCATGGAATTGAAATTTGTTGGCGGGAAAAAGCACCCTATAGTAAGGAAACTGATACTATCAACTGGAATGGGATGACAGGTAAGCGTATTAACTGCACTACAGAGATGTTCATGAAAGGAAATAGGTTATAGATTTTGAGAACATACCTTCTGAATGACGTTCGATCCTAGCTCTTACTTGATCTTGCGCTCGATCCTCAAGTCCACCTTCCGTTCACTAAACCTGTAATACAAATACCTTTCTCAACGTATCTTGGATAATATATAATGATGGAAAGATATAAAACAATGTAAACATCCAATATTAACCAAAACAGATCCAAACTAGTATATAACTTCAATGAACACTTAATTTGGGACAAGAAAGACACTTCAACCTTTTATTGTCAAATGCAAATTGATGTTACAAATATACCTGACTTTGTGACATGCTCCTGCAACTTGATTCTGGGTTCTTGCTCTTCTCTGGCTTGGATATCTTCAGCATAAACTCCTCCAATGCAAGCTTCTCTTTATAAGTCTCTTAATAATATTCATGTCTCTAACCCCTCTCCTTATTCTTCCTTGTATTTATAGGACAAGAGAAGTAGTTTAGGTCAAGGGATGGTTATGGAGGAAGTTGGGGAAGTTGGGAAACTACCTACAACTAATCCTCTTCATAAAATTAATTATTTTTTAATCATCTTTTGAGATGTACGCTACTATTGTTCAGTGAAGTAGCGTTTCAGACGCTACTATAGTGCTTGTAAACTAGTGCTCATAACTTTTCAAATGTTGAGCGCTACTATGCTGAAGAGGAGTAGCGCTTATAAGGCTTTGAGCGCTACTATTATACACGGGAGTAGCATACAGGCGCTAGTCTATTGAAGTAGAGTAGAGCTCATATCTCAGAATGATATTTTTAGGATTTTTTCAGTGTTGTCTGGAGGTGGAGTAAGTCAAAGTCTCATCGAGGGTCAACATGCTCCTCCATCCAAGTTGTCCTTTTGTGTGATCAACAACTCAAGGTGATCACGGACGGAGAGGTGCAGGTTTGACCTATAACAGATGCCCCCTAATGTGTGAGGTCAGAGGGAAACGATGGCCGAAATACATCATAATCCAAAGCCAGAGGAGGAGCAAAGAACCGCAAAAACAAGTCACAAGAACACCTACAACAAAGATCAAGGTCAACTAGCAATTAGATCTTTGACATCATATAGATGTGCAGTGTGGTACAACATGATCTCCGATACATAACAAGGAGATGTATATATAGCATGGCCACTTGAAATACAAGCGTGGATCCATGTCAAACTAAGAGGTCATAGCCATGACAACAAACTGGATCTATGTCTCATGGAGAGCCGAATATAAGTGAGGCTCAGTCTTGTGCAACTTGGATGATAACAAAATGAGGTAATGTCATCCAAAATCCCAAGGTCTTCATCGAAAACAACTCTAGGTACAAACCCTAACCATGTGAATAGATGAGCTGACAGTCGAACATGGGGGGTATCGTTTGATTGCCGGTCATTGATGTATACCGTTAACAAACGCGAGGGATTCCACCGATAATGATGATGGGGCCCAAGGTACCAAGTACGATCCGTCAAGTGTGAATAGATGGACTTGAAGTCGAACACTTGGGAATCCTGTCGAAGAAGAGACATTGATGTATTCTCAACATTCAACAGCGAGGAAAATTGCCACTGGTGGCTGCAATCTCCAAGGTACTAAACGAAACTCTAAACTTCATTCCCAGAGTAAAATGAGTTGATGTCGATGGGAAGAAGTCCGTTGGAAGGGAGGCCTTAAGGCATCCTCCATCATCCAACTCGAGGAACACTCAACTAGTATGAGTTGATATGGAATATGTAACAAGACTGACACTAGGATGGCCGACACATGAGGTCAAGGTAAACTGCAGAAATGGCTGACACGGGGTATATCCTTGAACATTGAGCATGACACAAAGTGAGTCAGGTAGTTTATGACATAATGGGGTAAATGATAAGCTTGAAATGTAAGAGACATTATCAGATCCTCCATATGGTTGGAAGAATAACCAACCGGGGGAGTAAACAACTCGGAGGACAGGTTCACCCTGAGGTCAAAAACTAAACCCAACCGACAAGATAGACTCAAGTAGGTGCTATGTTCAAGGATAGAACTAACTGAACTGCATTTGACAAATGAAGATATGACACGTCTTTCCCATCCCTTATTCTTTTTAGATAAAAGAATACCTTTCTTGTTATTTTAATGAGTCCAAGAAAGAATGAAAACTCAATATATCCAACCATGTAAAAGGTTTAACGAGCCCATGGGAGGAAGACTCAGGACCTTCTTCATTTTTTACAGAGTTCGAAGAAGAGATAGAAGATTACTCTATATTACTGATATCTGGATTTTAATATCGAGCCGAGATCTGTTCTTGCTCGCTGGTGTTTTCAATTTTAAGGAGTGTGAAAAACTTAAACAATAACTCCATATATCTGCTCGTGGATTTTAGTATCGAGCCCAAGCAGATTAATGCTCGCCAGTGTTTTCCTGTTTATAGAGTCTGAAAAACTTAAACAATCCTCTTTTCACCTATCCGTGGATTTTATATCGAGCCCGCATTGGTCTGTTCTTGGTGGTGTTTTCTTGTTTATAGAGTTGAAAAACTTAAACAGTCCTCTACTTACCCTCTCGTGGATTTCACATCGAGCCCGAGTAGGTGAATGCTCGCTTGGTATTTTCATATTTAGAGAGCCTGAAAACCCTAAAGAAAGGATCCAAAAGGTCATTTTTTGTGCAGTTAGTCTCCTCCCCCGAAAAAGTATAAAACAACGGAAGAAGAACTCTTCTAGCGTATACATAAGTATACCTAGAGTATACCTTTTCCGTAGTTAATCCACCTAGGCACGGAAAAGGGGTAATTCTATACCTGAGTGGATGAGCCTTCGATTACTTTAACGAGCTCGAAGAGGAAAAGCTTGCTCGGCAATCTTGTTTAGGTTTAAATAGTCCAAACAAGAGCTTAAAATGACTTAAAGGTCAGCTTCTAGGATCATAGCTTCATACTCTGCCAAAACTAGGTCTTCAACAAAATATTAGTTAATGCGGCAAGAAATCGCGAATGATATATGAATTAGAACTATCAATTAGTTGACAACATCTAACATCGAGAGTTTTTGAACTTAGGAGATCGATCCTACAAAAATTTAAGGAAAAATGCGAGCTGGATTAGTATTGCACCATATGTATGTTTCAATTGATTAATTAGGTGATTTTGAAATTTTTTGAAACTATAGAAAATTAAACAATGGTGGGTAAAAATTAAACTCCAATTCATATATATAATTTCATTTTAAAAATCAATTTCCAATTTGTTTTGTAGGGCAAAGATTTGGGGCAACCTTTGGCATTTTCAAATCTCCGTGGTGATCAAATCAAACATCCAAACGCCGTTCTTCTTCCACCAAGTGAGTTAGAATCCTCCCTACTTGCATTTTCATGGTTTAGTTTTCATTTTTTGAGCCAAAAATTGCTTGCAGCGCGATGCTCACAACCCTTATTGCGCAGGAGCTACTGTGTAACAATAACAATAGCGTGTAAACGAGATGAGCGCTACTGTGCTCAAACAGAGTAGCGCCCATACGTGACTATGTAGTATACACAGTAGCGCTCAAGCCTAAAAACCTAAAAGCAAGCGTCGAGACTCAAAAAATGTGATTTTTTGTGCAGGATGGTTCTTCAACGGAGGGAGAGAGAAAATGAGGACATGGATAGGTTGGCCATGCAAGATCCAGCCACCCTCCACGCTCTCCGAAGATGCGGTTTATTGAAGTTTTACCGAACCGTAAACATGAGGGCCCTAAACAAACTATTTCGAAGACTTATTCATTACTGGGATGTGGATACCAATACTTTTGTAATCCGTGGGCAAACTTTGGAGCTTACAGTTGATGACATATATTTCATTACTGGTCTCTCACAGAGAGGAGATGTAATTAATCTGAAAGGGTCTCCTCGTGTGGGTCTAATATCTGTGCAAGAGTACGTGAATTCATATTGTGTGGCTGGAGCTAAGAAATCAGGAATCCAAGTCTTGATTTCAACCATTGAAGGCCTCCCCTTGAAGGTGATAGTGAGTATGATCAACCGAGTGGCAGGTAGTGCCTCACTACACCCAGCTTCCAGGCACTCTATGCATATTGGTGTATAATGCTTACACGATCATGTATATGATTGGTGTACTAGTTTACTGGTGAGCATGAAATCTCAATTGACAGGTTGTAAATCCGGCACAATGAAGAATTTTGGGTACGGTAGCATTTTGTGTACTTTCTTCTTTGAGAGGATGTCTGCTATCAGTTTGGGGATGCCTCTACCTCAGGTTAACCCCCGTGAGCCCAAACTAGGCCGTTGGGGTGACATATTCCTCCGCCAGGGTGGTGGGGAAAGTCACTACTGTTATCATACTGATGATTTCTGGGGGTGGTGGGAGAGGCAAGTGCCCGCTTTCGAGCAGTTTCCATATGTTGGATTGGATTTCCGTCATGATACAGAACTGGTGCTTCCTCCAGGTGGAGCCTGGGGAGATATTGGTATGTTTAATTTTTTAGAATTATTTAATTTTTTCAAACTTTTCAAGTATTTGATTTTTATAAATGAATTTTGAAGTGCGAATCAAGTGTCATATGCAGATCTTGGACCTGTTCGTCCCGAGGGACATCCTACCATCTTTGTGAGGCCAGCTGATATTGCTGCAACAGATGCTATGTTGGGGACCCTAGAGAGAAAAATGAGTCGGTTGACTCACGAAGTTCCTGCATGCCGTATGGATCAGATACCTATTGATATGCAGGAAGATGTAGTTGGGGTGCCCCCGGCATGGCTTAGGGTGCTGCGGAAGATAGCTAGGCTAGTCATATGCTATCACA
Organism: Larix kaempferi; assembly: GCA_027924585.1. NCBI lineage: Eukaryota > Viridiplantae > Streptophyta > Pinopsida > Pinales > Pinaceae > Larix > Larix kaempferi. The sequence continues at coordinate 6,426,232 of BSBM01000129.1, forward strand.
ATGTAGTAGATGATGATGAGGTCCCTGCTTCTCCATAGGAGAGGGATACATTCTATGTATATATTTTTGAGGCTACTATGCCCAGTTTTGTACTTTTATGACATGACTTGACAAACTTGTGATCCAAAACTCATATATATATATATATATATATATATATATATTTTTTTTTTTTTTGATACAGTATTGGGTATATACAGTATCGGTTATTTACATATGTGTTTGAATTTTATGTGTGCAATGTTGTTTATGAAAGTGTATGATACAAATGCCAGTCTAACACATAGTTTGCTAATGAATCAGCTAATGCGTTTAAACTTCTTGGAATGTGTTCATATATAATAGAATCAAATTGTCTTTCCAATAGTCTAACTCGTAGAAACTGACATAGCAATCTAGGATCTCTAATTTGGTAGACACCTGTTAACTGAAATACAATTAATTGTGAGTCAAGTCTTACCTCCAAATGTGAAATGCCATGACTGAGAGCATCTCAGAGAAGTTCTATAACTGCACTGTATTAAGCCACATTATTCGTGGTAGGACCCAAACAAACCCCCCTCGAAGAGACAAGTTGGCCAGCGGGTGAGTAAATGACCCAAGCTGCTGCAGCCAACTAACAGGTGTGGCGACTAGCGCCATCAGCAAATCCTAGGAAATGTTCGGTTGACATCTGGTACACGAAACGAAAAACACACATAAGATTAACTAACAAGCGTAATGAAAACTAGCTTTACAAAAATATACAGCTATGTTACAAGAAAAAGTATGTCAGCCTAAGCGTAATACTTTTTCAGGTAGGGTCAATGCCTAGATCCTCCTCGTGAAGTCGGGAAAAGCTGTCATGGAAATCATGGAAAAGATTGATATACGAAATGATCTCATCGAGATAACATCCCGTTTCAATAAAAATGTTTACGGTGGCCCCAGTGGAAAAGGTGTTCAATCTATTCTCTTCAACAAAACTAGCTTGTGAAGTAGAAGTGAAATTATCATTTCCACTGGGTGTTGGATAAAACTCGCATCTCTCTAACAAGTTAAGAAAGGGAATCAAGAAGGACCTAGGACCTATAGGTTCATGAGGATGATCTAGGTCAGTCATGGCTTCTAAAATTTCCTCCTCAGAAGGTAAAGTAGTATCCAAACTGTCAAGAGAGTGAGTCGGGTCGGGTGACTGAGTGGCAGCACAATCCATATTTGACTCAACAGACACCAATGGAGTCAATATATGTTCTGTTGCAGTTTGATTTGAGTCCAAGTGGCTTACTTATGCAACAGGAGTGGGCACGGAGGGGTTTGAATTAGTTGGGAGAAACCCAGGATCAGTTGTTAAACTAACCATGGAAGTTTCAGACGATGAACATCCCTCAGTACCAACAAATAAGGTAGGAGCCGGTAGGTCAAAAGTGCCAATTGATGATCCGTAAAGTCCCGCTCCTAAACTCTCACCAACCGGGGCGGTTTGATCAATTAAGGGAATTGTGGTCTCTGAAGAAGTCTGGTTGTTTCTCTGAGTGAAAGAAAGTTGATCGACTGTAACGATCTTACCTTCAAATGGGAACATAACAACTCGAAAAACTGCCGATGCAATGGCTCGCATGGCATACGTCCAGCTCCTGCCTAATAACATATTGTAATCAAGCGGAGCATCAAAAAATTCTACTTCTACAGCAACTGTCTTACCGGCCAATGTGACATCAAATGATGGTAAAACCCCATGTGGGCGGAAAGTCCTACCATCAAATGCAGTAAGCAGTGTGTTAGAAGGGGCTAACTTGGGGGAGCCCAAATCTTTCCAACAGGAAATTGACATTATGCAGGTCGACGCGCCCTCATCTACGACAGCTCGTCTGATGGTCATTGGGCCATGGACGACTTCAATTTGAAGAGCAACGTGGTAGGGAAACCGGTATTTGATATAAGTCATATCAAATCGCGCAGACATGTTAGAGGATTCCATACTTCCAATAGCTGCCAGAAGTGCATTCCGTTGTAAAGGACAACTTTGCAAGACTTCTAAGGTAGACATGGCACAAGGGGTCTGGGCTAAATATTCAACCACATTGTAGTTGGAGGCGGCTCGAGTGTTGGGATTGTGCGATGCCCGTTTCAAGACACCTTTCGGGTTCTTGGGCATTGGGTCCACAGGTATGTGGAGTGGAGTGGAGGATTCTGGAATCTCTTTATCCTTTTTCTGTGCGTCCGGGGTATAATTCCTGGCTCTCGTTTGTAAGAGTGCATCGAAATTAACCATGTTAATAAAAGTTTGATCAACTGTAGCATGTGTAGTGCCCCCAGTGTTGGAGGTGCCAGAAGCTGAGCTCTGCCCCTTAGGGAATGGATCTTTCAGTACGACAGGCTTCTTTTCTCTTAATAGCTTCTGGGCTTCTTCTAGGAGAGGGCATTGGTGAGTAAGGTGGTCCTGTTTGCAAAATTTACAAGGGAACTTAACCTTCTTTTTCTCTTTGTTACCCTCTTCGACATTCTCTTTTTTGGGCTTCTGTTGGTTCCCCTCTCCTTTCTTGCCCTTCTTTTTGTTATTGGGCTGCCGAGGGCCCTTTTGATTGTTCTGAACTTGGTTGACAGGCTCAAAAGTAGAAGGAGAGGTTGTGACGGAAGAAACATCTGCAGTCGATTGTTTGACAGATAAGGCGTGAACCTGTTTGGTCAATGCTTCGAAAGCTGCAGAGTCAACTGAAACCACTATGCCGTTAGCATGTGGTCCAGGTTTAGGTCTACTCAGATCGGTATTTGATCACGGTGCATCAGGTATGATCTCATACAGTAACCCGGATTGTGCATAAACGATATCTAATGGCTGGGTCCGTAGGATGGCTTCTTCCTCGTTAGATACTCCAGACGTAGCTACTTCCTTAGAAATGTAAGGAAGGAGTGATTTCAAATACCACTCAAGAAGGAATTCTGGAGGTATGTTGGCCTTAATGAGCCTCTTCCGTCTTCGCCATTCCTGAATGTGATCAGATAAATGAGTGGCTTTATTTTGCCTAAATGTAGACAAAAGGTCTGTTCCGGCATCATACCGAACATGAAGTTGGAAGTGATTCAAAAAGACGGTTGCAAGATCCCCAAAATTAGAGAATGTAGCTGCAGGTAACTCAATGTACCATTTGGCTGCAGCACCGGTTAAAGTCCTTTGGAATAGTCTCAATCTAATGGAATCTTCATTTAATGAGTTTGAGGAACACCATAAATGGAAAGTAGTGACATGGTCACCAGGGTCTTCTCCTGTTTTGCCTTCGAACTTTGGAATGTTCGAAGGTAACTTGGTAGGAACTGATGGCCATGTAGCATTATGATACACTGGATCGTTGGTCAATTTGGAAAGATCTGGCAAATTTAAAGTTGCCAGGAATGGTAAACGAGGCCGATAAGACGGTACTTGATAAGCTGGGGTCGAAAAAGGGGAACTACCCATAGTTTGACCCGTGAACTGCTGGTAGGGGTTGCCCCCAGCCGTCTGCTGGTAGGGGTTTCCCCCAACCATCTGTTGGTAAGGGTTTCCCCCGGCTATTTGCTGATAGGGGTTACCCCAAGCTACTTGTTGGTAGGGGTTGCCCCCTGCCATCTGTTGTTGCGCGAAAGTATTATTGAAATTTCCCCACCCATATGAAAGCGGGTTAGTGCTGTGTGGGTTCGTCCATTGTGGCTAGGTGTTAGCCCCACCATATTGCTGGTTAAAAATATTACCCCCCTCCCCCTAAGAATAAAGAAAAAGGGACATTACCTGCAGGCATATTACATTGATTCATGTTGGGACCTGCAAAGGTATTGAAACTAGTGGTAGCTGATGTAGACGGTGCAGTCATGGTACTCATGACAGACACAGTTGCAGAAGCACTTGGCCCTACAGCGGGTGTGGAAATCCAAGTACTGGGTATCTGATATAACAGTTGAAATGCAGGAGGTGGCACTAAATTGGCTGTACTGCTAGGTCCAACAGTAGGTGTAGAGTTAGATGCCATAGTTGTTGAACTTGGCATACCTAATGTACCAGTATTAAAACTGAAAGACGGAGTAGACACAGAGGTTGTCTATGCCAGACTTGGTGTAGCAGTAAAAGGAGGATTTACCGTGTTAGTGTTCATACCTATGGTGGGAGTTTGTGGAACTCCCTGTTCACCTCCTAGAGTAGACATCAAATGTCCAGGCAAGAAATTGTATGCACTGTAATTGGGCTGCTGGAAACCAACAGGTAACAGAAGCGGATTTCTAGGATTGGTCAGAGGGGGATTGAAGGGAGTGCTATACTTCGTAGAAGTAAGATCTTCAATCTCAACTGAACTTAAGTATCGCTGATTTGGAGTACCTGGTTGTGGTTCCTCAGGAACCTCTATTTCAGGGTTTTCTATTGCTGTTTGTTGTTCTTCAGGAAACTCAACTTCAAGTGGTAATTCCATAGGAATTCCTATTTCAGGATTTTCCGTTGTAAAAATTTCCTCAGGAAATTCTGTTTCAGGAATGGTTTCTGAAGAAACACTGGGGTTTACCCGCTGCCGTCTAGCTGGCGGTAAAGGTTCTGTTCTAACTGGTGGAATATTTTGAAGCCTTCTCGATCTACGAAGTTCTTGATTCTCCGTGATTATATATATAAAATAACAAACTAGAACCTAGTGGCCACTACGACTAGGGGGAAAACAACACGCCTACTAAAAAGTCCTAAGTATGCAAACCAAGCAAACAAGATGTCTTCCGGAGAAGAGTCTAGGATGATGATGGCCCAGAACAGATCAACGAAGGAAGAAGAATAGTTACTCGGGGTCCACAATACAATGACTAAGGGTGCAAGCGCTGGAATCACCCAACCGCCCTCAAAAAGACATGCAAGGGATTTCCTCCCACATCTGTCCTAGGTACAATAGATATACCCTCCGCTGTCACCTGTGTATGAACCTAAAGTCAGATACTAAGGTCACCACAACACCGAAAACTCCTGGGGGAACAGTCGCTGGTCGAATCAGAAGGCGTGGGCAGGGTAACTGAGCCCGAAACTCTAAAGAGTCCCCATACGCGATCCAATCCTGGTATATGCTCGAAACCGAAAGTAGGAGGAGTATTCCCAACAATCTAATCTCACAAGACCTACTGCATAAATCCCAGGCAAGCTTTGAGTGAAATGGATTTACCTGTGATAGTCGAACTACGATTTTTGCGTAATGTGTGATCTTGAGTGGTTTAAGGTGATTTAAACTCAAGATCCTAACCAAAACTAGTTGGTGTAGTGTATCCCTAAAAAAGAAAAAGTGTTTCTATTTCATTTTATTAATTTTTTTTTTTTAGGGCTGTTATTACTCAAAAGGTAGTGCGTTTGTGTGGCGTGGTTGCAACAGGAAAGCAAAAGTGCATAAATTCTAGCTTTCGACAACAAAAACTCTTTTTTTATTTTTTCATTTAAAATTCTTTTCCAAACTGAAAAAACTGAGCAAATCTACTTAAATCTCTTTTTTGTTTTCTTTTGAAATTGTACACAAAATAACCTATGCTGTCTTGTAACAAAAATAAGCCTTATTAAACTTAAACTACCAATTTTTTTGCTTTTTCTGTTATCATGAACGAAAAAGAACTATAAACGTGGAAAACAAACAAGACTTGTGTGCAATGTGTAAGTATGGCTAAAAATGGTTTCTAAGCTTATAACTGTTAAAGCACTAGCTCGAAAAAGACTTGACCTACAGGTTTTTTGCAAAAGAAAAAGCCTCTACACTCGGAAACAAAGTGGGGAGAAAACAAAGGAGATAGATACAAGAGGACTAACCTAACGCATCCAACCCTAGCAAGACCACTATGCCAAGCAAAAAGTAGGCAAGCAAGCTACCAACTACCCTACTAACACAAGGACTGAGAAATGAATCAGCCTAAAGCAATTTAAACACACTTGAAACCAGAAAAGACAACAAGTCACAGAAGGTTGGAAATAAACAAGTTCGGAAGACACCCTAAAGGCTCTAAAAAAGACCAAACCCTAAAACAAAGGATAGGATAGGTGAAGAGAAGACAAATGTTGCTACAAACAACGGATACAAAAGTATGCAGGTTTGTAAACCAGCAACATACAGTCAGGGCAAGAATAAGCGGAAGTGCTCACCACAAAACACAACCTAGTCTTCCAAAAGAGTTATAAACAGTCCAAACATTCCACAGGAAATCAAGCGATCTAAAGATGATAAAAAGACTCAAAGAAAGGTTCTATGACTTAAAAAAAAGTTTAAAACCTCAAACACTAGTCAAGGAGATCTAAAAGCAAAGTCAGAAGACCATAAAAAAGGCTAAAACTCAAGCAGACCACTAACATAAGGCTTCAGGAAATGTACCCTACTATGCAGTAGGGAAACTCGCGCTCTTGCAGAGATGGGCGCTGCTGTATGTATAACATAGTAGCGTATGGGCGCTACTGTATGTACAACAAAATAGCGCTCATGTCTCAAAAGTTTAAAAACTGACTTTGAAAAGATGCAAAAAGACTGATTTGAAGCAGAGAAAAACAGGTAGGGGGGACCTACAGAGTCTCTCAGCACAAAAAGGAGTTGAAACAGTTATGGGAAGACAAACAAGAAAAGGTTTCCTAGAGAAAAAACACAACTATCCACAGTATGGTCGCCAGTCTGTTGGCGGGGAAAAGCACCCTATAGTAAGGAAACTGATACTATCAACTGGAATGGGATGACAGGTAAGCGTATTAACTGCACTACAGATATGTTCATGAAAGGAAATAGGTTATAGATTTTGAGAACATACCTTCCGAATGACGTTCGATCCTAGCTCTTAGTTGATCTTGTGCTCGATCCTCAAGTCCACCTTCCGTTCACTAAACCTGCAATAGAAATACCTTTCTCAACGTATCTTGGATAATATATAATGATGGAAAGATATAAAACAATGTAAACATCCAATATTAACCAAAACAGATCCAAACTAGTATATAACTTCAATGAACACTTAATTTGGGACAAGAAAGACACTTCAACCTTTTATTGTCAAATGCAAATTGATGTTACAAATATACCTGACTTTGTGACATGCTCCTGCAACTTGATTCTGGGCTCTTGCTCTTCTCTGGCTTGGATATCTTCAGCATAAACTCCTCCAATGCAAGCTTCTCTTTATAAGTCTCTTAATAATATTCATGTCTCTAACCCCTCTCCTTATTCTTCCTTATATTTATAGGACAAGAGAAGCAGTTCAGGTCGAGGGATGGTTATGGAGGAAGTTGGGGAAGTTGGGAAACTACCTACAACTAATCCTCTTCATAAAATTAATTATTTTTTAATCATCTTTTGAGATGTACACTACTATTGTTCAGTGAAGTAGTGTTTAGGGCGCTACTATAGTGCTTGTAAACTAGTGCTCATAACTTTTCAAATGTTGAGCGCTACTATGCTGAAGAGGAGTAGCGCTTATAAGGCTTTGAGCACTACTATTATGCACTGGAGTAGCATACAGGCCCTAGTCTATTGAAGTAGAGTAGCGCTCATATCTCAGAATGATATTTTTAGGGTTTTTTCAGTGTTGTCTGGAGGTGGAGTAAGTCAAAGTCTCATCTAGGGTCAACATGCTCCTCCATCCAAGTTGTCATTTTGTGTGATCAACAGCTCAAGGTGATCACGGACGGAGAGGTGCAGGTTTGACCTATAACAAAATTGCCTTTGTCATATTGGTCTAGATACATCATACATAGTGATGCCATTCCATAACTTTAGTAGCTCTTCAATACGACGTTCGATATATACATTCATATCTTTAACTCGGTACTTACCTGATTGATTTGAACATATAAAATATATAATTATGAGTACCATTTAGATATATAAACCATGCACAAGAGAAATATATATATATATATATGACATTATGCAACACAATACGAAAAATGAGATGCCACTACATTAAAAAAAAGTTGTAGACATAATATACTTGGAATAATCATCGACAACATTATGTGCTCTCTCTTTATTGACAACCATGGAGGAATGTTATTGTTGATAACAAAAATAGGCCACACCGAGTAAACGGATCTCATCTCTGCAAATGGATTGACACCATATGCTGCTAAATAAATCCTAAGATTACGAGGTTCTTCTTTAAAGTGAGGTCATTTTTCCTCCATATCTCTAAATGCAGACCCATTTGCAGGCATTTGAATAATGTCATCTTGACTTCTGTTCGGTGCATGGTAATCCATAAATTGCGCTATGTTTTCGCACCTGAACAGTCATTGCAAACGCAGAATAATGGAAATATAACAAAGAACCTTGCGAGGCACCTTTTTTGTTACTTGATTTGTTTGATATCTACTGATATGACATTCCGGACATTCTGTTGCAAATTCATGCTGATTATAATATATAACATGGTCATCGGGGCATGCATGAATTGCTTCATACTGCATTCCAATTTCTTTCATCATGGCAGATAAATCTCAATATGTGCGAGGTAAAATATTTGACGGTGGTAACAAAAATTCAGCTATTAAGCTACACTAAATAAAAATAAAAATCTAGTTAATATAATATATAAATAATATTAATGAAACACATTTAATACTTATTAATTTGACGTATGAATTAACAATAAAATTATTAGACGAACAGTGATAACCTTTTGCGCGATCATATATATTATGTGATGGAATATATTACATACCTTAACATCCGTGTGACTAATATGTTTGAAAGACCATTCATAACCTTCAAGTTCATTATTAACAATATAGCAGAGAGAATATTTGTGTTGGAGCCCTCATAAAGGGGTTCGTATGCCTTCTCAAGAAGAGGTAAACCATGAATATCATCAAAATCATCATTTTCATGATCATGATCATCATGATCCATTCTAACATTAAATGAACCATGGATCAATGTATTTGTACCATCATCTTCAACTATGTTATCAGTATGATCATCTTCTTCAATATGGTCATTAACTTTTTCTCCATTATTCATAGCTCCATGTTCCTCCGGTACTTGTTTTGAAAGCACTTCCTCCGGACGATATGTCGTAGGATGTCTTTCCTTTATAATTACATGAAACCATCAATATATATAAGTTGATATAAGAAATATTAAAATAATACACGCATTTACAAAAGCAATCAATATAAAAACATATATAATGCAAAACTTACAAATGGACGATATTCATGTTCCCCTTCAGCGTGTCCATGTTCCCTACAATGTTTTTTGGCTGTTGTGATCTTTATTCTTCTTCTCTTAAAGCCTCTGCATTGACTACATGGACAATAACATTTCCCATCACCCTTTCTTTTCAGTCCATCCCACAATTTGGCAAGCAATTGTCGATTTTGTTCGTCTGGATCAAGAATATTGCTCTTTGACATTTTCTCATAAAGAGCTTGAATGAAGATTATCGATCTTAGAAAATCAAGCTCCACACTTCACTATTTTTAATCACAAAAACAATAGAAATAATTATGTATTCTTTTACGGAAAATAGTCCGTCTAAGAATAAAATAATTTCCGCAAACTGTCGCTTGTATAACAAACATGTCAGAATGTTTCAATAATTTATAGATTTTAAAATGTAAATGTTCGTTGGATACCTGAAGACATGACCATAGTTACCGTTATAGAATACGTGTTGGATATCCGACGATTTGACCATATTTACCATTTTAAAATTAGTGTCGGATATCCGATAGATACTTCTATCAATTAATTTTTTTTTAATCAGAATTCGTAATTTTGAAGGTGAAATCCGACGACACAGTCAATTTCGTCATATTTTCTCGTCGGATTTTGGGTTCAAATTTTGTAGTGATTTGGTTTATTTGAGGCTACAACCTTACAAACAAACCACCTTAAAAGGAAACAGAGCAGAAAAACTAAAGCCAAGGTTTTATGGTCCATACAAGATAATTCAAAAGGTTGGGGAGGTAGCTTATGAAGTGGAACTTCTAGAAGGAAGTAAAATCTATAATGTGTTTCATGTCTCATGTATTAAAAAGATGATTGGGAAGCAAATTCGTACTTCAGAAACACTTCCTCCATTAGATGATGAAGGGCAACTCATACTCATTCCAGAAAAAAAATTTGAAGGTAAGGGAAAGGAAATTAAGGAGCAAAACCATAAGAGAATATTTGGTCCAATGGAAAGATTTACCAAGTGAGGATGCCACATGGGAAGATGAACCAAATTTGCAGCATCCAAATTTGGAATTGCTTGAGGACAAGCAATCTTGTGTGGGGAGGACTGTAATTTCCCCATCCAAATGTTGTAGAAATTTCTCCCTACGGATAGGTAGAAACTCTCTTAGGATAAAGCAGGATGAAATGACTCTATGCTAAGACAAAAAGGAAACAAATGCTACCTTGAGTTCCTGAACTAGTATTCACAACAAGATTAAATGCATTCAGAAGAGATGGAAGACATAACTCACCTTCCAATTCGACGTTTGTCCCGCTTCTAGCTCTTGATCTCGAAGCTCCAATGCAGAACCTGTTGAAATCAAACAAAGGACAAGCATGCGATCTTCCAAATACCTTGAAGCAAAGGTTAAGTTCAAATCTAAACTAGATACATTTCATATCAAAGATTTATACAATACACATGAAATGGGAAAAACAAGACAAGTTATCTTATATTACAAACTTGAAGAGTGCTTACAAAGGTTGCTTTATATCCAAGCCAATCCTCCAGCTCCAAGTGCTTCCTCTAGATATCTCTGCAGAAGTCTGAAGATCATAGGTTTGATGCCCCCAAAAGTCCTCTCTTTGGCCCATGGAAAGCTTCTCTCTTATAGCACATGGGAAGGTTAACCAACAAGAGAGAAGTGTGGATCTATGGAGGGTTTAGTGGATCAGGCAGCTAAACAGAGAGGGGATTTGAGATCGGATCAAAGGTGGCAATCCCAATGATATCTCTCGAAAGTCAAGATCCCAAAATCCAAGGCAAAAGGTTAATTTTGGACTACCGTGCCCCCATAACTAAGCATAACGCGGTAGTACCGCACCCTAGAGAAGGAGCAAAGCGTGGTAGTGTTGACTATCGCGCCCCTGTAGATGTGCAGGGAGCGGTAGTGATCACAAACAGGGCTAAGTTGGGTTGGCAGATGGCAGAAAAAGTGCTTGCTTTCAGTGTACAGTCAATGGTTTTCATTCTTGATGTTCAAATGATCTTTAAGGGAAACTGTCGTTTAGGTCACTAATGCAAGGACGCGACACTAATACATAATGTGTAATATTGAGGTATAACAGATGCCCCCTAAAGTGTGAGGTTAGAAGAGACTGATGGCCGAAATAATTTACAAATATGGTTCATAGATAGCATTGAGGAGAGCAACAAGGAGCTGAAACATAAACAAAATGTCAGATATACCACCGAGGCGGGCATTCCCATGCTTAGAAACAAATGACTCAAAGCATGGCTGCCGACCAATACATTGCAGATCCATGAGTACTGAGATGATATAGATTGTAGACAAATCATGGCTACTGTGAGCAAGCGTAGGTCCATGAGACAATAATGGCACAGCCACGACCAATACATAAGTGGATATGTGTGACAATACAGAAAAATCTCCATTGCAACATGGACGTAATCAAAATACAAAAGGGTGTCTAGGGTCTTCTACCCGATCGCAAACGATACGAATCTAGCCATGTGATTACAAGGTGTTGAAGTCGAACATGGTAGAAACCATTTGATTACCGGTCAATGATGTGAACTGTTAACAAATGCGAGGGAAATCACCAATAATGACAATGATCCCCAAGGTATCTATAGTACATCTCAACGAAATGCGAATAAACGAGTTGATGTCGAGCATTCGAGAGATCATTCAATCATAGGTCAATGATGAAAACCTACTGTTGAATACGAGGAAACTTGCCATTGAGGCATGCAGGAACTAAGGTACTATTGGTTGACTCCTAAGCCTAATTCCTGGATAGTGATTTGGTGTCGACAGGAATAGACTCGTCGAAGGTGGGCCATAATGATTCCCACATCATCGACACGAAATCAGGATGAGAGATAGTATGGGCCGATGACACAATAGAATATGTACTGACACAAAGGAAAGGTTTGACCTGAAGTAGAGGTGGACTCAAGGTAATAACCCTTTGAACATATAACGACATGAAACAGAGCTTGGCAGCAGGGACTACTTGAACAGACAGAACCACAGGAAGTGTGAACTCATAGCAATAATGAGGATGCATGATCATAATGATGACACTATCAGCAAGACTGACTACCCAAAACAGACAAGGTGAGGATGCATGCCATGTTCAAAGGTGACGACTCACAAGCTACCAACAAGGTAAACTTGACTTATTTTCCCATTTTCCCCCAACATGATGGATGAGTACCTCTTTGTTGTTTTACGAGCTTGAGGAGGATAACAGATGCTCAATATAGCTCATCTCATAGATGAGTCCAATCTCACATATTTTTCGAACCTGAGAAAGGAGGGGTTCGTCCCAAAGTGGGCCCTTCGATGTTGAATTTTAACGAGTCCAAGGAAGGAAAACTCGGTCGTCATTTCATGTTTAGAGAGTCTGAAAAGAACTAAAGAAGACTCCAACAGTCCTTTTTCGTAAGGTTAGCCTCATCGCTCGAAAAAGGATAAATCAATGCGGGAGAGGACTCTTCCAGTCATGATTGGATGGAGTATTCCTTTTTCGTAAGTAGTGCCCTAGTCCAAAAAAGGGGTAAACTATCACTAGGGAGACGATCATTCAAATCCTTTTACAAGCGTGAACGAATCAATTTCGCTTGGCCATCTTTTCCTATTTTAGGAGTCTGAAAAGAGCTTAAAGAGGATTCCATGTACAACTTTGTCATGGTTGATGACCGAGTATGACAAAGGAAAAGTAAACTCGGCACAGTTCCTTTTCCGTAAATAGTCTAGCGAGGCAGGATAAAGTGATAAACCTATACTCGTTAGACACACCTTTTTACTCCAATTATTTAACGAGCACGATAATGGTATCAAAAGCACTCGGAATCTTTTTCATGTTTGGATCCAGAGCACGAAAAAGGAAAAGTAAGCTCAAACCACTTTTCATGTTTTAACCAAAGCACGAAAAAAGTGAAAAGTAAGCTCAAACACCATCTTACTGTTTTTAACGAGCTCAAAGATAGGTTGGAAGAATGCTCATGATGTCTGCTTCATTTTTTAATGAGCTTGTAACAGAAAATGAACTATGCTCAGGATAATTTTCATGGTTTAACGAGCTCGAAACTTGAAAAGGAAAGTATGCTCGAAAATGTCCCCAATGGTGAACTTCTTCCCATCATGAAATCCAAAGGTTGGTACATGCCCCCAGCATGATTGCTGGAAGTAAGTGACCCATCATGAAATCCAAAGGTTGGTAAATGCCCCCCAGCATGATTGCTGGAAGTAAGTGACTTAGCTCCAACGTGGTGTGGAGAGGCGATCAAGTTGACTTCAACGTAACTTTCAGAGGTTGAAGACATGCCCCCAAGCTTCATTTCATTCGCCTAAGGTATAGGCGAGTGAAAAGAAGGTTAATGTACTAAGTCTACGAGGAGACTCGACTCAAAGGGAAAGGATATGTTTCATTTTTTAACGAGCTTAACACAGGAGTAGAACTTTGCTCAGACTACTGGTTTCATTTTTTAATGAGCTTGAAGCCAATGGTAAACTCTGCTCACGGTTAAGGCCCATTGACGGGTTCCTTCCCAACATGATGACCAAAGGTTGGTAAATTCCCCCAGCATGATTGCTAACGGCTAAACATGCCCCCCAAGCTTCATTTCGTTTGACTACTCTTCTTCCTTACCCAAAAATCCTGGCTACTAATCCGAATGTGTTCACCAGGGGGGGTAGGGAGAACTAGGACCAAGTGACCCAAGCAGATGAAATGAAGGTTCAAATCCTAACTCTAGCGAGAGACTCGAACAAATGGAAGGGAGATCTATTTCATTTTTACACAAGCTTGAAATAGATAATAACAATGCTTGAAAGGGTCCTTTTTATTATTTAATGAGCTTAAAACAGAAAGAAATTATGCTCGAAGGTAGTTTCATTTTTACGCAAGCTTGAAACCGAACATAAAACTATGCTTGGGACTGGTTTTGTTTTTACACAAGCGTAAAACCAAAAGTAAACTGTGCTTGAGGGTCGGTTTCATTTTTTAATGAGCTTGAAACAGAGAATAAACTATGCTCATGGGAACCTATTTCATTTTTTAACGAGCTTGACATAGAAAGGGAACCATGCTCATAGTGATGGTTGGTTTCATTTTTACACAAGCTTAAAACCAAGAGTAAACTATGCTTGAAATGATGGTTGGTTTCATTTTTACACAAGATTAAAACCAAAAGTAAACTATGCTTGAGAAAATGGTTTCATTTTTTAACGAGCTTGACACCGGAATAGAACTTTGCTCCAGGGTCCCCCCCTTAGGGGGAAGAAACCACTAAAACATGTAGAACATTTAGGGAAGTCTGGTGACTAGGAGTCATGTGATGAGTGGGCGTCACAAAGGAAAGCTGATCGATGGTCACAACATTCCCATGATGGGGAAAATACATCACTCGAAAGAGTGAGGATACTACAGCCTTCATTGCATAGACGTAATCACGTCCAAGGAGTAGATTAAAATCTAAGGGACCTTGGATGACCATGACATCAATAAAGACAGTTTTCCCTCCCAAAGTGATAGGTAACTGAGGAAGGGACCCTAAAGGTGTAGTAGGCCTTCTATTGAAAGCCAATATCTGGTCAGTGACGGGCACAAGCCGAGGAGAACCTAAGGCTTGCCAAGCAGTTGAGGATAGAATACTAACAGAAGCTCCTTCATCAACTATCGTACGAAAAATTTCTTTATCGAAAACTCCTACAGATATTTGAAAAGGAACACTCGAAGGAAGACGAGATTCTGTTAGACCATTCCAATCAAAGGAAATAACCTCAGTACTTGGAGGGGGTCTCGTGGAAACAGATAGGGTTTCCCCTTGCCGAGGACATTCTGAACCAATAAGGAAAACATCAGCGGTTTCCAATTCACTCTCGCTTGGAAGATAAGAATGAGACGAAGATTGTGTCAAGATGGTTGCTTCAGTCTGGACTTTCTTCAATGAAAGAGTGGGATCGAGTGGAGATGACATCGACTCGATCACTTCACTCTTGGGAGGGAGAGTGGGATCAATTGCAGATGAAATTGAATTGATCACTTGGTCAACCAGCGGGGGGTCGAAGGATAACTTACTATCGTTTGTTGGAAGCACTAGTTGAGAACTAGTAATATCTTCCAACCACCGCAAAGCTTCATCCATGCTTGGACAAAGGAAAGTACGGTGCATACCCTTGCATATCCAATAGGTATGTAGGACTTTACCCTTCCGACCCTTCACCAAGGGGTCATTGGTTGAGGGAGTGTCATCGACATGATGGTAAGAGGTCGATGATACAAGTGGTTTGGGTTTTTTAGACCACACTTCGGATACACGAGAAAGATCAAGGAAATCCTTGAGAAGGTGATCACCCTTACAAAGTTTGCAAGGGAACTTGGGCTTACGGGGTGTTTTCGTAGAATGAGTGCCATTAGGGGAAACCGGTTTACGCTTGGTCTCTTCCTTATCCTTCTTCTTCTTAACTTTTCTTTTCTTCTTCTTCTTATCCACCTGATTACTAACACTATTGCTTTGATCAGGCGAGGAAGAAGGAACGGAAGAAGATTCATCCGACGAAGAAGGGGAAGGATTAGTTTGGGATTGACTCTCTCGTGGTGGAGAATTAACATTTGAAACATTCGACTCAATCGCAATTACCGGATTCAATAACCATACCGGTAATCCTATGGTTAATCCAGGAAGATTTAACGTGGCAATAAAGGGAGGACCAATATCTCCAACTGGAGGAAAAGTAAAAGGTACCCCTTGAAAAGGGGTCTCCGGATTGGTAGTCCCAGAAGGAGCATGGGTGCATGGAGGTGGATTCTCCATGGAACAAAACTAAGTGATGTGGACAAAGTCTTGTTAAAAAGAACTCAAAAACCCCCAGGCAACCGAGCGTGCAAAAGGGGAGCTAGGAAAAGACAAGGCTCACAGGCCAAAAGAGCAAGCTCAAAAAACTATATTGAGGCCGCTGCCACAGTAAGCGAGCTGTACAACAAAATGACCAAAATGCCAACAAGCAACCCTACAAAGAAAAAGACCCTCTATAAGATAGCAAGCAAAACCTCGTAAATAAGAGCTGGAGACCTCAACAAATTGTATCCTTCGCAAGGTGATGAAATCCAAGTCGAACAATACAAAATGAGAGACCAATAATGGAAGGATATCCCTCTACCGAAAGGGATCCTGGGTAAAGAGCCCTAGAAGAAAAGCCACTAAGATACCTCGTTCATGACACGTTGGAAAAGGTTTTCGGCCCTTCTGCCTTATCACCCTTGCATTTCTATGAATACAAGGAAGACAATGATCGATGTTTCCTTAGGGCTAAGTGGAGTGCGGCATTCCACAGAGTCCGTCCGGTTCTCAATATCGGGGTGGTTTAACCCCCTGAAAGTTTAAAACAGTCAGGAGGCCCCTCCACAAACTGGTGTATGACTGTGTCAACAAATACTAGAGGATTTTAATTCCATAAAGACAACGACTATGTCTCAGATGAAAAATGACAAGGGGGAATTATTTTGATGCCTATCCCTGGTGTCCTACCTAACTACCAAATTCTTTTGATTTCCTCAAGTGAGGTTGATGTTGGTTTAGTTAGGGAGATTAATTTTAGAGGCTGTCTTACACAATCGGGTTATGGAAGTGCAACTTGATGGTGTTGTGACGACTCAAACCATGCAAATGAAGATGAATCAAAATGAGCCTTTCTCTTTGATGAACACTAGCTAAAGTAAGGAAGAATTGTTTCCATTCCCAATATGCACAACCGAATGCACATGCAATTTTATTTCTTTTCAAAATGATAGAAAGAAGTAAAATATGTACCCAAGACTAACCCAAAGTAATGAAAAATTTCTTCATATGAACACCAAACGTAATGATTCTAATCCATTTCCTATCTTTTCACACTTGAAAAAGACACATCCAAGCTACGGAAAGAAAGATTCTACAAATGCTTCCAATCAAATGCAAGACAAAGAGAAGAGCCTAATAATATCGTCTACCTCAAATGCACATAAATATGAAACAAGCATTTCTTCTTCTCATGAATGTAATACCAAGAATGTCAAATGATTAAATTAAGGCAAGAAGAATACCTTTGTGTTTCAATTTCATGAATATGGTAAAAGAACGACAAAATCAAGCTTCTCTTTGAACTAAAGCGGAGACAAGGAATCAATCTTTCCCAACAATCATTAGATAGGATGTAAAGGAAATAAGATGCCAAGCAATCCGAACACACTAAACCAAAAAATGATCTCAAAACCTTAATATGGGTCAAAACGACTGTAGGAAGCAAGATTCATGGCAACCCATAGAACCCATTTCGCTTAAAAATGCAAGCAAAACACTAGTGTTTACTCAAAGGGCCAACATGGATCCAAATCTCGAAAAGACCCAAAAAACCAAACAAACCAAATAAAACACTTTCTAGGAACTACCGTGGGCCTTCAGGCAACCAGGGAGCGGTACTGGTAGACTACCGCGCTCTAGACAGTGGTTAAGGCGCGGTACTGATAGACTACCGCGCTCTAGACAGTGGTTAAGGCGCGGTACTACAGCTCTGTTGGCAGTTATAGGGGCGCGGTAGTGTCTGAACAGGGGGAAAGAGGCAGAATTTTGAGAAAATATTTTGACTTTTCAAGGGTTTTCCAACCCAGAGGACTTACTGATCTGTAACAGAAGTCTAATGCAGAGAACAGGGAAGTGAATGAGGGTCAAAGAACCCAATTCTTACAATCAATGAGTGAAATTGAAAGCAAACTTCACAAGCAAAGAAAATGGATTCAATTCCCCAGCGGAGTCGCCAATTTTTGTTGTAGAAATTTCTCCCTACAGATAGGTAGAAACTCTCTTAGGATAAAGCAGGATGTACTGACTCTATGCTAAGACAAAAAGGAAACAAATGCTACCTTGAGTTCCTGAACTAGTCTTCACAACAAGATTAAATGCATTCAGAAGAGATGAAAGACGTAACTCACCTTCCAATTCGACATTTGTCCCGCTTCTAGCTCTTGATCCCGAAGCTCCAATGTAGAACTTGTTGAAATCAAACAAAGGACAAGCATTCGATCTTCCAAATACCTTGAAGCAAAGGTTAAGTTCAAATCTAAACTAGATACATTTCATATAAAAGATTTATACAATACACATGAAATGGGAAAAACAAGACAAGTTATCTTATATTACAAACTTGAAGAGTGCTTACAAAGGTTGCTTGATAACCAAGCCAATCCTCCAGCTCCAAGTGCTTCCTCTAGCTATCTCTGCAGAAGTCTGAAGATCATAGGTTTGATGCCCCCAAAAGTCCTCTCTTTGGCCCATGGAAAGCTTCTCTCTTATAGCACATGGGAATGTTAACCAACAAGAGAGAAGTGTGCATCTATGGAGGGTTTAGTGGATCAGGCCAGCTAAACAAAGAGGGGAGTTGAGATCGGATCAGAGGTGGCAATCCCAATGATATCTCTCGAAAGTCAAGATCCCAAAATCTGCAGTGAACGTATCCGTTCACTAAGTTAATAGTCGAATCCGACTCTCATATTGAATAATAAATAAGAATAATATATTTGATTGATGATATAAAAGATGATATGTTACAATGATGGCCCTGCCTTAAATATGGCTCGGGCATTTGATGTTGAGGAGACACCTCATTTCATAACCTAACTTTAGTTAACCTAATTATTAATTATTTAATTATTATCTTATTTTATGTTCGTAGCATTGCTACTCTCTTAGAAAGGCTTTGTCCTCAAAGCGTTATAATTTTGTCACATTGTTCTTTGCGATGTCATGGCTAACGAAACATGTCGATACGAACTGCTAAGTGTAGAGCATAACTTCCGTATGTGGATGGGTCAATCCATCCCAAATTGATTTGTTGCTGACTATTGGGATTCCCCACTGATAAGTCGTTAAGAGATTTGATCACATTAGTACCATCGTCTTTCGACATTTCCCACTTTTCAGAATATCGGCTTTTATGGTTGGGGTGTCGATAGGGAATTTTCACAATGTCATTTTCTTTTACGAGCGTTGTCTTTTGAGCATTGATCTGAGTCGGGAGTTTTATTTTCGTCTCTTGAGGTTTTAAGGTTTCATTCTGTATATTTTCCAACTTGTTTTCTAACTGCCTGTTATCATTTTGAAACTTCTTAATCAATTCGACTTGCGATTTTCTGTCATCTTCAGATGTCTTAAGTTGTTCCTTAAGATCTTCATTATGACTTCTGATACAATTATTTTCTTCCTGCTTGTCTAGAAGTTTCCCTTCAATGTCGTCCATAGACTGTTCTATCTTTCGACTATTTTTCAACTTCTTAATTTTTGTGACTAGTATCTTGTTATGACTTCTTAGTCTAAAACTTTCTTCAGCATTGTTGGATAATGCTTTATTACTCTTCGCGATCTTTGACTTATGTGTCTTTTTTGAGTCGTCATTTTGTTGTTGAAGAACTTTTATCTGTTGTCGACACTGGTTGACCTCTGATTCTTGACTTTCTAATTTATGTTGTAACTGCATTAGTTCTTCATCTTTGTCGCTAACGATTTTGTTCAAGCGTATTATTTTTGCTTCGTAATTATTTATTTCCTTCTTTATATCTTGATTTCCTAACCTCTGATTGAATTTATTTTCGGCTTTTAATTCATCAATTTGTGCATACAGTTTTTCTATACGCCTTTCCTGGTTAGAGATTTTTATTTCATGGTACCTTTCTTGTAATTCAATTCTTATTTCTGAACTGTTATTTATGTCGCGCAATTCTTCATTGTCTTTTCGATAACGTTTTAACGTGGCTTCTAATTTTTCTCGCAAATTGTCTTCCATGGTTTCTGTCTTCTTCGATGGTGGAATGATCTTCTTTGATTTCTTTGATGAGTCTTTCTTAAACTTGGTCGTCTTTCTTTGAATTGACTTATCCAATGATGGATAGTCTTTGCTAGATCTTCACTCGTCTTTTTCTTCGATTTTTCTTCTTTGATTTTGTCTTTTTCTTGATTTCTATTTTGTCTTTTTATTTTTTGATAATAATTATTATTATTAAAAATTAATAATAATAATATTATTAATATATATACTTTTTTATAATAATAATTATCAATTAATTAATTAATAATATTATTATATTA
The DNA here is from genome assembly GCA_027924585.1 of Larix kaempferi. Lineage (NCBI taxonomy): Eukaryota > Viridiplantae > Streptophyta > Pinopsida > Pinales > Pinaceae > Larix > Larix kaempferi. The sequence goes on from BSBM01000129.1 coordinate 6,446,482, forward strand.
ACTTTTTATAAACACTATATATAGTTTTTTTTTTCTTCCAAAAATTAATATATATTTTTTTGAAATATTGGAACTTAGGGTTAAAAAGCTATATATATTATATATTATTATTATATAATATATTTTATTAACTTTTGTTTGGTTTTTTTGGTTGTAGGGCTGACGTGGAGTAGTTGGGCGGCTTGGAGGAGACGACTAGCGCAGGCGTGGAGATGGTACGACGGAGGAGGTGGAGGTGACGGCGTGGAGTGTAGGTGGAGAGGGCAGAGAGGTAGGGAATGCGTGGAGGGGAGGAGTCGAAGTGCAGCAATGGAGGCTGATAGGTAGGGGAGGCAGAGGTGGAGGGCGTAGGTTGGAAGAGGTGGCGTTGGTGGGCGGAAGAGATAGGCACGAGGGGAGCGGTAAGGGAAGAGGAGGGAGACACAGGCGGTGGTGTAGGAAGTTAGCGGAGAAGAATGGGAGAAGAAGCATGGAGGTGCGATGGTGGCGGCGGTGGTGTGCAGGCTTGGTGAGTGTGGAAGGACTGATGGAGTGTAGCACAGTGATGGAGGAGGCGAGGGTGGAGAGTGGCACGCAGAGGTGGAAGAGTAGTGAAGTGGAAGAGTAGTGCCGATACATGAATGGAAGGTTGGAGAAGGTGGGAACGATGCGTGGAGGCAAGGGGAATGCAGGCGTGGGAGTGGAGCAGCGCAGAGGATGGTCGATTGGAGGGAAATGTGATGTGGTAGAAGGAAGAGGGAAGGTGATGGGAATGAAGGAGGGTGCACAGGAGTGATGGGTGCGTGAAGGAGGAGGGACGCGGAAGCTATGGAGGGAGGGCACACTCTAGGAGGAAGCGTGGCTGGATGAACTGGGCGCACGGAGCACGATCTGAAGGGAGAGCGTGGGGTAGCTGAGTGTATGGCAGAATCCTGAACAAGAACTCTGAAATTTTTTTTTTTTAAATTTTTTTCCTGGGTGGCCAAGGGCCTAAATATGGTCAAAGACCACAGTCTTCAAGAAACTTGATAATTTAGCCAGGATCTTGGAGGATCAGTGATGAGCTCTGAGCCGGATATGTGAGCTGAAACTGAGCTCGATAGTAGGAGGATCCGAATCCGAGCTCAGGTTGAAGGAGCCGAAACCGGGCTCTGATACCAAATGCAGTGAACGTATCTGTTCACTAAGTGGATTGGATGCAGGTGTGAGGGTTGTGGAATGGCGATGGTGGAGGTGGAGTTTGATGGGCGCGATGGAGGATGGGAGAAGTAGGAACGATGGGAGCAGCGTGTGAGAGGTGATTGAGCGAATGGAGCGAATGGAGGAGTGTATGCAGCTTGGAAAATGAGTGAGCCTAGAAGAGCCGAAACCGAGCTCAATAGTAGGAGGAGCCGAATCCGAGCTCAGGTCGAGGGAGCCGAATCCGAGCTCTGATACCAAATGCAGTGAACATATCCATTCACTAAGTTAATAGTCGAATCCGACTCTCATATTGAATAATAAATAAGAATAATATATTTGATTGATGATATAAAAGATGATATGTTACAATGATGGCCCTGCCTTAAATATGGCTCGGGCATTTGATGTTGAGGAGACACCTCATTTCATAACCTAACTTTAGCTAACCTAATTATTAATTATTTAATTATTATCTTATTTTATGTTCGTAGCAAAATCCAAGGAAAAAAGTTAATTTTGGACTACCGCGCCCCCATAACTGAGCATAACGCGGTAGTACCGCACCCTAGAGAAGGAGCAAAGCGCGGTAGTGCTGACTATCGTGCCCCTGTAGATGTGCAGGGAGCGGTAGTGCTCACAAACAGGGCTAAGTTGGGTTGGTAGATGGCAGAAAAAGTGTTTGCTTTCAGTGTACAGTCAATGGTTTTCATTCTGGATGTTCATATGATTTTTAAGGGAAACTGTCGTTTAGGTTGCTAGTGCAAGGACGCGACACTAATACATAATGTGTAATATTGAGGTATAACACCAAATAAATTTCATAAAGAAAAATTTCCACCAATCTACTAGTTCCCTAGGTTGGGGTGGAAACATTACAACTTGGAATAAGGAAGGTATAAGACCCCAAATGGAATTTAGACTTGCAAATTCACATTAATTGGGTCAAATAAATAATAAGAAAGGGAAAATAAGGTGTCATTGGGTCATGAGGGCACATAGGTGGTTTGGGACCCACATGTGGCAAAATTCTCCACTACACTTGGCATCATTGTTTCACCAATTCGAGTCCAAGGTGGAGGGTAACGTTCTTGGGGGAGTTGAAGAGGCATTATTCATGGCATGAATCTAGGAAGGTCAAATTGGAGTGGAAGAGTAACTCCCATGGAAGAGGAAAAATATGACAAATTCAGACCTACTTGCATACCTATGACACATATGACATATTGGGGCTAAAAATAGCCACCAAGAGGGCACAAAGGGGGAGTTATGGTCAGCCAAGAAATGGACAAGTGCCTTCTATGAGAATATCTCCCTAAATCGAGTTGGGTGAAGGATCTTGGAGGGAATTCGAGCTATGGAGGCCATTGGAGGTTAATAAAATAGAAGGAGGATGAAGTAGAGCAACTTTTGGTCATTTTATCATTTGCACTTTTGGAGAGCTTTGCTTGTCCTTGCACGGTGGATGTTCATCCTCCCTGCCTTAGAACCAATTTCGTGGGTGCAATATTCCTATCCAAGTTGGTTGAAGGAGAGGCCATTCATACCTATCAACAGATGTTCATGGAGATTTTTTGATGTAGGTTTGAGCCCCCTTTGAGTTCAAGTTCATGTTCTCTCTTCTTTCTCTACTATGTTTCTCTCAACACTCTCTCAATGTTCATGTACAAGTGTGATGGTGCACTCCTAGTTGCATATAGTTTATGGAAGACTGATATTTTGACTATATGGCCATGTTATATGCTGAATATATTTTTAATGAACTGATTATGAGAGCCACAACTCGAAATACTAATCATTTCATGTAATATTTACAAGTAATACAAAGATTCAAGCTAGTTTCCTCATTGGATTTTCATGGTGTTTTTGGAATGACTTGTATATTTTTAATATCATACTTTTTCTACTTCTGAGGTTTAGCTTATGATTCAAGCTTCATATGGAGTAACATGGATAACCAAAATGTTGTGCGCAGACCCTCGAAGTATTACTAAAGTTTGGGCCATAAACTTATACTCTTAATTGTTTACCATTTTCCTCCTAATTTATATGTCATACAACTTGTTTTTTGGAAGGTCTTGCAGACCCTAAAACATATTTTAATGCTACATATGTGTTTTCCTTGAGGTCCTCTAACCGATCCAAATCTCAGATCAGAAAACAGGGAAGTTCGTACAGTGTTTGGAAGGTCAAAAATTCACTAGCCTAGTGGGGTTTTCAACCAACGCATTCAACTAGTTTTATTCCCCTTCCTTCCTCCTTGAAAATTGCAAACTTTGAATGCTTCTAGAAAGTGTCTAAGGGTTTAAGGGACGCATTAGGGTGTCCTATGTTCTCCCAAATCCCTCCCCAATAAATTCGAAAGCATTTGGAGGCTTTTGGATCATCTTGAGTTCACCATCCTAAAGTTCGAAATTGGGTCCAAATTGAGAAAATTTACATAGTAGGGATGTACAACATGCAAAATATAGGCTACAATAACAATAGACCCGACAACAACATGCAAAATATATTCTCCTTTTTCAATTGAGAGGTTGATGAGGATCTCATAAACAATCCATAGATTGATCACGAACAGAGAGGCCACAATGTCTAACATGGTGTCAAGGACATGCACCAAATCCTCTTCCATTATTTCCACATGGTCTTTCCACACTCATTCACCTTGTCATTGTAATATAGTCCCAAAATAGCACCCATATATCTTGCTCCTTCACTCTACAAAATGTCACTCCTTTGCTATTTTGCAGGTAGGAGGCACTTGCAACACAAACTATCAATAACAAAATACTCATCTCATTTACCACACCTACTCATTTTAATTTAGGTATTGTGCAATTGTATTCAAAATGCTTAGGGAGTTGGCGCAAATTTACTTGAGATTGATGGGATTTGTTACCCTTCATATTGTATGAGGGTTACACTTGTGAATTTGATCACAAAGATCGAGCTTGCAGAATGATTCATTGGATGGAATTGGGTACATGTGAGCTTTGGATCGGAGTCGTTGATCTCGTATGATTTTTTTGATGGTGGGTTGTTGATAGTAGTTATTGGATGAGATATCTTCATGGTGTTTTGATAGGAGACATAGCATGTTCGTTATGGGTGATGGCTTGGTGATGAAATGCTCCTCTTCTTGGTGATATTGGCATGCTTGGAGTATTTGTTTTTTCCATTGATGAAATTATCTAACACTATGTTCATTTATGGAGTGGGAACCTATCAACTTAGGGTATCCTTAAGTTTTAAAGTGTTAATATTTGTGTCTTTGGGATGTTTGTCATTGCTCACTTAGGAGGTGCATTACATAAGTTTCAACAAGATTATTGATATAATTATGTGGGTTTGAGGTCTTCTAGCTGGAACACATTGGGGGATAATGTTGTGTTTCACTCATATACCATATGTTCATGGCATACTTAGAACCCCTTGATGGAGCACTAGTTTTGTGCAAATGTTGAAGATGATTTGGGGGTTGTTTGTCCTAGGTTCAACTCTATTTGAAAACATGGAGGCCTAAATGCTAGAGCACCCTAAATATTTGGAATGGTTTCACACTTGGAGATGGTTTATTGCAAGATAACCTTGGTTTTCCTTTTAATGCCCTCTCTCCCAACACATATCTCGAGGCATGCACACATATTTGCTTGGACACCCTTACTTGTATAAAGACACTTCATGCGTGGATGTCATATTGACATGGTTAGCTATCATTTCTAGTAGATAGATCCCCTTGATTCTCTCTTGACATGTGTGTTTGGTTATATTCTACCAATTGTAGGATGGGCCCGACCCCTTCCTCATGGAGTTAGTCAAGTGTTGTGATGACCTTGCACCTGATTTGATGCTACTATCTTAATTGATGGATTCTTTATTCTTTGGATCTAACATTTGCACATTATTTGATGAGTCACTTAGGGTTTTGAGCCATTTGGAAGTGGCATCCTAGATTGAATTGATTTGTAAATTATCGTGAATATTCCACTAGAACAGTTCGTCACAACGAATCTTACAACTTAATTAATTGTGTTAGATTAATTCCACATAATGATAAATTCACTAGAGCTGAAAGGAAAATAAATAGAGAAAAACAACACATCCACATAAATAACACAAGATATCCGTTGGGAAAACCCAACCAGAAGTGAGGACTATGCCATGCACTTTTCTTCTCCAATATGTATACAAATATAGAGAAAGTGGTACTCAATATCGAGTTACCTCTAAGACTATGGTCCACTCAGCTATGATCTCCTACTTCCTCTATTTTTGTCTAATATCCAATCTCTTACTATTGCTTAGTTATGGAACAATACAATAACATCATCGTAATGGAACCCCTTCTCCTCCTAATGGCCTAGTATTCAACATAGCCCAATAATCGTCAAGGGTTAGTTTAAGGTTTGTACATGCCTCAAATCCCAATTAAGGTTAGGGTTTTGAACCCTCTCGAATGCTATTGCAAGTACACATGTGTGGGGAATGAGAGTTGATATGGAATCCACTCAATAATGTGGTGTTCAACTAGATAGGTCAACTTGAGGGAGGCATAACTTCCTCATACGAACTCCGATTGAGGCAATTCTTGCACCCTTGCAAAAGTCCTGAAGTGAAGAACAACATCGAGGTGCTAAAGCTACACTCACAATACCCCAAAAAACACTATTTAAGCCCTCAAATGGGCCTCAGAAGGTTCTGTACCCCAAATATGCATAGTAAGACATACCCCTAAAATGGGCCCTACAAATCAATTCATCCAATTTTTCCACCGATAAAGCACCAAAACAGATGAAAAATATATATTGATCCACTTCAGATCACATCTCCCCATTTTGGGATGATTTCAGTCCCCAAAATCTCTTATTAAATGAGGTGAAGAAATTTTTCCTCTACCTTCTCCCTAGAGTACCATTTAGCTTTGCTTGGAAGTTGTCTTTTCAATCTAATCTGCCAAAGGTCATGCTTCCCCTGTCTATTAGTTATGGACTTCTTCTGCAAAATTGTGTCTTCTGGAAACTCTACTTGAGCATTAGGTGCTAAGTATTCTATAGTAGGTAATACCTGATCCTCCTCCTGATCTAACATGGAAGGCTCTTAGAGTTCCAAATTTTCCACATTCATTATTGAGTAAATGTGCATGTATGGGGGTAGAATGAGTATGTAGGAATTATCTCCTACCTTCTCTAATACATCAAAAGGACCATAGTACAAAGCCTTGATCTTATTACCAAGACCATCTAGCCTCCTTCTTCATCTATAACCAAACTCTATCCCCCACATTGAATGATTTCTCAACCCTGTGTTGGTCATGTCTAGCCTTATACTTTTCCTGTGATTTGTTCGATGTATCTTGTACTTGAAAATGGATTTCTTATTCTTATCAATGGATTTTTGATCTCTTAATGATTCACCTATGGTGTCTTCCCCCACTCCCCCTTGTTGTCCATATACAACATCTAGAGGTGAAGCCGAAAAATATCCAAAACAAGTTTCAAAAGGGGACCTACCAATGGAAGTGTGGACTGCTATGTTATAAGAGTGTTGAATATAGATCAAATTTTCATCCCAAATCTTTGGATACTTTTGATTGTAAACCCTCAAAAGTTGAACCAAAGTCCTGTTGAATACTTCTATATTTCCATTTTTCCGCAGATGGAATGTTGTAGATCTCTTCAACTTAGTGTCCATAATATCCCAAAGTGTAGTCCAAAAGGCATTGATAAATCTTGTATCCATGGTTGAGATGATGCTCCCCGGTATCCCAAAGTGCACCCAAATCTACTCAAAGAACACGTACATTGCTTCTTGTCCATTTGTAGCTAGGGTTTTACCCCTAGCTTGTGCAAATGAGCACCTACTAAGGAGAATGGACTCCTTAGTAGCAGTTCAGTAAATGGAAATTAAAATGCTAAAACAGAAATGTAAACTACTCTAAAACATGTTCATGAAACATAAACAACAAAATGTAAATAATGGTTTTTGTATTAATTTTACCTCCAATGTGAAGGTTGGTGAAGCTCTTGCAATGTCCAAGAGGGTTGCTCCAAGCTCCAACTTGCTCCTTCTCTTTCTCCAATGGTGGGAATGGGCCAAAAGGGGCTGTCAAGGTGAAAGTGGCTCAATGGTGAGCTAGGGTTTCAAGAGAGATTTTGGCAGAGTAAGGGTATACTTGATTGTGGATATGGAATAAGGGTTCTCCATCACCTATTTATAGTTTTTTGGTGGTGGAGTGCTGGCCCATGGTTTTGGGAACCATATGGATTAGGGCAGCTGTATAGGGTTTTTTCCTCCTTTTCCTCATTATTTTATATTTTTTATTCCCTTTTTAGAGGGATTTTGCTATTTTTAGAGGAATTTTGGATATTTTTGGAGGAAAAAGGGGTTTTTTTAGCCTTTTTAAGGCTTTTTTGATGGTTTTGTGGCCTTTTGGAGGCATTTTAGGCCTTTTGGAGGCTTTTTAGTGGGATTTTTAGGGTTTTTAAGGGAAATATGGTAGGAAAATGGACAAATGAGCCATGTAATGAGGTAGATGAGGTAGTGAACACTTTTTGGGTGTTAACAGATTGCCCCCTGATGTGCGAGGGCTGGAGCTCATCGTATGGCCGATGAACATCATAAGTCATATATGGTTTTCCTGGGGTATGGAGGAGAGAAGAAACAAACTGAAGCCCGGAACAACGATCCCGAACAAACTGCAAGAACGAAAAGTACATAACCTCAATAATGGATGAGGAATCATCTGATCATATGGACGAGGCGGGCATTCCCATGCTAGTATCAAGATATAATAACAATGAGGTCCAAAATATGGGGACCTGAAATATAGATAACCTCAAAACTGAATGAGGAAGAATCTCAATATATGGACGAGGCGGGCATACCCATGCTTGTATCAAGATACATAAAAAGAACTGTGAGGCCCGAAAAGAGGGACCTGTAAGATACATAGAGAACAACTGTGTACATCATAAGGGTCCAGAGGGGACACAAATCTGGGACATACTGCTGGGCTGACCATGTCTGAGCTGAAGAACTGATATACTGGAATGACAACAGTGCTACTGAATGTGGTACCAAAGGAACTGATGAGCTGCAGGATCATAGTGACAAGGGGTACACTCGCAGTGGTATACTGAACTGGAACTAAACTAGGTACTCAAGGAAGCATGTAACCGGATGGCTTCCGAATACAATCGCCAACACAGCCCAGGCATCCACGGGAACATATAGCTGGGTGTTCCGAAGTGACTCACCAATGTGTTAGAGTCGGGGGAAATCCGGGGTCTTCGACAAATAATGGTAGGGATGTAAATCCTGCGCGATTCTCAACGATGTGATCAAGGTGCTGAAGTCGAGCATGTGAGAAACAACCATTCGGAGAGGCAATGATGACTCCTCTCAAAATGGTCCGTAGGCACTCACCACAGATGGTGATGGGTCCAAGGCGCAGGGACCTCTGGGTCTATCCTCTGGAATAGAGGGGCTGTCATCGACAGAGGGAGACTTGCAACTATCAAGGCAATGATGTTTCCTTGATAGGAGCACGAGGTGGAGAACCGAAATGTGATAGTACTTATGGTAGGACTGACAAAATGGGGGGGAATAACTGGGCAAGTAGAGTGGGTGGACTCAAAATTCCTTTGTTCAGAGTATGATAACGGGGATGATCGGGCAGCGTATAAAACTGACTGATGGGAAAAGGATCATAGCTGTATTGGATCAGGGAGGGGGACTGGGCTGAGGGAGACTCAAGCTGGGGTAAAATGGCAGGAGACTGCAGAATACTCTGAACAAAGGCGACCTGATTGGGGGTGCTGCCGAGATGATCGATCAGAGTGCCAAGAGGCACGGGGGGACTTCTTCATGGGTTAGGGAACTAGAAGAAGTGAGTGTATAATGGTACTGTCGTGTGGATTTATACGAGCCCAGGACAGTTCATGCTCGTGATTGCTTTAAATTTTAAGGAGTTTGAAAGCGATAAGAAGACTCTGTACTGATGGAATGGTACTGTCGTGTGGATTTTACGAGCCCAGGACAGTTCATGCTCGCGGTGGCTTTCAATTTTAGAGAGTCTGAAAGCGATAAGAAAACTCCAGGGGGTTGCTTTTTTGTGTGTTAGTCTCCAAGGCCCAAAGAAGCATAAAATGATGCAATGAAGAACTCTTCTAGCCGGTGTGACTAGAGTATTCCTTTTTCGTAATTAGTCTACCAGGTCCGGAAAAGGGTTAAACTGTTAAAATTTAATATGCTAAGACAGAAAATAGCAGCATTACATTCCATTTCACAATAATAGCATATACAGGATCACTGAAGAAACAACAAGCACAGCATAAACACAAGAGACACAAATTTATCCTGGGAAACCCTCATGGGGTAGAAAACCCAGTAAAGCTTCCTCAATATAGATGACCAGCAATATACAAAGATGCAAACCAAATACATGATCTCCTTCTCCACCATAGCAGACCTCTCCTCCACAAGTGCGCCTCTCTCAAGTGAGTGAGTGTGTCAAATGAGGAACATACCTCCTCTATTTATACACTACACTGACATGTATTTTACACAAGTACATGTAGGCTCGTATTTAACCATTAGGTTAAATACCCTATTATAACTGGCTGGGCCGACCCCCACATGGTGGGTCTAATAACCCTAGTTACCACAACCAACTCGGAGGAATAAACATCTCCGGATTCATAGTATAATCACATCGGAGGTATGGAACATCTCCGGAATAAATAATATACAAATATAATATTCTTAGAAGTTACAATATTCAACACTCCCCCTTAACGAGAAGGATATTATAACAACATCCGCAGGAGCAATGAGTCATACATCATACATGATACATCTATATATCATCGGAAGCTTTCTTCAGCTCATCATCATCAGTAACTCAACTAGTTACTGGAACATCGACATCACTCGATCATCAGCATCGTCATCACACGATCATCATCATCATCACACAATCATCAACATCGATCATCAACATCGTCATCACACGATCATCAGCATCGCCATCACATGATCAACATCGTCATCACACGATCATCAACATCGACATCACACGATCAACATCGTCATCACATGATCATCATCATCGTCATCACACGATCAGCATCGTCATCACACGATCATCAGCATCGTCATCACACGATCATCAGCATCACCATCACATGATCAACATCGTCATCACACGATCATCGGCATCGATCATCAGCATCGTCATCACACGATCATCAGCATCGCCATCACATGATCAACATCGTCATCACACGATCAACATCGATCATCAGCATCGTCATCACACGATCATATTACAGGATGATCAATCCTGCTCTCTTTAGGACATAGGTCCATGGATGATACAATCCAGATCAAGTTCCAGGATGATCAATCCTTATCTCTTTAAGACAAGTCTCATGTCTAGGGACGATCTAATCCCAACCACAGTGCCAGTCCTTTTTCATACTGGATGTGACCTAGATCAGATCTAGGATTTACCGCCACAGAGCTAGTCCTCTTTCATACTGGATGTGTCACGTCTACAGAGCCAGCCCTGTTTCATGCTGGATGTATCACATCTACAGAGCCAGCCCTGTTTCATGCTGGATGTATCGCATCTACAGAGCCAGCCCTGTTTCATGCTGGATGTATCACATCTACAGAGCCAGCCCTGTTTCATGCTGGATGTATCACATCTACAGAGCCAGCCCTGTTTCATGCTGGATGTATCACATCTATAGAGCCAGCCCTGTTTCATGCTGGATGTATCACATCTACAGAGCCAGCCCTGTTTCATGCTGGATGTATCACATCTACAGAGCCAGCCCTGTTTCATGCTGGATGTATCACATCTACAGAGCCAGCCCTGTTTCATGCTGGATGTATCACATCTACAGAGCCAGCCCTATTTCATGCTGGATGTATCACATCTACAGAGCCAACCCTGTTTCATGCTGGATGTAACCTAGAACAATGCTAGGATTTGTCACGTACATTTTGAACCGAGGTCCAGGGACGATCCAGTCCTATCATGTACCTTTTGAACCGAAGTCCAGGGACGATCCAGTCCTATCATGTACCTTTTGAACCAAAGTCTAGGGACGATCCAGTCCTATCATGTACCTTTTGAACCGAATTCCAGGGACGATCCAGTCCTATCATTCAATTCTCGGAGACCTCATGTCTACGGCTCAATTCAAAGGACCATAGTCCGAGGACGATCCAATCCCCTTACCTGTTCATTCAGGATTTAGTTCTCGGAGACATCATGTCTACGGCTCAATTCAAAGGACTAATAGTCCGAGGACGATCCAATCCCCTTACCTGTTCATTCAGGATTTTGTTCTCGGAGACATACGTCTACGGCTCTCTTTAGGACTGAAGTCCAGGGATGATCCAATCCCCTCAAGTCCACCAAGGACTTCATTCTCGAAGACATACGTCTACGACTCTCTTTAGGACTGAAGTCCAGGGATGATCCAATCCCCTCAAGTCCACCAAGGACTTCATTCTCGAAGACATACGTCTACGGATCTCTTTAGGACTGAAGTCCAGGGATGATCCAATCCCCTCAAGTCCACCAAGGACTTCATTCTCGAAGACATACGTCTACGGCTCTCTTTAGGACTGAAGTCCAGGGATGATCCAATCCCCTCAAGTCCACCAAGGACTTCATTCTCGAAGACATATGTCTACGGCTCTCTTTAGGACTGAAGTCCAGGGATGATCCAATCCCCTCAAGTCCACCAAGGAATTCATTCTCGAAGACATATGTCTACGGCTCTCTTTAGGACTGAAGTCCAGGGATGATTCAATCCCCACATCACTATGGGTACAAGTATCTTCATCCATACAAGTACAAACACGTATCAATACATCAAGGCATCATGTAACCTCATCATCAAAACATGTATATCAAAACATGTATATCATCATCAAAACATGTATATCAAAACATGTATCCTCATCATCGAGACATGTATATCAAAACATGTATATCATCATCAAAACATGTATATCACTAATACATCTATCATCAAAAGCATGTATTCTCACTAATACATCTATCATCAAAAGCATGTATTCTCACTAATACATCTATCATCAAAAGTAAAAATATAAGAGTCCTAAATCTAAATAATTCTAGGTAACTAAGTGTAGTGAATAGGTAACCTCATCATTGATGAGGCAGACTTGTTATCAGATACTATGCTACTCCCCCTTTCGAGGAGAGTTCTTTTGAACTATACCAAGCTTGTCTCGAAAGTATTCAAACTTCACTCGAGACAGAGGTTTAGTCAAGATATCAACAATCTGATCCTCAGTGCTTATATATTCGAGCTTGATAACTCCTCTTTGCACCATATCTCGTATATAGAAGTATCGGATCTCTATGAGTTTTGACTTATCGTGGAACACAGGATTTTCAGTCATCTTAATGCAGCTTTGATTGTCACACATAATCACAGTGGGATCCATTTCTAAGTCAAACACTCCATATAAAAGCTTCTGAAGCCATACTGGTTCACAGTTGGCAGAGCAGACAGCCATATATTCTGCTTCAGCAGTACTGAGAGCCACACTAGATTGTTTCTTGCTGAACCATGAGATCATGGAAGATTCAGGACTATAACATCCACCTGATGTACTCTTTCTATCTGAGACACTTCCTGCCCAATCAGAATCTGAGTAACCATGTAAACGGAGTTCATGACCTCCAAGATAATATAGACCAAAAATCTAATGTACCTTTTAGGTACCTCACCACATGCTTTGTAGCTATTAAGTGAACCTTTCTAGGTTCTACTAGATACTGACTTAGGGTATTTACAGCAAAGCATATATCTGGCCTAGTATTTGTTAAATACATCAATGACCCAATGATTTGTCTATATAGGGTTAGGCCCACTAAATACGATGAGTCATTAACTAATAACTTCAAGTTGGAGTCCATGGGAGTGGGCATGGATTTATACTCCAACATATCAAATCTTTTTAGAAACTTCACAGCATACTTACCTTGATTTAAAAGATTCCTTTTGGATCTTGCCATACTTCTAGACCTAAGAAGTAGTGCATTAATCCGAGATCTTTCATTTTCATTTCTGCAGCCATTTTCATGACCTGTTTCTCATTCCTTGTCAGAAAGAGATCATCGTCATACAATAATGGTACGATAGGTTCATCATCCACAACCTTAAGGTAAAGGTTAGGAAGAACTTCACTTCTGGTAAAGCCCGAGCTTTGTCATGAAGCTGTCAATTGTCCATTATTCACACTCTGCATTGAGTGATCTTCTGCATATCTATCTGTGCCATCTCTCATCAGATGGGTCTACTAATATGAGCCTCAAAATCATTCGAACTCTGTGGTGAGTTCCTTCTTGCATCCATGTCATATGTGTATAGAAGCCATATTCAACCTTGTAGCAAAGGTTGAGATCCACATCACCCATGATGATCATTAAGCTCATCAATTGACTACCGATCCTGGGTACCCATACAAAACCTGATTCACACTTCTTCTTTAATTACATCATTAAGAGAATGGTCTTATCTAGTCCCTTGGAGCAAAACATCTCATCATGATTCTCTTCCTACAAATCAAAATTAAGTACATGATTAGTAATACTTCATAATCATCAAATCTTATTGACATGATAACCTATTATGCATACAGATATCATTTACATAGTTATGCAACTATTTTGACCAATACTTTGGCACAACACTTTCCCATATCCTGTATGCATACAGTAGCTATCTAGATGCCTTCCATCTTTACCAGAACATACTATCGAGAGTGTGCACAGCTCTCAGCATGTCAGCAAAGAGGTTTCATTCTAGACAAGAAACAATGGAATGTTTGTCTAATCATATGCATATTAGTAGTATACTGTTCAATGCTTTATGAATGTTTACACTCAGCATGATATATTCTAGGAATACAAATATGCATACAAGCAATATCATTTACTATTTCTAATAACAACTCAAATACTTATCTTTTATGTTTGTGTGGTTGCCTCCCGCTTGATCTTCTGTATATCTCCTGAACTTCTATTCATTCTGTACCACTGTGCATGCTCAAGTGTACACTAGTGTCATCCTCATGATCTCATACACAAACATACATTCATTAGTATATTCTCAATATTATCAGAACATTCTAATTCTAAATAATCTTGAATATGTACAGTCATGATCATTAGTATTCAGGGTTTCAAGGAAGTCTTCTTTTACTCATGCATATTCTTGTTTGATTTAGTTAGTTAAATCATCAACCAAGATAAGAGACATAATATGCATAAACCCTTGATTACTAACCAATCATACCAAGTATACTTACATAAGGGATCCTAACACAAGGTAAGATTCTAACATGACATAGGAAAACATACCTGGATTAGTATACCTGCTTAGTTATGTACAACATACCTAAACAATCTCTTCAATGATTTAGAGATCCTGAGCTAGAACCTGCATGTCTCATAGGTTAAACATAATATAACAAAGTCATACATACCTCGTGAGTCTTTGTCTTCATGTTGTCATGGTCATGGAACTTGAATTGTCTTTTGTGATGTACCTGTATCTTGTTAGCAGACAACATCAACCTCACACAACACCATAATGCATTAGTACAATCATATAGCCCTAATCAATGAATGTCTTCATGCATTCATACTGTTACTAGGGTGATAAGACAATTCTAACATTAATCAAGATTGTACTAATAAATAATATGAAGACAAACACATCATGAACTTAATCAAGAATAAGATTTCAAGACATACCTGAACCTCCTTAAGTCATACCTGTCGAGACTTCTTGTAGTCTTCTTATGTAAGGCCTTAGCCTCAACTCCCCCTGAAACTTGATCTGGAGCTTGATTAGGGTTTGCTAGAGAAACCCTAAAAATTCAATCTTTGACTTTCACACTTCCGAATGAATGGAAGGATGTGTCTTGCTGAGCTGATCAAACTAGCATACTTCAATTCCAAAATTTGACCCCTCAAAATTGCCTTTGAAACTTCTGGATCTTCTGGACAGGATCCCGAACTAGGGTTTGATGAAGCCCACTTTTCTGCTCAATCAAAAGGTTTGATCCAAGGCTCTAAACTCTTATTTTTCTGAGGAGCTTCCAGCCATGGTTACAGACTTCAAAAATTCCAACTTTTGCTGAAGCCCTAATTTTCCATCTTTCCGATCAAAATCCCGAGCTAGGGTTTGATCAAGCCCGGTCTTCTACCCAACCAAAAAATTCGATCTTGGTCTCTAAATTTCGATTTTCCTGAGTAGCATTCAGCCGTGGATTCCGATTCCAAAAATTCTAACTTTCTCCAAAACCCTAACTTCCGGAAGCCATGAATAAAGGTGCTCCAAAAATAATTCTGTTTTGACAGAAATATGTACCTGATTGTTTCTGCTATAACTCCAAAATTTTCGCTCCACAGGGTCTGAATTTTTTTTTCTGCAGTAGCCTGACCTGTCATCTTTCCATCCTGATAGGTCTGACCTCAATTGGATTTTCTGAGAGAGAGTTATGCCAAATGTCGCAACGTGACCTGTTTTGGGATAATACAGGAGAGTGAACTTGTACGGTGTGCCACGTGTCACTGTTTGAACTTCGGCCTCTGAAAACTTTTCCTGAGATAGCTGGCCCTGTTATCTTTCCATCCTGACAGGTCTGACCTCAATTGGACTCTCTGAGAGAGAGTTATTCCAAGTGTCGCAACGTGACCTGTTTATGGGATAAAACAGGAGAGCGAACTTGTACGGAATGCCACGTGTCACTGGTTCATCTTTGGCCTCTGAAAAAGTTTCTTGAGATAGTACAGTCTGTGTACTACCTGTCACTTTTTACGAAATTTCATTTGGAGCTTCCTAGCCCATGTTATGACCTTTTTTCCTAGGTCACCTGATTTTGACTGAGATCTGGAAGAGGCAGAAACCCTAACTTGTACTGATCATAACTTACAAAGTACAACGAATCGGAGAGTTCCCTTTGGACACAAGATACCTGGAGATGTTATCTACGACCTGTAAAGGTTTCAGATCCCGAACCTTCGCCAAAATTGATTTATAGTGAAAGTTCCACGATGACTGGTTTTTGCTATATAAAACCCTAACCTTCAAATTGTCGTAAGTAAAGCAAGTGTCGTAAGTGCCATACCTTGCCTTCCTTCAGTTTAGCTCTAATACCATGTTAAAATTTAATATTATAAGATAGAAAATAGCAGCATTACATTCCATTTCACAATAATAGCATATACAGGATCACTGAAGAAACAACAAGCACAACATAAACACAAGAGACACAAATTTATCCTGGGAAACCCTCATGGGGTAGAAAACCCAGTAAAGCTTCCTCAATATAGATGACCAGCAATATACAAAGATGCAAACCAAATACATTATCTCCTTCTCCACCATAGCAGACCTCTCCTCCACAAGTGCGCCTCTCTCAAGTGAGTGAGTGTGTCAAATGAGGAACATACCTCCTCTATTTATACACTACACTGACATGTATTTTACACAAGTACATGTAGGCTCGTATTTAACCATTAGGTTAAATACCCTATTATAACTGACTGGGACGACCCCCACATGGTGGGTCTAATAACCCTAGTTACCACAACCAACTCGGAGGAATAAACATATCCGGATTCATAGTATAATCACATCGGAGGTATGGAACATCTCCGGAATAAATAATATACAAATATAATATTCTTAGAAGTTACAATATTCAACATAAACTTATACCAGATAGACGCCCTTTCAGGTACTTTAACGAGCATGAAAGGAAGCAAGATTGCTCGGCGATCTTTTCATTGTTTTAGGAGTCAGAAAAGAGCTTAACGGAAACTCCCTAAGTGCCTTTTTCGTAAAGGACTTGTCCGTCCCGAAAAAGGGATAAAATTATACCGAACAAAAGGAATGGCCAGGCAAGGAGGAAGTGCTCAATCAAGGAACATTTATGATGACCAAGAACGAGGGTGGGGGGGAACACTGGTGGGCCTCCTTGCGGGGTAATGAAATGGTGGCAAAATAACGAAATATTTGCAGTATGACAGGAGTGAATGGCTCATGTAAAATTGTGGAACAATCCGATGGCGGCCGATGTGGCACGCAAACTGAGGCAGCAAGGTGTCGGGACACAATGTTGAAACTGTACCAAGTGAGAGCGAGAAATGATCTCAAGCATCATCACGAGCTCGAAAAAATGAATCCGGTGATATAAAGAGTGTCAAAAACGGATAACGACCGATGTAGCACGTAAATCGAGGCGACGGGGGGCGTTTTGGAAAAAATACCCAAAAAATTTGGGGGTGAGAGCGAGAAATGATCTCAAGCATCATCACCGGCTCGGAAAAATGAATCCGATGATATAAGGTATATAAAAAATGGGCTACGACCGATGTGGCATGCAAACCGAGGGGACAAGGTGTCATGTTACGATGTCAATAAAGGTTCTGGTGAGAGCGAGAAATGATCTCAAGCATCATCACGGGCACGGAAATATGAATCCGGCAGTGCAAATGGTGCAAAAAATGGAGGTTATAAGGACTCCAGAATGGTCAAAGGTGAGCCCACCAAGCCAAGGATGCAGTGGTGGGGAGAAATGCTGAACCGTGGGGGAAGAATACTAGGTGTATCAAATCAAATCATATATACAAGTGACATGTGACCTCAAAAATGGTTGAGATCACACATGTGAAAAGGTGAGCAGGTTAATGACTTGCCCCCATGCTATGTGCATGGGGTTTGTGATTATGGATCACATATGTGTTGGGTTGAATGATGGGTTTGTTGACGTGCTGAGATAGATGTGATGGGGAAGGTTCAAAATGATTGATCATGCCCCCTATCCCAGGGTTGAGGTAATCTATAATGCCCCTTGACTCAGAGGTGTCAAGGTGGTGCTCTATGATGGCAGGGTCAAGACCGGGCACTTCGGTATAGGACTAGGCAAAGACATCACGAAATTTTTGGAAGAGTTCTTTGTACTCCTCAATCTCAGACTCGCTGCAAGAGGCTCCTAAATTGATGAGTTCAGGGGCACCTCTTGGGGCCGAGATATCGATGTGGATAATGAGAGAGATATTGGCCATGTTACCTTCCTCAAAGGCATCAGGAGCAGGAATAGGGTCCTTGAACCAGTCGACCTTGGTGGGAAGGAAGTCTTTGGATTCAACCGCAAATTGGGTAGCGGTGCTAGAGGAAGATGCTTCTGGGAGGAAATACGAACGATGGTGCATGTCATCCCAGGGATACTCCAGGGCAGTGAGTGCCTCAAGAATCTCCTCATCAGTACGGAAAGTTTGGGCCGTCAAATCGGTTGACGCAGGAATCGTAGTGGAAGAGATCATGTAAATGGTGTTGACCTCCCCGGATGGGGGTGAGATCGGGGGGTGAATCTCTTCAATGGTGGGTGGTGCCGTCTCAAGATCCAGATTGTTCATCTCATAGAGAGCTGCTCTGTAATCGGGGAGATCGGGACAGTGGTGTGAGTAATGCCCGTAAATACCGCATATGGCACAGGGGTGGTTAGTGCGTAGTGATTTGTCGCGAGGCTTAGGGGTGAGTTCTAGTTTGACAACCGGGAAACTGGGGTCATCGTCGAGCATCTGCATGTGTTCCTGTAATGCAGGTAACTGTGGACATTGATGAGTCGCATGGCCTAACTCATCGCACAACGAGCATTTGGGAGGAGCACAAAACACGGGGGGGTTTTTGACTGTCTTGGGAGGTGGTACAGCAGTGTAAGGTTGGGGACCTCTGCCCCCAGTGGGTTTGGGAGGAGGAGGGGGATTCATGGAGGATGAAGAGGTAGAGACACCGGGGGGTGGCTGAGTGGTAGTAGCCATGGGTTGCATCGGTTGAAGGACGACGCTTGGTGTCGGCGGGGGGACGGGAGGCGAAAGGTACCAGACGGGTAATCCCAAGGTTAACCCAGGGAGACTAAGGGTAGCCATAACCGGGGCGCTTACTACTCCCGATGGAGGGACTAGGAAGGGGATCGTATGGATAGGTGTAACACCAATGTGGCTAGGTACCAATGGTGGTTTAGGAAACAAGGGTGGTTGATTGTTAGGTGTTTGGTTATCGTGGGACAGAGTACATAAGTCAGACACTTCGGGCGTAGATGACGGGGGAGGAATGGATTGGAAGGTGGATGTCATCGGCGGGTCTGAGTAAACTCCGGGTCCCAAGGAGGAAACAAACGAGGTAGAGGCACCACTAACAGGTTGTTTAACCGTGGGGAGAACATTTTCGGGTGCAGCGGGGGCATTTGGATCATAGTAAGTGAGTTGGTCGATCTTGACCACGCGTCCGTCATGGGGGAACATCATGGTACGAAAGACAGAGGAAGCGACCGCCCGCATAACATACATGTAGCTGCAACCGAGTAAGAGGTTGTAATCAAGCTGGGCGTTGATGACCTCGATATCGATGAGGACGTTTTTACCACCTAACTGGACAGGGACATTGGCTAGGAGACCTTGGGGCTGAGCCGAACGACCGTCGTAGGTGCGTAACGCAGTGGTGGACTGCTGGAGGGTAGGGGATCCCAACTTCTGCCATACGAATGTAGACATAACGCATGTGGAGGCACCTTCATCGATGATGCATCGATGGATGACAAGATTCCGAACGGAAACAAAAACTTGGAATGCTAAGGTGGAAGGCAGGTGTGGTTCGTACTGGTCCAAATCAAATGCCATCAAATTCGAATCATTTGGGTCAATAGCCCCAATGGCTGAGAGTAAAGTCTTGCGCTGGGAAGGGTAGTTCTTCAAGACTTCTAACGCAGACATGGCTGCGGGAGACTGGGCTAGGTCGTCTACAATGTTGTAGTTTGACGCAGCACGCGCATTGGGGTTGTTGTTGATACGGCGAAGTGGGAAGCGAGGTGCTTTGGAAGTGCCATCTATTGGGGGCGGAGGTATACGCAACTCCTGATCAGTGGGATGAGCGCTGGTGGTTTTATCAGTGGGAGAGGCTTCAGAGGTGGAGCCATATTGGTTCCGGCGAGTCTGAAGGTTGACATCAGCGGAAGACATCATCAACAAATGGTGGGTACCTGAGTCAAACATGGGTTGATCAGGAGCGGCGTAAGTGATTTGTTGTTGAGGTTGCGCGTTGGCTTGAGGGGGGACCAACGGCTGAGTGTTTACTACGCCTTGGTTTGGTAAGGGGTTTTGCAGCACCAAAGGTGGTTGCTGAGGTTGCGGGGGGTTGGGAGGTGCTTGAGGAGCCGCATGCCCTTGGCGATGGGCATCATCAACCCAAAGTTGCCGAGCTCGCTCCAAATGTGGGCAAGCATGTGTGTAGTGGCCATAGACCCCGCAGATAGAACAAGGATGGTTCGTTCGCAAATTAGGGTTTTTAGCCTGCTTGGGCGGGCGATCAGGGTTTTGGTTAGCGGGGGCCGCATTATTGTTGTTGGGGGGATTATGCGGTTGACCACCTTGATCCGGAGGCTGGTTTTTTCCACGATTACAGCCCTTACCGTGGTTTTGTTGGCCCTGGTTGCGTTGGTTGTTTTGGTTTTGCTGCGGGTTGTTTTGGGCGTAAAATTGCCCTTGAGCAGCAGGTGGGTTTTGGGGTTGTGCAGGTGCTAGAGCAGGCTGCGGTGGATGATAGGTAGGTGGAGGCTGCGCAGGTGCGGAACCTTGAGGAGGTTGCTGATATGTCTGCAGAGCAGGTTGTGGGTTTGCCGCAGGGGCTGCCTGTGGCGGGTAATAAGCTGGTTGGGTTTGGGAAGGCGCAGGAGCTGGTGCAGCCTGCTGGTGGTAATAAGTGGGTTGGGCCTGAGAAGGCGCAGGAGCTAGTGCAGCCTGCTGGTGGTAATAGGGCTGAGGTGCGACCGAGGGGGGGTAAGAGGGGGCCGCATGACCAAAGCACTGAGGTGGACAGGTGGGTCCATGGGAATGATGGTGATGTGTCGTAGGAGCATACGAGTTGGTAGCCCCGGACTATGAGGTAGCCCGCGAAAGGTCGGGGCCCGGGGTAGGACGTGCTATGGAAAAGGGTTGGGGATGCGGAGAAACATGGTCGATGATGCCGTCTGCAGCATGGGATGCCCCCGACGCATCGTGCTGGGAGGACTCGCCGCGAGGGGCGTCAGGTATAATGGTATAGAGATAACCCGACTGGGGGTAAATGAGGTCGAACTGCTGTGCCTTAAGGATGGCCTCTTCTTTAGAGTGGGGTCTTTCTGATGCCACATCCTTAGCAATGACAGGGAGAAGGGACATGAGGAACCAATCTAGGAAGATACAGTCGTCTAATTTGATCTTGCATAAGCTACGGCGTCGACGCCACTCATGAATGTGGTCCGTGATGTGGGTAGCCGTGTTTTGTCTGCAAGATAGGAGGATCTCAACACCCGCGTCATAGCGGACAGGTAACTGGAAGAACTACAGGAAGGTCGAGGCAAGGGAAGCAAAGGTGGCATGGGTCCCGTGGGGTTGCTCGATATACCACTTGGCTGCAGAGCCAGTGAAGGTGCGCTGTAACAGACGGAGGCGAATAGAGTCATCCACTATGGAGTTGGAGGAACACCATAGATGGAAGGACATGATGTGGTTTTGTGGGTCCTCACCTGCCTTGCCCTCGAACTTAGGGATGTCAGAGGGGAGCTTGGTGGGCATGTGAGGCCACATAGGGTCGTGTCGGATAGGATCGTTTGTCAATCTGGCTAGGTCGGGCAAGTTGAGGCTAGCCATGAATGGCAAACTGGAAGAAGGATGTGACACAGTAGTGGGTTGGACCAAGTTGGGGCCCATGCCCCCAAGTGGAGGGGCAGGGTTTGGAATGTTGCCCCCAAGTGGGGGAACTAAGGTAGTATAGGATGGGCCTGCACCACCATGGGTAGTGTGAGCCACTGATGGAGTGGGGATAGGTATTCTAGCTGCGGGAATAGGTGTAGTGAGGGGAACGGTAGATGTGGGCCCCATTGAGGGCATACCCACAGTGGGAGTGGTAACTGGTGTAGTGGTGGATGGGCCACCAATAGTCCCTACCAAGAAAGGGGTGGAAGTAGTACCAACCATGGGCCTAGTAGGGGCAGTATAAATGGGGTTCTCAGACTCTTCTTCAGAATCGGAGGTAAAGTAAGGGGCGTCAATATCTGGTGACGGAGTCCTATGCCGTTGACGAGTGGAGTCAAGTGACAGGGCTCTAGATCTGTGATGAGTGGTATCAAGAGATGATGATCTGTGTCTAAGACGGGTGGTGTCAAGTGAACCGTGCTGTGGGGGCTCGCCCCTGAGGCGCCGAGAATGTCTCGGGGACTCAATGGTGATAGATGGTGTCAAATCTTTGTGGGTTGAGGTGAGTAAAAAAAATAGCTCAAAAACCCTAATGCAACCGAGTGTGCAGAAGGAGAGCTCAAAAAACAAGGCACTCAGGCCAACAACCAACTCAAAACACCTACTGTAACAGCTGTGCTACAATAAGTGGAGTACCAACAAAATGGTCAGAATACCAACAAGCAGCAGGTTTCCTAAAAATAAAAAATGGTGAACTCACTAGACCAAAAGGAGGTAAGGGAGCATGCAAACACCTAACTAAAAGTATTCTGACTCAACTAGACATATCCTCTGCAAGGTGATGAAATCCAAGTCAGACAATATGAATAGGAAATCCAAGTGGCTAAGATGTCCCCCTACCGGGAGGGACACCGGGTAGTCAATCCTAGAAGAATGGCAACTAAGATACCCCGTTCATGACACGTCCAGAAAGGTGAATCTGTCGTTTGGTCCTTTTACCGCAATACCCCTATACAGGGATATCCCGAGAACTGCGAAAGGTAGCCCTTCGGTTACTGAATGGAATGCGGTATTCCACTCAGGCCTCCGGAACCAGTCTCGCGACTTCAACCCTCCTAGGGGAGAGGCCCTCTGGTAAACTGGTTGTGACCGTGCCAAAAATTACTAGGGGATTTTGGTTCCCTAATTGGACAACAGCTATGTCTCAAGTGTAAATAACCAAGGGGTGTTATTGGAATCCTATCCCCCGGATCCTACCTAACTACAAAGATTCTTTTGTGTTCCCCAAGTGGGGTTAGAATATTGGTTGAGTTAAGTAGTTTTTAAGGCTCACTTGAATTATGTGACAGAGTGTGTGCTCGTGAGGTGATGATGAACCCAAGTAGAAAGTGCCACTAGGGAGGGCAACTTTCTATCTAGCAATAACAGTACAGAAATGAACTTTTAAAATGCACAATTTTCTTTTTTCAATTTAAAGTGCTGAAAATGTAAAAACGATTCTGTAAATGAAACAGAAATAAAAATGCAGAATAATGGTTTTTGTATTAATTTTACCTCCAATGTGAAGGTTGGTGAAGCTCTTGCAATGTCCAAGAGGGTTGCTCCAAGCTCCAACTTGCTCCTTCTCTTTCTCCAATGGTGGGAATGGGCCAAAAGGGGCTCTCAAGGTGAAAGTGGCTCAATGGTGAGCTAGGGTTTCAAGAGAGATTTTGGCAGATTAAGGGTATACTTGATTGTGGATATGGAATAAGGGTTCTCCATCACCTATTTATAGTTTTTTGGTGGTGGAGTGCTGGCCCATGGTTTTGGGAACCATATGGTTTAGGGCAGCTGTATAGGGTTTTTTCCTCATTTTCCTCATTATTTTATATTTTTTATTCCCTTTTTAGAGGGATTTTGCTATTTTTAGAGGAATTTTGGATATTTTTGGAGGAAAAAGGGGTTTTTTAGCCTTTTTGAGGCTTTTTTGATGGTTTTGTGGCCTTTTGGAGGCATTTTAGGCCTTTTGGAGGCTTTTTAGTGGGATTTTTAGGGTTTTTAAGGGAAATATGGTAGGAAAATGGACAAATGAGCCATGTAATGAGGTAGATGAGGTAGTGAACACTTTTTGGGTGTTAACACCATTGATGGTATTTTTACAAGGCATAAAAATGCACATCTTGTTGAATCTGTCAACTACCACAAATAAATAGTCATGTCCCTTCCTAGTGGTTTGTAATCCACCGACAAAATCCATGGAAATTCTTTCCCTAGGTTGAGTGGGTACATGAAAGGGACGACAAGGACCTTGCTTTCTATTAATGGGCTTGCTAGTACAACAAAGTAATCATACTGTAATGTACCATGCTAAATCTTCTTGCATTTTGGGCCAATACACATATATGTGTAAGTTGCAATTGTCTTCCCAACAACAAAATGCCCTGCAACTTTGGAGGTGTGTGTCTTTCTAATAAGCTGCAATATTTCACCTTTAAGAACGCAAAGATGGTCTAGCTTGTAGAGTAACCCTTTATGGAGATGATATTCAACCTTATTGTGACCTTATTCTACATGAAATTGGATCTATAGCCGTTGAAACACCTCCTTGAAGTCCTCACCTTATGTGTATCTATGTTTCTATGCATCACAAGTAAAAGGTTCCATGTGCATAAGGGTTCCCAAAGCTGTAATATTGGACATTGGTGGCCTTGAAAGCATGTATGCAAACTTATTAGTGTTTCCCTTCTTATACTTGATGAATAGATGAAATTGTTTAAAAAACCCCACCCACTTGTAAGGTTTGGCATGTTGCAACTTATTATGGGCCTATAAATATTGCATTGGTTTGTGATCTGCGTGGATAATGGTTTCCTTGCTCATCAAATAGTGCTTCCACTTCTTAAAATCTTGTACAAGGGCATAGAGTTCCTTATCATAGGTAGGGTAGTTTAGGACTCCCCCATGAAACATTTCAAAATGATAGCATACCAACTTATCTCCTTGCATCAAAACTACTCACATAACATACCCACTTGAATATGCCTCCACTTCAAAAGGATTCTACAAGTTAGGCAATGTGATAAATGGTGCATGACTAATCTTTTGTTTTATCTAGTTGAAAGCTTTATGTTGATTTTTTCCCCACTGGAAACTCTCACTGCTCGTTGTTATGGCGTGGAGTGGTGCGGCCACCACTGAAAAAGGAAGCGATAAAATTTCATAGGTACTATGTCGCCCCAACAAAGCTCCTAACTTCAATGACATTAGTAGGGATTGGCCATATTATAATGGCCTCCATATTTGTAGGATTTATCTTGAGTTCTCCTCCACTAATCACATATCCCAAATACACCAATGATTGTTTAGCAAACTCACATTTCTTGAGATTAGACAACAACTTTTTTTTTTCAAAGTCTCTAACACTTGTTTGAGATGTGAAATGTGCTCGTCCTAGGTAGAGCTATAAACTAGTATATAATCCAAATATACTATAACAAACGAATCTAAATATGAGTGAAAAACATCATTCATCGGTCTCATAAATGTAGCTGGTGCATTACATAAACCAAAAGGCATGACCAACCATTCATCCAAACCTTACCTTGTCTTAAAGGCATACTTATAGGTGTCTTCTTCTTTGACATGTACTCGGTGGTATCCCGACTGGAGATCCAACTTGGTGAAGTAATTGGCATGCTGCAACTGGTATAACAAATCGCCAATCCTAGGTAGAGGGTATCAATTCTTTGTTAGGATATTTAGACACTTAGGATTTAGTTAACATCAACTTGTGTAATAGATCCGTTAGGTAAAGTGTGTTTCTTTAGTATGCATTAGTATGCATTTGTAAATATTTAAATCTGACGGTCACAATATGTTCTAGA
Organism: Larix kaempferi; assembly: GCA_027924585.1. NCBI lineage: Eukaryota > Viridiplantae > Streptophyta > Pinopsida > Pinales > Pinaceae > Larix > Larix kaempferi. The sequence goes on from BSBM01000129.1 coordinate 6,472,300, forward strand.
CATAGAGTGAACTGACGGCTCAACTTCTCTTAGATCATACCTACCCTTGATCCGTGGCTTAACACCCGATTGGTCCATGATCTCTATTTAAAGAGCATGGAGGGTCATTGTCTAGTTGATCGATTATGAGAAGCTCATTTGTAACTTTCTTTCTTTGCATAATAAATTGCTCCGTAGAAGCTATTTGGCCGAGGCCGTGGAGTGTTTCCCTTTCGAGGGTTTAAACCACACCAAAACATCGGTGTGCTGTTGATATGTGATCTGTTTGTGTGAAGTGGTTGCTCTAGGTGTTTGGTCTTTTGGGAGTACCCTATGTACCCGAACATGGTATCAGATCTTTTATGAAGAGTCGCTTCCGGTTATGATCTAGATCTTGAACTGGTGTTGCCGAAACTTGAAAGGGTTTTTGGTTCTAGAATTTCTGTGCATTTCTGAGTTGTGGGAGGTGTTCCATTGCGTTCGGAGCACCGTTTCCATTGGGAAATAGTTTTAATTTGATCGAAAATGGTTTCCGGTTTCTTTAGAAACGCGTATTTCATCAGATATGAAGGTATAATGTTACAGTGACGTTTTTTTGTTTTAAAAAAATCTCATATTTTATCAGTTTTTATTATTAGATTTTTTTTTTAGTTTCGGATTGTTGCTTTCCCTGTCTGTGTATGCTCTTTGCCGTGCACCTTGTACGATCTCAACGAATCAGAAACAGAAAGGGAAAGGGTTTTTATCGACTGTGTATGCTCTTTGCCGTGCACCTTGTGCGATCTCGACAAATCATAAACATAGAGAAAACAGAGACTTTCTGGGAAAGCTAATAAGATCTAACCCCATACATTTGAAAAACGTTTTTTGTTGTTGTTGTTTCGGTTTGTGGTGTGATTTGCAGGAAAAGAGGCAAGCATAGAAACCGAGAGAGAAGAGTTAAAAAAGAAGAAGAAGAAGAAGAAAATGCCCCCTTCCTCCTTCCCTTCTTTTACGTACCTTTTTAACTTAGCTCACTTGGTTCAAAGTTGCTTTATTCCTTAATAGGTCTTGAGTTCAAGTCTTATTAAGTTACTTTTAAACAAAAGTGCATGCAATTTCTATTTTTAAGTTACTTTATTGTAAAAGTGCATCTCACTTAATAATAAAAATAAAAATAAAAAGTGAGTCACTTAAGTTTTTTTTTTTGCTGCACTATTTAAAGTAACATCATTGTAAAAGTGAAAATCACTTATTTTATAAAAGTGATTCACTTAAAGCAACTTTCTTGTAAAGTGATTTTCAAAGGTTCATATTGGGAAGAGGGGGGTTCTTTTTTTAAGCTCGTCACACTCTATCTGTCATGTCACTATTGGGGACATCTTCAATATTTTATTTGTTCAATCATAACTTCATTATATGGAGTCAGTTTTCAGTGCCGGTTTTTTTTAAACCGCCTATTTTTTCAAGCTCTTCACATCCAGACTATTGGTTTCTGTTTTTACAGCCATTAATTTTACAAAATGGCCTCCCCTGGTGATATTCTACTTACCAGTTCCAACTGTTTCTCATGGAAATCTCATATGGAGGATATTCAACGAAGTAGGGGACTTTTCAGAATTACCTCAGGGAAAGAAAAAAACCCAATGATGATGATAAGAAAATAAAATGGGAAAATAGATGTGATGAAGCTTGTGGATTGATTGGGCTGTCAATATCTACTGATTTGCGATTCCACATATCTCGAATTGATGAACTTGATACTGCTTGGGACAAGTTGGAATCTGTATTTGGTAAACACAATGAAATTCGAGGCCATCAACTCGAAAATGAGTTGATTTCCTTAAATCCAAGGTATTTTTCATGCATTCAAGATTATTTATCTAAGTACAAAACTCTTAAAATCTCATGTGAAGAATGCAAGATTAAGAGGGAAGACAAACAAATCATTTATCATATTCTTTCAAAACTTGGACCTGCATATTCTGTTTTTGTATCTATATTTTACTCCATGAAAGAATTTTTGACTGCAGCTAGCTATCAAGAGCCTAGTCTTGAATCCTTTTGTGATTCCTTGATTAGAGAGCAAGATAAGGTCATCCATCTTGGAAGTATTAGCAATGCAGATACATCTGGAAAAGCATTATTGTCCCAATAGAAAGAAAAGTCCAATCCTCCCAAGAAACAAAATTTTCGCAATAATAAGTCAAATAAGGGTCCCAAACCCTCTTAGTCAACTCCTTCTTTAAAAATGACAAAGGATCCAAGCCAAAAGGAAAGAAGACTGAGCGTCATTGCAACTAGCTACCGAAATTGTTGATGATATGACCAGGTTGTACAAATTTAACAACTTTGGGTCATCACCTTTTCCTTAAGTTTTTGTTGCTCATAGTGATAACTTGAGAAAACTTTGGCATGAGCGATTTGGTCACTTAAATTATCTCTCATTGCAACAACTATGTAAAGACAATATGGTGACAGGTATTTCGATGGTATCTTGCAGGGATGGTGTTTGGTCCGGTTGTGTACTCGAAAAACATCATCGGGACAATTTTGAAAAACGTGCCTCTTGGCATGCCTCGGTTCCCTCGGAGCTTGTGCATAGTGACTTGTGTGGTTCTCTTTCATCTGCTTCCTTTTCTGGTTTCAAATACTTATTAACTTTCATTGATGATTACTCCAGATGCACTTGGGTTTATTTCCTAAAACTTAAGAGCGAAGTATTTAACATGTTCTTGGCCTACAAGGCCCTTGTTGAAAAACAATCTGGTCATCAAATTATTAAGTTAAGATCCAACAATGGAGGAGAATATGTTAACAAAAAGTTCACTACTTTATGCACTGAACAAGGAATCCAACAACAACACACTGTTCCATATACACCACAACAAAATGGTGTAGCTGAACGAAAGAACCGCACTTTGAAAGAAATGGCTAATTTTATGATCCAATCTAAGGGACCAAGTCTTCAATTTTGGGTTGAAGCCATAAATTGTGCAAATTTTATAGTTAATCGCACCCCCTCTAAAGATTTAGAAGGTATCACATCGGAAGAAGCATGGAGTTAAACTAAATGTGATGTAAGTCACTTCCGTGTGTTAAGTCACTTCCGTGTGTTTGGTAGTGAAGCATGGGCTCACATTCCGGATGAAAAACGGAAAGCATTGCAGCCTAAAAGTGAAAAGTGCATATTTTTTGGATATTATGAAGATTTAAAAGGTTATAGACTTCTTTAACCACATTCTCATGATATAATCATTAGAAGAGATGCTAAATTTGATGAAAATATCTTGGCCTGCGAGCCTAACTCGACGGTTGTGCCATCTTTGGCCTACGAGCCTGATTCAGCGATTGTGCCTTCTTCTACTTCCAACTTCTTTGATAGATTTCCAACTCCAGTTTCTGATGATGACAGTAAAGATGAAAATCCACCTCCGCCTGCTCATGTTCCTCCAGTTGCACCAGCACAAGTACTTCCTCAATGGGTCCGTTCAACATGTGAAGCAGCTGGTGATCCTAGAGATCAACATCGAACACGTTCTCATTTTCCGTGAGCCTTTTCTCTTTTCGCTCAAGTTTCCGAGAATCATGATCCAGAAACTTTTGTAGAAGATTTAGGAAATCCATATTGGGATGTAGCTATGGATGAAGAATATCCTTCCTTAATGGCGAACGATACTTGGGACCTTGTACCTCGTTCCTTAATGGAAAACGATACTTGGGACCTTGTACCTCTTCCAAAAGGAAGAAAACTTGTCAGATGTAAATGGGTTTATAGAACTAAGTATGCATCAAATGGAAGTGTTGAACGACTTAAGGTAAGGTTAGTTGCCAAAGTTTTTTCACAAGTTGAAGGGATTGACTACAATGAAACCTTTGCTCCTGTCGCAAAAATGAACTCCATCCGCCTTGTTCTTTCCCTTGCTGCCTTACATAACTCAGAAGTCCATCAAATGGATGTTAATTCTGCATTCTTACATGGTGATTTATAGGAGGAAATTTACATGGAACAACCTCCTGGATATGTTCAGAATAACTCTAGCCTTGTTTGTCGCCTTAAGAAATCCTTATATGGCCTTAAGCAAGCTCCTAGAGCTTGGTATGCCAAAATGGATAGCTTTCTCCTTGACACTGGTTTTTCTAGATGCCATTCTGACCCCAATGTCTATACCAAGAAAGTAGTAAACCATCTCATCATACTTGTTCTATGACCTTATTCTTATTGGTAGTGACCCTAAGCTTATAACCCATGTGAAATCCAGTCTTAAGCAAAATTTTGAAATGTCAGAATTAGGAAATTTGCATTATTTTCTTGGTCTCCAAGTCCTGCAAACCAAAGAAGGAATATTTATTTCTCCGTCTAAGTATGCTTGTGACCTTCTTCGTCGCTTTCACATGGATGATTGTAAACCAGCCCCTTCTCCCTTCTAGTATGTAGTCAAACTTTCTGCCACTTGTCCTTTACTTGAAGTAGATGCCAGCTTGTATCGTCAGCTTGTTGGTAGTCTCTTATACTTGACTCATTCCCGTCCTGACCTTTCCTTTGCCGTTGGTCGTGTTGCCCGTTATATGCAAACACCTCATGAAAGTCACTAGAAATCAGCTAAAAGAATACTTTGATATATTCGAGGTACAATTCAGTCCGGGATTCATTACAGTACAGGGGGGAAACCTTTGTTGGTTGGTTTCACTGATTCAGATTGGGCCAGTGATCCTGATGATCGAAAGTCTACTGCAGGTTATGTTTTCAGTCTGGGATCTAGACCTATCACTTGGGCTTGTAAGAAACAACAAGCTCTTTCTCTTTCTTCAGCAGAGGCAGAATATCGAGCCGCAATTAATGTCAGTCAGGAAGATTTATGGATTCGACAGATCCTTTCAGAGTTTGGATTCGAGCAACAACTGTGAAAATCCTCACAGCAGATCTAAGAGATGATGTATACCTCACAAGAGTAATTATGATTAAGCAGGAAAAAAAAAGAAGAGTGATCAATGTAGTATAATGAGAAACAAAATAATATGGTACAGTAGAACTCGGATAGAAGTAATAATACTTCACACACACTAGTTAATTAATCACAATATGGACAAATAAATAGTACAATGGGAGAGGATTCGAATGCCTAAGGTGGCAATTCGAATTAGCCTCTCAGAGTGATCATAAGATCAATAGAGTGTCATCGGAGCACAACTAGGTGTCCTCATGATCATTGAAGCACAACTGGAAGTCTTCATCATCATCAATGGCGTCATCAATGCTCAAGTAACTGTCAACCACCAGTTAAACTGAGTCTGGTAGGTGTAACTGAGTGTAACTAAGTGTAATTGAATGTAACTGAGTATAAACTGAAGACAATTGGACTAGTAGGTGAAGAAGGGCGAGTTGCTTCTTAAAATCAAGGAAGAAGGGTGCATTAAGAACCTGGAGAGATAAAATTGATCAGTGAGAAGCTCTCGGGGGCTGGCTAATTGAGGGATAGGTGCTGGACTGATGAATGGAATGCATGCAAACCCTAATGATGCATGCAAAACCTAAAAGTGCATGCATGACTGAAAATGTAAATGATCAAAATACTGGTGGGACTAAGATGGAGTATAGGAATATACTAACACCCCCCCTTAATCCATCCTGGGCCCTGGTAACTAAGACCAAAGGTCACCCAATACAATGAATAATAATAGTCAATAAACCAAGGAAGTGGGAAAATTTCATGGGAAACATACCCCCTCCTAAAAAAACAGACTGTAAGGAACACACAAAAATAAATGCTCCAAACTCAAGCAGGTGTGATGCTTGGTCATATGTCTGGAGGTATCTTCTTCTTGGGAAGAAGTGGATCATGCTAAAAAAAAATGTGCTTGTACTTGCTATTCAGATCGAATGTGATGAGAACAAATCCAAAAGTATGAGGATGATCCTTGAACCTGTGATTCGAATCAGCTGAGGTAGGATCAAAATCATGAATATGCAGATAGTCTTTTGTCTTCTCCTTCGAACCATCATGGGTGAGATTATGCCAAAAAGAACCATAAAATAATAATTGCTTGAAATCCAAATCAGATTTAAGACTTGAAGAATAGTTTCTTGAGATCTCCTTTGAACCAGTAGGGGTGAGATCAAAACTATCATATGCATGAGAAATTATCCCAAGCGAATGGCAATGGTTTCTTGAGATCTCCTTTGAACCATAAGAGGTGAGATCAAAACCAATGGATGCATGAGAAATTATCTCAAGCGGGTGGCAATGGCCATATTCTTCAATAACCTTCTGAAAACATGTGCTAATGATCATATAGTAGTAAATAAGAGATGATTGCTTGAGAGGAGCGAATGCATTACCTCCAATAGCTGATTTTACCTCCGAAATAATCATGTGATCATGATGCAAACCAACAGACTCTGGTGCAAGAGAGGATTTAGGACCTTCTGCAATAGCTAGAGTGTGAGCTGGCACAGAAAGAGAAGAAAGTTGGAGCATGAGTGGAAAATATGCAAGTTCTTTGTCAACAACTTCAATATGAGATGATACTGGTTCATGATCTGAGAGATCATCAAGGGGAGCGAATGCATTACTTTGCTTGCTTTCGAATGGGTTTGGACCAATCCCTTCATTCTGTCTGCCAAATATTACATCTAGGTGAGCCCATAGCTCTTTTGGTGATGAAAAATTAGGGAGGTTATATAACATCCATTCATGCATAGCATCAATCATTGATCCAAAGGCTCTGTCACCTTTATTTAACCAAACAATCTTCTCTTCAGAAGATTCGAACTCTCTTTCAAAACAACAGTTAAAGAGATCATGGCTCTTCAAGTATGCTATCATTTTCGGTTTCCATTCATCATAGTTGAGTGGAGAAAGAGGAGGGATTTCTTCTGAATTCATTGAAGTTGTAGAAGACCTGCAAAAACAATAGAGAATATCTGCAACTGCTACTGCTGCAAAAATGCAGAAACTGCTGCACTCGAAATCTTGATAATAACCTGCAAAAAACTCTCAGGAATGGAGATAAACAATACTCTCAACATGCTCTAATACCATGTGAAAATCCTCACAACAGATCTAAGGGATGATGTATACCTCACAAGAGTAATTATGATTAAGCAGGAAAATAGAAGAAGAGTGATCAATGCAGTATAATGAGCAACAAAATAATATGGTACAGTAGAACTCGGATAGAAGCAATAATACTTCACACACACTAGTTAATCAATCACAATATGGACAAATAAATAGTACAATGGTAGAGAGGATTCGAATTCCTAAGGTGGAAATTCGAATTAGCGTCTCAGAGTGATCATAAGATCAATAGAGTGTCATCGGAGCACAACTAGGTGTCCTCATGATCATCGGAGCACAACTGGAAGTCTTCATCATCATCAGTGGAGTCATTAATGCTCAAGTAACTGTCAACCATCAGTCAAACTGAGTCTGGTAGGTGTAACTGAATGTAACTAAGTATAAACTAAAGACAACTGGACTGGTAGGTGAAGAAGGGCGAGTTGCTTCCTAAAATCAAGGAAGAAGGGCGCATTAAGCAACTGGAGGGATAAAACTGATCAATGAGAAGCTCTCGGGGGATGGCTAACTAAGGGCTAGGTGCTATACTGATGACTAGAATGCATGCAAACCCTAAAAGTGCATGCATGACTGAAAATGTAAATGATCAAAATACTGGTGGGACTAGGATGGAGTATAGGAATATCCTAACAACAACAACCTACTCCACTTTGGTGCGACAATCAAAGTGCCATCAAGCTCGCCAAAGATCCATTTCTACATCAACGCATCAAACACATTGAGCTACATATGCACTTCATCAGAAATATTGTTCATGATCGTGTTCTTGAAGTGCTCTTTTGCCCTATAGATGATCAAGTTGCAGACATATTCACCAAGTCTCTTACAAAAGTGAAGTTTTCTAAACTTTGATCTATGTTAGGAGTTTAGGAATTTGTCATTAAGGGGGGATAGGCTCTAATGCCTCCTTCCTTCTCCTAATAGTGTCACTTTTGTAAATCCTTCAATCCTATCCCAAGTTTTTCTTAAGGGGGGATGTTAGGATATTTAGACACTTAGGAGTTAGTTAAGATCAACCTGTGTAATAGATCCGTTAGGTAAAGTGTGTTTCTTTAGTATGCATTTGTAAATATTTAAATCCGACGGTCACGATATGTTCTAGACATAGAGTGATCCGACGGCTCAACTTCTCTTAGATCATACCTACCCTTGATCCGTGGCTTAACACCCGATTGGTCCATGATCTCTATTTAAAGAGCATGGAGGGTCATTGTCTATTTGATCGATTATGAGAAGCTCATTTGGAACTTTCTTTCTTTGCATAATAAATTGCTCCATAGAATCTATTTGGTCGGGGTCGTGGAGTGTTTCCCTCTCGAGGGTTTAAACCACGTCAAAAAATCGATGTGTTGATCTATGATTTGTTTGTGTGAAGTGGTTTCTCTAGGTGTTCGGTCTTTTGGGAGTACCCTGTGTACCCGAACATTCATAGGTGTAATATTGTTCAAATCTCTATAGTCAATACACAATTTCCAAGTCCCATCCTTCTTGGGTATGATGATGATAGGTGACCCGCAAGGTAGGTGCTTGGTTTAATCACCCCTTGCTCTAGTAACCATTGCAACTACTTCTTCTCTTCATCTGCTTCCAGAACAGACTGTCTCTACATCCCAATATTTGGTAATGAGGAGTCAAGCGACAATTGTATCTCATGCTCTACTTCACTCTTAGGTGGTATCACTTTAGGCTCCTAGAATGTTCATATGTATGCCTATGTAAACTCCTCCAAATAATGTTTTTTCTCTTTGGTACATCCCTCTAGGGATTTACTCTTACCAATTCATCACTCGACTAGTTCTATCACAAGAAAAGAAAAACATATTTCTTACTTGCACTAATATACTTTTTGGCTTGGTTGGAACTTACTAGTATATATTTGATTTACCTTTATGTGCATTGATGATGAAAAAATTCCCCTCCTTGATCAAACAATATTGGTTTTCTCTCCTCACAAAGACTACAACCCTTATATACTTGTAGGGGATTCCAAACGCAACACCACACATGTCAAGGGGTACTACATCTAACTCCACTTCATCAACAAAATACGTACTTACAAAAAATTGATCTTACACTATTCCATGACCTTGATCTCTGTATCATTGTTTACCCATCCCAATGGATAGGGGTTAGGATGATCATTAACCTCCAACCCAAGATTGCTAACCATATCAATTTATATGAGGTTGTATTGTGAATCATAATCGAATAGAGCGTATACCTTGGTATTCTTGATTTGGATCTTGATATGGATGAGTTTTGTCATCTCCTTCTCTTCCTTATGATGAAGGCTACTCAAATTCACCTCCTTTTGCATTGAAGTGCATACAATATTCTCATCCACATATGAGATACTCTCTAACTGTTGGCTTGAATATGTGGCTAGAAGGTTCTTCATCTTAGCATCCTTCTTGCAGTTCTTAGGGTTCAAATATGGATGTAATTTTATACAATTTTATTCAGTGTGACCATTGATTTTACAATGATTATAGTAGTTTTTCAGATTCTTTCCCTGATGTCGTGACTATAGTCTTCTTATATTTTCCTTTCCACTTCTTCTTCCCCTCCTTGGAAGTGTCTTGGAACCACTTGGTTGTCCTTTCTTATGGATTTTGTAAATTATTATGTAGACCCCCCCCAAATACTCGAGGAGTACATCTGTATTCCTAGGTGAGATACCCAACATAATAGCCATCTTCCTAAACTCGGTGGTGTACTCTTGCACACTCCGCTCTTGTCTTTTCTTGAAGAAATGCCAAGATATCCATTGGTCCTGATCTACATGCTCGATAGGGTTGAATTGGGACTTGATGAGGGTTTTAAAATCCTCCCACTTATTTAATGGCGGATTGTTGGTTGTGGAGCCAGATCTTCTAGTCTCATAGATGATATTGTATTAGCCGTGTTTGTACCCCAGTTCTATATGATGTGTAGGTGGACTGTACACTCACCCCAGCGGGGGGGCATCGCCCCCGAGAAATGGGGGTTCGGGGGCAACGCCCCCGAAGAAAATTTTTAGGGCTGTTTTCGCCAGCTGTTTTGCGGGCCCATGGTTTTGGGTATCCCGTGGTATTTTCCCATTGTATTCCCCTTATAAAAGAAAGACATTGTAATACGGCTAGGGTTGATGTATTAGGTTTTATGCATTGTAAAGATCTTTGAGATCTGGAGAGAGACTGTAAAACAGAGAAGAGGAAGTGCAGCGTTTGTGCTGCAGGTTGTATCCCTTCGACTTGCTGGACGGTAATAATAATAAGGACTGGCAAATTCAGTGTGGACGTAGCCCAAGTTGGGTGAACCACGATATATCTGTGTCTCTCTTGTAATGTGTATGTGTGATTATATTTGCATTTCTGTTTATTGTTATTGCTCTGCGATCCTGTTTTTCTAACACGGATCGCCCTCAAGCCTAAGTGCCTATGTGTGGCTTTCCCACTAGGTTAATGTATGGCCCTCTAATTTCAATCAAGCAAATGAAATATTTTGATCCTAATCTATGTTGTGGATACTAAAATAGACCTCTAATTGTTGTGGCCAATGATTCAAATTTAAAGTATCGATCTCACCTTGGTAGGGTTTGATATTCACTTTCACTTCCATCTTAAATAATGACTGGGAAGTGTTAATGGCACTAGAACTTGGCTACTCTTTCTCGGGTTCTTTCCTAGACTCCTTTTCTGGGTCGCCTTTATGTTATGCAACAAATCCCCCAAAAGAGCATAAAGAGACAATAAAGAGTATTCCATGCCTTGATAATGAAGAAAATAGATCAATAACAAGCCTCTTTGAGGGGGAAACCTCCTTATAAATTGTACAAATACACAAGACAAGAAAAGATGATTCAAGTGAAAAGGTCTCCTTGATATATATATATATATATATATATATAGGAGACAAAGAGGTACAATTACCACCAATGGATTCAAGTCGACATCAATAATATAGCAATACTAATATACAGTGCCCAATTTAGGGGGGAATGGGCCACAATTTCGGACTTAACATGCCCCTCCCCTTCAGACAAGTGTTGTACTCAACTCTTAGTTACTTGTGGATGATTCTAATGAATGATCCATCTTCCCATGTCGAATATTATACTGGTAAGTTCTCCCACTTGATGAGGTACTCAATAATAGCTCGATTTCGTAGTTGTTTGGTCCCTGTTTCAATGATTTGTTTAGGTTCCAATATGAATTTTCCTTCTTGAACAAGCTCTGACATGATAGTTTGAATTGGGATCTTGTCTCATACTACCTTATTTAAGCAATAAACATGGAAAACTAGGTGTACCCTTGAATATGAAGGGAGCTCCAATTTGTAAGCCATACTACCAATCTTCTAGAACAACTTATAATGACCATAGTACTTGGGTGATAATTTATTCTCCTTATTTAGTTGCTTGAGGGACATCTATTTGTAAGGTTGTAGCCTCAAAAATACCCAATCCCCTTCTTCAAAAATCCTTTTACTATGATGTTGATCTGCTTGTTGTTTCATCCCATTTTTTTATATGTCGAGGTTGTCCTTCAATATCTGGGGAACTTCTTGCTGGTCCTTGAGGTGCTCTTCCACATCTTGAACTTTAGATTTTCGTTTCAAGGGAGATGCCATAGATGGAGGTTGGCACCCATAAAGTGCCATAAATGGGGACATTTTTTATGACGTATGGAATGAAGTATTGTATTTCCATTCTACCAAAGAAAACCATTTCACCCGTTGTGTTTGTTTATCAAATGCAAAGCAATGAAGATAGCCTTCCAAACATTTGTTCAATATCTAAGTTTTCCCATCAGATTGAGGATGATAAGATGAATGTGAGCCAACTGGGTACCCAATCAAGAAAATAATTTAGTCCAAAATTTTCCAGTGAAAATTGGATCTCTATCACTTACAATAATCTTCGGGTTTCCATGTAGCTTTTGAACTGTTTCCATGAATGTTGGTGCTATTGTACTTGTGTTAATAGGGTGTCAGAGTGCACAAAAGTGTGCATACTTGGCGAGTCCATCAACAAACACCATAATAATGTTCTTCCCTTATAACTTGGGTAGACCTGTAATAAAATCCATTGAGACTTCCTCCCAGAGCTAACAAGGTATGTCTAATGGTTGTAAAAGACTCGGGGTCTTAACTATTTCAACCTTATTTGGTTGGAAAACCAAACAATCAGCCATGAACATTTGAACATCATATTCAAGACCTTCCCAAAAATTTTCCTTCTTGACCCTATGGTAGGTTTTTAGTAATCTCGAGTTCCCTCCTATAGGAGACATGTGTAATTCCAAAAGGACCTTTTGTTTGAGTTGGGATTTATTACATGTATATATGTGATCCTTATACCACAGTGGATTATTTCTCCACACAAAAGTATCTGATACACTAGCATCCTTTTGTAGCTTTTGAATAAGTGTCCACACTTATAGTTCATTCTTCCATTCTTCCCTTGATTCTACTATCCAATCGGGATGTATAATATAAATGACACAAAATAATTCCTGAACATCCTCACCTTTTCTTGATAGTGCATCTGCCACCATATTATGTTTCCATTTTTAATAGATGATTTCAAAGTCACATCCCAATATCTTGGTTACCTATTTTTGTTGCTTTTTTTGAAGATAGTCTTTGTTCCAAGAAGTATTTAAGACTATCATGATCTGTTTTGACCTTGAAGGGCCTACCTATTAGGTAAGGATGCCATTGCTTAAGTGAATGTAGTATTTCTAGCATTTCCTTCTCATAAATGGGTTTGTGTAAGTTATTTCCCTTGATTGGCATAATTTCAAAATCCAGGGGCCTTCCTTCTTACATTAGAACAACACCCATGTTATTTCCTGAGGCATCACATTCCATAATAAAGGTTTTTGTGAAGTCCGGCGTGGTCAAGACATGGGCTTTGTACATTGCCTCTTTAAGCTGTTCAAAAGCTTGAGTTTCCTTTGGAGTCCAAGAGAATGAATCCTTCTTCAATAATGTTGTTAGAGGTGTTGATATTCTTCCATAGTTCCAAACAAACTTGCGGTAGTACATTGTCAAACCTAAGAATCCTCTATGATTGTTCAAGGTTTTGGGAATCATCCAGTCCATCATGGCTTTAATCTTGTTAGGGTATAATTGGACATCTTCATGAGATACAATATGACCCAAATACTCTACCTCTTTACCCCAAAGAAACATTTGGAAGGTTTTTCATATAGTTGTTTCTCTTTTAGTAGTTGTAGCACCTTGTCAACATGTTGAACATGTTCTCCCAAGACTTGCTATAGATTAGTATATCATCAGAAAATACTAACACAATTTTTCTAAGAAAGGGCTTGAAAATGGAATTCATCAAACCTTGAAATGTGGAAGGTGCATTCGTAAGGACAAAAGGTATGACCATAAATTCATAATGACCTTCATGAGTTCTAAATGTTGTTTTTGGGATGTCTTCGTCCTTCATTATAATATTTTGATACCCTAAACAAAGATCTAAATTTGTGAAGTAAACTGGTCTATGTGGTTCATCTAACAATTCATCAATGATAGGAATGGGAAATTTATATTTAATGGTGAGCTTGTTGAGATCTCTATAATATGGACACATATGCTATGAACCATCCTTCTTGTGTACCATTACCATTGGTGTAGAGTAAGAGCTTTGGTTAGTCCTAATTATGCCAACCTCTAACATTTCTTCAACCAGATACTCAATTTCACTCTTGTGGCCATAAGGGTATCTATAAGCTCTGATGTTAGGAGAAACACTTCCTAGAATCAAGTGAATAGCATGATCATGATCTTGAGTAGGTGGAAGATCTTTTGGAATATCTTCAAATACCTTGGAATGGTTATCAATGAACCTTTGGATATCTAGGGGAATATGAGGCTTATATGTTTGAACCTCTAGTGAGCATAATTGTGCAATTACACCATGATGTCCATTTTTCAACAATTTTATCATTCCATTAGAGCTTATCACCTTGCTTGGTTTACCTATGATTCCCCTTAACTCAAATTCTATTCCTTCCTAGGAAAATTTCATGAAAAATTCTTGAAAAGTAAAAGCCATCGTTCCCAATTATTGTAACCATTGGACCCCTAAGACAACATCAACACCACCCATTGGGATAAAAATCATTGGAATATTCAATACATGTTCCCCCATAATAAGAGTGATCTTATGGAATTTACTTGAGAAATTGATAGTTCCTCCATTTGTATTCATAGTTGAAACACTGGTACTGGATATATAAAGCAATTGAGAACTTTGGCTAATTTTCAGTGAATGAAATTATGAGTATTATTGGAATCAATCAACATTGTTGCCTTTGTATTTTTTATATATCCTTCGGTCTTGATAGTTTGAGGAGTGTTAATTCTATACAATGCATGACAATATATGGTGGGAGTAATCTATTGTATTTCTTCAACTTGAGATGGTTCCTGTTCTTTTGCTTCTTCTTCTCCACAATCTATGTAGAATAATTTATTCCCACCACACTTATGTCCCTTGATATACTTGTTGTCACAATTAAAGCATATATATTTTCTCTTCTTTCATCCATTTGTTGAGGTGTCAACCTTGTAGGTTGAGATGGGTTAGAATAAGGAACATTAATCTCTATATAGGTGTTAGAGGTGGTCCTTCTAATAGCCATTGCCATATTTTTACTTTCAACCTTCCTTGCCACCATGAAATCCTTCTCTAAGGATGTTGTTTCGAATAGGTACACCTCGTGTTGAATGTTATCCTTCAAGGTTCCAATAAAGATATCCAACAATTGATCTACTAGTATGTCATTCACTCCAAGTCTCAACTTTTGAAATTGTTGAAAGTGCTCGATTATTGAACCCTTTTGCCTTAGATTTATCAATTGGGTAAAGAAGGAATTTCTCTTAACATCATCATGATAAGATATCAATTGTTCTGTAAAAATGGAGCAAGAGATACTGGAGTTTTTTTTGCATTCACAAATCCATTGGTATTGTTATCACACAACTTGTAGTTTCCCCTTTGAGATGAATCCTATTCAGGATGGTAGAGGAGCTAGGAAACTAAAGATGTGACCTTAGAGGATCCTAACCCCTAGAATGGATTGGTTTTCATGTTATTCAGGTTCTATTTGCTTTATGCCACTTGGGACAAAGTGACAAAGGGGGAGACCCTGATCTAACCTAGAAGGAAATACCTAAAGCTAAAACACCAGATCAGACTATGGAAATAGAGTATGTAAGGTGTATAACTGATAAACCCTCTATCAAATAGAGATAACCACTAAGGATGTTGAAATCTAATGTATTGTGAGGATTTTAAGGAATGAAAATACAATCCATATTAATTATTTCAGTAGCTAATGGGTGAGACACAAGATCTAGGATGATGGTGCTAGGGAAAAATGCCTAAGTCACTATCATGGGGGGATTTGAATGGTTAAATTAGGGGATGCCCAAGATAATGATTTAAGAAAAATTTAAAGATTTGAAACACTTTAAATTAGTTGCTTGATGAAATATATGATAGTGTCTAGACTTACAAGCAAAACCCAAATCACAAAATCAGAAAAATGGCTAAGAGACTAGTGCCTTGGATGCCGAGAAAATGGAGTCCCCAAAAATGACACATTAGGAGGGATTTTTATGGCCTAGGGGGTAAGGAATAAGACCCAAAAAAATTTCACCCAAAATCCAATTGATATGATCGAGAGATTTTTTATAAATTTTTAATGAGGGTTTTAAGAAGTTAAAATGTGTGCCAAGTGGAATAGAAATTTGAAACAAAAGATATGGAGTATATCTTACCTAGAAAATCTTGTATATTCCTTGAAAATGATAAATTATCCCTTCTTGATCAATTGGGAGCAAGTTGGATGAGTCTCCAAGTGAAGTCGATTTTCCTAATGGAGGTAGTGCGCCCCTCTTCCCCGCACAAGCAAACTCCCGAAATGAGATTTAATATATGGAGAAAACAAACTGTAGATGCAAGAGAAATAAAAAGCATATCAAAGATCCAATGATGCTATTCAAACCGCCCTTATTGTATAAGGTATTCAAGTGAAACGAGTTGGGGAAGCCCACAAAAATGCCCAAGTGAAGTCACCCTCCTACATGCAAACACTATCTCTTCCAAAATATTTTTGAAAAACACAAGAAATCACTCCAATGCCAAGAGAAATAGACTTTCCAATTAAGTACAAGAACATCCCACAAAGAATATCCAATAATTTTTGCAAAATATTTTTGAAAAACACAAGCAATCACTCCAATGCCAAGAGAAATAGACTTTCCAATTAAGTACAAGAACATCCCACAAAGAATATCCAATAATTTTTGCAAAATATTTTTTTTATTTCAATTCTCCAAGAGCCAAAATTCCTTTACAATGGTGGAGGCATCTCTCTTAAATAGATCGAGAGTGATTTCAACATTCCAACCAAATTTCATCTGACGGTTGAGATTAAAATATCATCAATGGTGGAGATTTATTTTTACATTGTTACATGGATCACTCATAATAGAGGGGGTGCACTTTTTCCCAAGGACGCCTTAGGGAAGGAAAAATACATCATAATGAAATAATATAACAATGTGGTACATGATGGGGGTCACCTTAGGGGCTCAATTCACCCTAGGAACCTACTTTAATACATTACATCAAGATATAATATGAGAATAAATAAAATGCCAAGGTGAGGGGCACCTCTCATGGGGACTGTTAACTCCCATCTGGTAATGTTCCCGCCAAGGAGGAGGAGACAACCCCAAGCCTCACTGATCAATATTTTACGCTAAAGAAAGAATCGAAAAGCCCAAAAATAGCTAAGTGTCGAGCAAATCCAAGCTAAATGGCCGAGCCGTAGCAAGAAAATGGGAAAAAACAAGGAAATATGGCTCTTCCGCAAGAAAAACAAGGAAACATGGCTCTTCCGCAAGAAAAACTAGCAATATAGGCTTCTTCTGCAATAAATGGAGATTCGACGGCCAGGATTGAACGACGGGATCAGATCAGCGGTTGAAAATGTGTTCCGCAAGCCGATTTCTGAGTTCTGCATTCCGCATTGTGGATTACGGAAGCGACCTTTTTTTAAGAGCGAAAAATTATGTTTCCGAGTTCTGCATTCCGCAATTGCGGATTGTGGAATGACAATTTTCCAAAGGGCGAAAAAGTAAGTTTCCGCATTCTGCATTCCGCATTGCGGATTGCGGAAAGGTAATTTTCCAGAAAGCACGAAGCCGAAATTCTAAGTCCCACATTCCACTTGGAGGATTGTGGATTGTGGAAGGCCATTTCGGAAAGGTCGTTGTGGAAAGACCGCTGCGGAAGGGAAATTGCGCAAAGGGAATTGCGGATCGAGAGAAGTTTTTTGGAGCAAATCGCAATCACAGGGAATGAATATTTTCACAGAAGGTGGGGCATTTCTGAACAACAAAGGGGGCCTGCTTCAGTTTCCTGTCCTAATCAATCTAAAACAGCCCGATTCAAAGGACAAGCAGGCGGCTTCCGCAGCCCAATAACGCACTTCCAGCGCATGAAATCCCCCACCATCACTCCGAGCATGTGGATTCCATGGCCCAATGGTGCACTGCCAGCTCAAGCGATTCCCTTCCTCTGTGCATGAAAAAATCAGAGGCTGTTGATTCGGGCGGCCAACTCGAGCGACCTCATCATTACTAGTCCGAGTTTGTTTTGAATTCGTTAGGATATTTTGATGCTCTGTAAGCCTATAAAGGCAGGTTTCGAAGAGGACCAAAGGGTTGTATGTTTTTGTTTCATAGAGATTACTGCTATGTCCCTGTATTTTAATTCAACCTCTTAATCAAATGAGAAGACCTGATTCTGGAGCTTGAGATTCCTGTGATGTGTGTTCTGATGTCTGTTATTTCTTGTGTATGTGTTCTTGCTTTGTATTTCCATTGATTGTTTAATTCTGTAATACCTAAAGATCAAGATTACATGGTATGGAATTCATGCCCACATGCTCCAGATGCATATGACTAGGTATTCCACCCATTTCCTCTCGAAGTTGTAGGTTAGAATTCATTCCCAAATGATCTAACCTTGTGACCGAACTTGTTTCCTTTCTCTGCCTTCACTCGCTGATTACTTTGATGTGAAAGAAACCCATCTACCTTGCCTATTGCCTCTGTTATTATGGTATGAATCTGTCATTGGTGACAGTAAACCCACCGAAGTTGACTCCATGCCCAACAGTCCTCCTGTTCTTAACTACAACCAACCAAAAACTCCTTTTAATTCATTATTTTGAAGGTCTATCCACCACTTTTACCAATATACCGACCCATTCAAGCTATATCCCATTGTTGGAAGCACAAAAGAGAGATCCCTCTCTGTGGTTGGAAAGGCTAGTTTCCATCCACTAAAGATTGGTTTGCAATAGTTACCCCATGGTCTTTCCTGCCAGAACCCAGGGAAATATTGGGTGATAACAATTTGGTGACTCCATTGGGGATCGAACCCAGAATCTCTGGCTTTCACAGTATCAAATCGGACCTCTGAGGGAAAATAGAGGGTATGAAATTCTAAGGTTATATTATTTGCCCTGGCGACTCCAACTTTCAAACTGGCGATTCCACTGGAGAACGAACTTACTGTAGATGGATATAGAAAAACATTGTGGAAAAATCAGGTACTCAAGTGTGAAGTTTCTCCATGATACTTTATTCTTCTTTATCAGTTATTTCCTTTCTATTCCTAAGTTTATCAAAAGAATGTTTCATGGTTTGCTGCATTCCAACCAAGACTATCCATCCCCTTTTGTATATCCTTCATTACAGACTGTAGATATCTCTTCATCTTGCATACCTAGTTCTGACCATGATCAGTCTTGTGAGCTCCATAATACCAAAGTTGATGTTGCGCTCTCTGTACAAGGTATTTCTCCAATAACCAGATCCTTTTCTTTACCTAAAAATGAGGCACATGCCATAGAGAGCGTCTCTTCAGTTTTAATGACTAAGCCTTCCCCATTTAGGTCTAGATCTGAAACATATTTAAGATAAGCCTTGTTTGAACAAAGAAGGTTCCAAACCCATTGTCTGAGTGCTTTGTGGGAAAATTTACAATCCCAAGAAGCAAATAGTGGCCTATTTCCCTTCAGTAAAGCTGCTAGAAAAAGTACCCAAGGCCTGATTATTCCTCCTGCTGCTTCAAAAACTCCCTCTGCTTCCAAGAAAAAACTAAGAGCTATGGCTGCTAGGTATGCCCCTTTGTCTCTCCCAACCAATCTCAATGACCTACCTGTGGGCTATGCCCAATGCCTCATGAGATTTGATGGGGAAGGAAAAGGTTCTGCACAACAACATGTAGACCAGTTTAATGATTTTATAGACCTAGAAGAGGTGGATGAAGATAATATCAAGATGAGGTTATTTTCCCAAAGTCTTGCAGGAGAGGTGAGGAGGTGGTTAAAAACCCTTCCGAATGGAGGAATTGCTACCTATGAGAGATTTGAAAAGGTTTTCCTGGCCAGATGGAAAGATAAACCAAGTCTTCTCCAAATTCTCACTCAATATGAAAACACAAAGAAAACCAATGTTGAGACTGTTCGATAGTTTTCAGCTAGATTCATGAGGGTGTATAATTCTATTCTGGTAGACATCAAGCCTCCTGTAGGGCGAGCCAAGATTCATTATGCTAATTGTTTTGATAGTGAATTTTCTCTCATATTGAGAGAAAGGAGATCTAACACTCTGCCTGATATATTGAAAGATGCGGAGGATGTAGAAGCTAATTTGATGGCCTCAGGTAAAATGAGGCACATAAATGAAGCTGAGGGAAGGAGATCTAATGAAGCTTCCCAACCTTCCACATCCCAATCCATTGATACCAAATTTGAGCAGATGATGAGGACTATGGAAAGGCTGGTGGATAGAATCTCCCTTGACAGTGGGCTTCTTTCCAAAGAAATCCTGGAGCATCAAGATCAAAATGATAATTACAGGAGGCCTCCTGCCCCACAGAGAAGACCAAGAGATCCTGGGAAGGGTGAAAATCAACCAATCAGAACACCTTTTGTTAAGGACTTAATAGAGGGAGAAGAAGGGTATAACGATCTATTTACTGAAGATTATAACCAACAAAATATTTGTACATATTTCATTGTTGATGGCTTTCAAGAAGATTTTGATCTACCCATATATGATAAATATGGGGGTGATTATATGGAAAGTTTACTTGAACAATCAGCTGGAGGTCCTACAGGTTTTCAGTCATCTATTAAAGGGAATCATCCTATAGTCCATAATCATAATGATGCGAACAAGGAAAAAAACAAACCTATTGAAGGAGACACTTTACCCTTTTGTTTCTCTTCATTTGATTTGTTGAGAGAGATTTCTAGGGCTACTAATAAAAAACAGGAATATGAGCATAAGGAAAATAGCACAGGGTTTCCAAAAGTGGATAATGAGATATGCCGGTGGCAATGGTCACAAGATCCTTATGTTCAATGTCAGATGCCTTCTCTGGAGGATGAAGAAAGGAATGAGGATAGTTGTTCATTGTTGCCTTTAAAATTTCCTTTCTTTGAGATATTCAAAGGAACACACAAGGATAAAGAATTTGAAATCCCTTGTTTTGGAACCCTAGACTGTGGCCTAATTTATGATGATTATAATGAAGAAATGCAGGAAAATAATGAAGAGAATAAGCTATCCTCAGGTGCTTCTGAAGAGCAGGGTTTGGCTAAATCAAGTTTTCTAGCAAGTCAAGAATCAACTGCTATGGAAGAAAGACCTGGACTATTTCCTCGTGCTTTTGAACCGGAAAGGGGCCTTAGATGCAGATTATCCCTCCCTCTTTATTGATCAACAAGTGGCGTTCACTCATGCTTTTCAAGATCCTTTTGCATCCTTGTTAGAGACAACAGAGAAAGAGTTTTTAACGGCTGGCCCATAATCAGTTAGTGAATTTGGTCCTTCAAAGAGGGTGAGTTTTAAGCATGAATTAAATCCTCAGTTTGAGTTGTCACAGTTTATATTTCATCTTTTGATTGGGGGCCTTGAATGCATGCTTCGGTCAAGTATCCAGTTGTTGGATTGGTTACATTGGCACTTTAGCATCACTTGATTCCGGGTGTCTTCCACCAAGTTAGGGTAGGTAGATATGAGGAATAAGCTCAACAGTCTGAGCATCTTTTTCAACAAGATGTCTTTAGGTTTTTAATTTCAGCTTGTATATATGTCAGGAAGGTTTTGAAGTCAGTTCAGTTTTTCAGTAGTGTATGATGGCTTCGGTTTCGATTTGCAGTTCGAGTTCTTGTATAGCTGCAAAGTTTTCAGAGTTGGGAACATGTTACATATGGAGGTTTTTGAATGATTGAAGGGATCAGGTCACTAGTCTACATGTTCTTGCTACCTCGCAGGGAGGATAACATCCCCGGTTGGAGCCAGTGTTAACTCCCATCTGGTAACATTCCCTCCGAGGAGGAGGAGACAACCCCAAGCCTCACTGATCAATATTTTGTGGCAAAGAAAGAATTGGGAAGCCCAAAAATAGCTAAGTGTCGAGCAAATCCAAGCTAAATGGTCGAGCTGCAACAAGAAAATGGGAAAAAAACAAGGAAATATGGCTCTTCCGCAAGAAAAACTAGAAATATAGGCTTCTTCCGCAACAAAAGGAGATTCGACGGCCATGATTGAATGGCGGGATCATATCAACGGTTGAAAATGTGTTCCGCAAGCTGGTTTCCAAGTTCCGCATCCACATTGTGGATTATAGAAAGACAATTTACCAAAGAGTGAAAAGAAAAGTTTCTGCATTCCGCATTCCACATTGTGGATTGTGGATTGTGGAAGCCACCTCTTTTCAAGAGCACAAAAGTATGTTTCCGAGTTCCGCATTCTGGAATTTTGCGGATTGTGGAACGAAAATTTTCCAAAGGGAGAAAAGTAAGTTTCCGCATTCCGCATTGCGGATTGCGGATTGCAGAAAGGTAATTTTCCAGAAAGCATGAAGACAAAATTCCAAGTCCCGCATTCCACGTGGCAGATTGCGGATTGTGGAAAGGCCATTGCGGAAAGGCCTTTGCGGAAGGTCATTGCGGAAAGGCTATTATGGAAAGGCCATTGCGGAAGGTCATTGTGGAAAGGTCGTTGCAAAAGGCCATTGTGGAAAGGCCATTGCGAAAAGGTCATTGCGGAAAGACCGCTACAGAAAGACCGCTGCGGAAGGGAAATTGCGGAAGGGAAATTGCGGAAAGGAAATTGTGGAAATGCAATTGCAGATCGAGAGAAGTTTTGCAGAGCAAATCGCAATCACAGGGAATGAATATTTTCACAGAAGGTGGCGCGTTTCAGAACAACAAAGGGGGCCTATTTCAGTTCCCTCTGCTAATCAATCTAAAACAGCCCGATTCGAAGGACAAGCAGGTGGCTTCCGCGGACCAATAGCGCACTTCCAGCGCATGAAATTCCCCACCATCACTCTGAGAAGGTGGATTCCATGGCCCAATGGTGTACTGCCGGCACAAGCGATTCCCTTTCTCTGTGCATGACATAATCAGAGGCCGTTGATTCAGGCGGCCAACTCGAGCGGCCTCATCATTACTAGTTTGAGTTTGTTTTGAATTAGTTAGGATATTTTGATGCTCTGTAAGCCTATAAAGGCAGATTCCGAAGAGGACCAAAGGGTTGGATTTTTTTGTTTTAGAGAGATTACTGCTCTGCACCTGTATTTGAATTCGACCTCTTAATCAAATGAGAAGACCTGATTCTGGAGCTTGAGATTCTTGTGATGTGTGTTTTGATGTCTGTTATTTCCTGTGTATGTGTTCTTGCTTTGTATTTCCATTGATTGTTTACTTTTGTAGTACCTAAAGATCAAGATTACATGGTCTGGAATTCATGCCCACATGCTCCAAATGCATATGACTAGGTATTCCACCCTTTTCCTCTCAAAGTTGCAGGTTAGAATTCATTCTCAAATGCTCTAACCTTGTGACCGAACTTGTTTCCTTTCTCTGCCTTCACCCACTGATTACTTTGACGTGAAAGAACCCCATCTACCTTGCCTCTTGCCTCTATTATTGTGGTTTGAATCTATCATTGGTGACAGTAAACCCACCAAATTTGAATCCATGCTCAACTGTCCTCCTGTTCTTAACTCCAACCAACCAAAAACCCCTTTTAATTCATTTTTTTGAAGGTCTAGCCACCACTTTTACCAATATCCCAGCCCATTCAAGCTATATCCCGTTGCTCGAAGTGAAAAAGAGAGATCCCTCTTTGTGGTTGGAAAGGCTAGTTTCCATCCACTAAATATTGGTTTGCAACTGCTACCCCCATGGTCTTTCCTACCACAACCTAGGGAAATCGTGGGTGATAACAGGGACATCCTCCCTAGATGAACCAAAATAATAAATATGGACCCCATGCTGAGAAATAATGATGGATAATGATCCATATAGCCAATATACATCATAATACATTGTCCGATACCATTCCCTAGCCTTGAATTAGCCAAATCGATTTCCTTGAGGTAGCCATGGTCACTTGATCATTTATAATTAATTGCCTTAGATTGGATGTGATCATTTATAAGTAGGCTTCTATTACTTCAATCAAATTACAGTGTTACAATAATAAATGTAAGACACCTAGCTAGATATTTAGAATAATTGTTACTTCAATGTAAGACACCTAACTAAATATTTAGAATAATAAATGTAAGACACCCATACAGTGTTACTTCAATGCTTCGTAAATATTTAATATGCCCATAACTTCATTTTCCATTTCCCAGAATAAAAATCAGACTGCACCAAAAATTACAAAACATAACATTATGGTAACACTCATTACTCATACTCCAAAAAATATTTTGGTGGAAGGCCCTCAAATATTTTTTTTCAAAATTTAATAAAATTTGGTCCATTTCATTAAAAATTCACCCAATTACTGTATTAAACCAATTTTTTCATTTTTGGAGCACTGGAATGGTCTAAATGGCCTCCAAAGGCATCAAAACATAGCAATAGAATAATTGTAACCATATCCATCTCGGGACCTGTGTTGACCAAGTAAAAAATACAAATATGATGCTTGAAATGTAATATGATCAATCCAATATGTATGAGGGGTGAAAGATAACTCTCTTATTCATATTATTAGCCAACTATAAAAAAAGTAACATGTTAATGGTGATTATTCAATAGATCCAATAAAGATATGACTTACGTTAGAGCAAACAAATGGTTTTTCATGAAGTACTTTATACATGCTCACTTACAAACTTAACCAAATTTCTATGATGGGTGAGGTGAAAGAAACAAGCCTAGGACAAGTGGAATTGACCTTTGACTTTGACATAGTGATCTTTGGGAGGATAAAGGACAATAGGGGATCCACAGTGACATGCACAAGATAGATGGAAATAGGGGAAGGAGGTGTCTCACTAATGGAATAAGTTGATTGAGAAGTATCCCTTCAACTTTAACAATTGTCCTATAGCTCACATCCATACCTGATTCAAGATCCATGAGGATATTTTCTAGAACCACTGTACTAGGTGCACAGTCAACCGTAACTCTGAGGTTCTAGGGGACACTTAGAATTAGTTGTCCCTTAATCCATCCCACATATAAACCCTTGGGATCTGTGGGGAATAATCATTACATTAAATTCAAGGCCAACATTCATTTAGATTTTCAATGATTGTGCATATGCTTTTATTTGGTCGATATATGACCCTTTGGATTTTGCATGTGCTTAAAAGCATAACTAACTACAACTTTCATCCAAGGCACTTTGAATTTCATTTCATTTGCATTTATTTGGATACAACAAGATATATTGATGCATGTATCTCATCAAGGGTCCTCTTGCTTAACGATACACACAATCACACATGGGTGCTCACATAGATTGGATGTGAACTGAATGCTAGAAGCAGGCTTCTATTACTTCAATCAAATTACAGTGTTACAATAATAAATGTAAGACACTATATGGGCATATTAAATATTTACGACATATAGGCGCTAAATATAATTAATCATGTATGTTGGACCAACTAGGCAAGTACCAGGTTAAAGATATGAACGTATATCTTGAGCCTCTTATCGATGAGTTGTTGAAGTTATGGGCTGGCGTCACTATGTATGACATCTCTAGACCAATAGGCCAAAGACGATTTCAATTCCATGGAATAATTGCATTTACAATTCATGATGCTCCCAGGTTAACACATTTTTGTGGTATATTGTACTTACTTTCTTTTGTTCCTTAATATTTTAAATATCTGTTGATAATATCATGCATTATTTTAAATTGTAATTCTAATTTGCTAAAATTCATATATCTTGCAAGTCTTCAAACAAAGGGTAAATTTGCATGTCCAGTTTGCGGTCCGAGGATAAAATCTCGTCATTCAAGGAGTTTAGCAAAGGAAGTGTTTGATGAGTATAGGCACTTTCTGCCTAAGAACCATAGTTATCGAACTACAGACAAAGAAAAATTTAATGGTAAATAAGAGAGCGAAAAAAAATCACGAAGAATGACACCTCACCTATGGAAGTCGGAATATAATAGAAATCGTCAAGGTATGCCAAATTTGTTTTGTACTGAATTATGTTCAGCGCGATATGCCTATATTGATTAATTAGTTTTAATTTGATTTTGTTGATGTTTCATGAATGTCGTTAAGGCACGAATGGGATTCTACGAGGAATCAAAATTTACCCGATTCAATTCAGTAGGTTGCCATACTACGAGCACCTGCAAATAGTTCATTTGTTTGACACAATGCATATTGGGAAGAACATAACAGAAATGTTATGGCGAATATTAGATGGAAGGACTGACAAAGAAAAAATTGGAAAGATTTGTAGTGACATCCAAGAAGCTAATCACGCATTGCAAAGTGTGATCGTTAATTCTAATGGCGATGGCTATCAACAAAATATTAGGCTTCCTTGGTGCTTGACTGAGCGACAGAGCAATATTGTAAAAGAGGTCATAAAAAAAATCAGGTTTCCGACGAGTTTTTCATCAAACATAAAGAATATATTGACGAAAAAAGGTGATTTTGCTGGGGTTAAAACACATGATTGGCATACATTCATTAAGGTAATTATGAGTCTATAATATATTTCATTATTGGTATGCACTATTTTATTCTCTTATTTTGAAATAAATATTAATAATTATGTGTTTTTTGATACAGTATGTTCTACCTTTATCTCTCCCAGACGACTTTGACAACAACATAAAACATATTATTTATGTTCTTGTAAAATACATGAGGTAATTAATGTTTTACTTGGAAAATGACTTGGTCTGTGGTTTGTAGCGGAACTTATTGACATATTATGTTTTCCACACAAATATTATATTTGCCTTGATATTGTTTTATTGCATCATTTGTAGGTGGCTTTCATCAAAAGAAATCCATAAAGAAGATATAAGGCATTGGAAGAGAGAAATTCCCCGACTAATGATTGAAATGCCACAATATCTACCTCCAACATTTTTCAATGCAAAAGAACACTACCTCATACACCAAGTTGAGGAGATTGAATTATGTGGACCAGTACACAAGGTTGATGTGGATGGTGGAGAGGCAGTTGAAGTCATTGAAGGATTTTGTTAGACAAAGAGTGCGTCCCGAGGGTTCTATGGTTGAAGGATATATGGTATATCAATGCATGGTGTATATTAGTGAATATCTACCTAAATTATAGAAAATATGAATGTGCCTCGCATTTGGCATCTCGACTCCATCAACAAATTTGAAGGGGAGGTCCTATTGGGGAGAGGTAGATTGAGGACTGTGAAAGGTAATTATTATATGTTGTTGAATTAATATATTACATATGTATTTTTTCCAATTTTATATTATCATACTTTTTAAAAACTTTTTTTAATAATTATGCATTTTCAACTATATTAAACTATGTTCCTTTAGTGATATCTAATTAATGATATTGAATTTTTATTTTATCCTATAGTTGGTCGAGTGTGGTATGCTTTACATTTATACATTGCAAACAACCTTGATTGGATGGAGCATTGGATAAAAGATTGTGAAGAATTCTTCCGTAGGTTATTATGGGAAGGGGTCAGTAACATGATTAAAACAACTAATCGTATTCGAAAACAATTTCCTGAACTTACGTCACAAAGGGAAGTTGATTTAGCCTGTGGTTTAAAAGATAAAAATGCAAGTAAATTGTTTACCCACATTTTTTCTAGTTACTTCGATCCATTTTTCCAATTACATTTCGTTTGTTTAAATTTTCAATTATATTTACTAACTCCTATATGACTTTTATTAAATCACAATGTATTTTTAACCTGTTGTCAATGTTGCAGTTGAAACATCACAAGGCTATGTGGTGTAATGGTTGTAAATTTCATATCAAAATGTTGGATGATAACAGGAAAACCTCAGATTGTGGGATAACTGCAGTGTTTAGGGTCACCAATGTTTCCTCTAGAAGTGATAGACATCTAGAAGAAACTGAGAATAGGTACTATGGGCATTTGGAGGACATTATTGAGTGTGATTTTAATTCCTTTAAAATAGTTTTGTTTGACGTGAAGTGGTACAGGATACAGATGCATGAACGTGATCCTAAAATAACTGTTATTGAGCATGCTAATGGATTTACCATGGCTAATACAAGGGCATTTGAACCAAGTACAGATGTAATGACCCTTTTTCAAAATTCTATTAAAATGCCAATTTTTCTACTTTTTCCCCAATTTCGACCTTTGACTAGTTTAACTGTTTTGACCTCCAAATCAACCCAAATGCTCCCAAATCTTCTTTAGGAGTGTATGAATGGTATTTAGACTTGAATATCAGGTTCAGGGATGTTTTATGGCCCTCCAAATACTGCTGCAAACTTGATTTGTATTCTGATCAATATAGGTAATTTTGACTAGTAATTTGTGCATCAAATCCCCCCCGGGTAACACTGAAAATGGCCTTCCAAATGCCTCCAAAATCCCACAAATTTATGAACAGAGGTATATAATGTGTTAAGTATGTTATTAAGGTCTCATATGCACCATTAATTGATTTTTACTACTGTTCTAACTCTCTCACATTCAACAGCAAAAACCCCCAATTCGACCCTTGGGGAAATGGCACTATTTCAGCTCCCAATACAACTAAACTGAGTAAAAATGCTTCAAATGCTCAATTACAGTACATGAAACTTGTATAAGAAATCCATGGAAGTATATTGATCACAAATATATCAGAGAATCATCCATCCATTCGAAATAATCAACATTATAGTGTCATACATCAATGCATTGGGGAAATGGACATTGTTTGCTCATTAATCAATAGTTCTGCATACAACCAGTGGGTATTTCGACCTGAGAATTTTTGAATATTAATAACAGAGAATATGAAGCTATTACAATCATAAATATATAATGAGAATCTCTCTCAAGAAGCACAAGTGCTCACCAAAAACGCCCTCCCTCAAGGAGCATGAATATGCCTTCAAAACTGGAAACGGTGGAGAGAAAGTGCTGCACTAAACCAAACCATGAAACTTCCTGTAGCTACTACCTGCAAATACAAACTCCATTAAAGCACCATGAAATACCTGAGTGGCCTCTCCAAACACCAACTTGGATGGGAATCTTTCACCCTTGAAATTGGCTAAGGCAAGAAACTAGTCATCCACTAGCTCTCTCTTCACAAATGCAATTTTTCTCAAATCATCAAAATCCATTCTCATTCTTCATTTCTACATTTTATAACCAACATTATCCTTCTAAGGGTCGAAATCCTCTCAATAGATTCAATAGATTTCCATTTAGGAAATATTCCACATTTGCCACTTGTCTCCTAGTTCCAACCTTCCATCTTCTCCCAAATTCGATTTTGAGTCTCTTTGGCTTCTCCAACTCCCAAATTCGCCTTCCTTGAGCCTATTTTTGGTGCTGACATGTCATAGTGGTCAGATTTCAGAGGTCAGGTCTGCAATTTGTCATAGTTGTCATACATGCTCCATCATTGGTGTCATAGGGGCTAGGGAATCTAGCCCAAGTGTCCACAAACTTCTACTTTGACTCTTTATCTTCCATGGAGGTTACCAATCCTTCCCAATTCGACCTAAGATGCTCAATGACATGTGTTATGACTTACCAACTCACCCAAGATTGTTCACATTCCCATTAATTCGAATTTGCAAAAGAGAGATACCATGTATTCTGAAAAATCAAGCTAGTGTGGGTCCCACCACCTCCATATGTCTCCAAAACCACTTGCCACTTAGAAGTTATCTTGAATTTATTTATTCACCATATTTATTAAATGCTTGAACCCCTCTAATGTCTAAATATCATTTATTAGCTTCCTTATTACCATCCCACATGTGCCCATCCAACCTAGGAAACTAGTAGGATTGATGGGATTGTCTTACTATGCACTTATTTGAATGGGGACATTACAGTCCTCCCCACCCAAGATTGCTTGTCCTCAAGAAATTTCAGATTTGGATGCTGCAAAATATTCTCCTCTTCCCATGTGGCATCTTCATTTGGTAAGTCCTTCCATTGCACTAAATATTCTTTGATGATTCTACTCCTCAACCTTCTTTCCCGTGTCTTCAAAATCTTTTCCAGAACAAGTGTGAGCTGACCTTCATCATCCAAAGGAGGAAGTATTTCTGAAGTGATGATTTGCTGACCAAGAGCTTTCTTGAGACAAGAGACATGAAATACATTGTGGATTTTACTCCCTTCCGGAAGTTCTAGTTCATATGCTACTTCTCCAACCTTCCGCACTACCTTGTATGGCCCATAGTACCTTGGTTTTAATTTTTCTGCTCCATTCTTTTTTAGAGATGTTTGTTTATAAGGCTGCAACCTTAAATATACTAAATCATTGACTTGAAAGGTTCTTTCTTCTCTATGCCTATCAGCATATTGTTTTTGCTGATTTTGAGCAACCTGCAAATTGTCTTTCAAGAGCTTTAAAATTTCTTGGCTCTCTTCCACCCAATCTTTAGCCTTTGGGGCTCTACTATCACCAAATATAATGTCAGCAAATGTAAGTGCATCATAACCATATAATTATTTGAAAGGAGACATTCCTATTGACATATGATAAGTGGTGTTGTAGCAAAACTCACCCAAGTGTAGCCATTTTGCCCATGCTTTTTGATGCCCTCCCACATAGTTTCTTAGGTATCCTTCCAACCATTGGTTTACCCTCTCTGTTTGCCCATCAGTTTGTGGATTATAGCTGGTACTTGGAGTCAATTGAGTGCCTACCAATCTAAAAAGTTCTTGCCAAAAAGCACCCATGAATCTACTATCTCTATCACTGACAATGCTCTTGGGGAGCCCATGCAATTTGAAGATTTCTTTGAAACAAATATCAGCCACTTGTGCAGCACTAAAATATGATGTAACAGCAAAGAAATGAGCAAATTTTGTCAACCTATCAACTACCACATAGATGCAATCCTTACCCAAGGATTTAGGCAATCCGGTGATGAAATCCATGGAAATACTGTCCCATTTTTGCTCCGGAATGGGAAATGGTTGTAATAGGCCGGATGGACATGTAAGTTCTGATTTGTTTTGTTGACATGCTTTACATTCATTCACATACTTTTGAACATCTTCCTTTAGCCCCTTCCAAAAAAATCTTTGCCTCAACTGTCTATAAGTTTTGAAGATCCCCGGATGGCCTGCTAGTGGGGAATCATGTGCTTCTTGCAAAATTCGGTACTTGAGCTTGGAGTTATGAACTAAATAAATTCTTCCCTTATAATATATCAGCCCATTCAAAATCCTATAATTATCATCCCCTTTGATTCCATCCAACACATCATAAGCAAATTTGTCTTTGGCATATTCAACTAGTAGCATGTTTTTCCAATCCTTGGCAATATCCATGAGAGAAAAAGAAGGCCTTCTTGACAAAGCATCTGCTACTATATTATTCTTTCCTTTGACATATTCAATATAAAAATCATAAGCTTGAATCTTGCTTACCCACTTTTTTTGCCTTTCATTTAGATATTTTTGGGTGAGAAAGTGTCTTAGACTATTGTGGTCAGTTTTCACCACAAACTTGTTGCCCACCAAGTATTGTTTGAATTTGGCCAATGCATGCATAATGGCCAGCATTTCTTTATCATATATGGAGTAAATGTTTTCATGAGGCTGCAACTTTCTGCTCTCAAAGGCTATGGGGTGTTGGCCTTGCTTTAGGACAACCCCTATTCCTCCACCTGAAGCATCACATTCCACAACAAAAGGTTTAGTAAAATCAGGAAGTGCAAGTATGGGACAACTACTCATTACCTCTTTCATTTTTTGGAATGCCTTTTCAGCCTCTTCATCCCACTTGAAAGCATCCTTCTTAGTCAAATCAGTGAGTGGATAAGTCAACTTGGAGGACCCTTTCACAAATTTTCTGTAGTAGGTGCATATGCCAATAAAGCCTCTCAATTCGGTAATATTTTTTGGTGATGGCCATTCCAAGATAGCCCTGATTTTTTCCATGTGTACCTTCACTCCTTCTTGCCCAATAATGTGCCCAAGATACAGTAGTTCTTTCATCCCAAACTCACATTTTTATAATTTAGCAAATAAGGACTCTTCTTGCAAGATTTTCAACACAATCTCTAACTGTTGCAAATGCTCTTCCCATGTTTTACTGTAAATGAGAATATCATCAAAGAAAACCAAAACAAACCTTCTTAGTTGCTTGCAAAATATCCTATTCATACATGCTTGAAAGGTGGCTGGAGCATTAGTTAACCCAAAAGGCATTACAAGAAATTCAAAGTGGCCAAAATGACATCGAAAAGCGGTCTTTTGCACATCTTCATCTTTCATTCGAATTTGGTGATACCCTGATCTAAGGTCAATTTTTGAGAAGTATTTGGCCCCATGTATCTCATCCATGAGCTCATCAATCCTAGGAATAGGATACCTATTCTTGATAGTCTTTTTGTTCAAGGCTCTAAAATCTATGCACATTCTCAATGTTCCATCTTTTTTCTTCACTAGCACTACTGAAGAAGCATAAGGGCTAGAGCTTGGTCTAATGAGTCCCAACTATAGGAGTTCTTGGATAGCTTTTTCAATCTCATCTCTGAACTTTTTAAGATGTCTATAAGGTGGTATCTGAATGGGTGAAGTACCCTCTTCCAAAACAATACTGTGCTCAACCCCCCTATCCGGTGGCCTACCATGTGGAAGGTCTCTAAAAACCTTTTCATATTTTTGCAAAAGTCTCTCTATCTCCTTTGGGTGTTTGACAATATTTATAGTTGGCTTGGGAGATGTAATATGACATTCAACAGCCCATTCTATATCCCCATGCCTCAATATAGATCTCATGCTATTGCAAGTCACTACTTGATTTGGATAAGTGTGTTGCCCTCTCACAACTCTTTGTACTCCTTTTGAATCTTGGAATTTCATTTCGGGAATTTGATAATTTACTGTATGCTCTCCTATTGAATACAACCATTGCACTCCCAAAACCACATTAGTATTAGCAACATCAACCACATAAAAACTATCAACAAAAGTATAGTTACCTACGGTGACTTGCAGCTTTGGAACCCATGTTTTGCATTGCATTGTGTTGTGACCGGGAATGACAACTGTGAAGCCATCAAATGGTTCAATAGGTATATTTATTTTCTCTACCATCTCTGCATCAATGAAGTTATGAGTGGCTCCTCCATCTACCAAAACTGAAGTTCTTTGTCCTTGTACCACACCTTTGCATCAGATAGTATGATAGTGAGGTACTGCTGAAAGCACTGCCATTCTTGCTTTGTCCGGTGAAGGCTGATTTTCTTCTTGTATTTCCTCTTCTACTGCTGTCTCATATGCCTCTTCTTGATCTGAAATATGTCCATCTTCATCCATTCCCCCATCATACCCCTCATTATCAGAAAATACTTCTATGTATTGAGCCTTTCCTTTGGTACATTTGTGCCCCGGTGTCCATGGTTGGAAGCATGTGAAGCATAGTTTCTTTTTTCTAAGTTCATCCCTGTTTAGTCCCTCTTTTTTATTCCTCTCAAATGACTCTCTTTTCCAAGGTTTCTTTTCAAATTTATAGCTAGGCTTAGGAGGAAATCTCGTTCTAGGAAGCACATTTTGGAGATCCCTAGTCAAGCTCATTGCATCTTTTAATGTAGTTGGCTTGTGGGCTTTGACCAAACCTCTTAAGGGTTCATCCAAACCTTCAGTGAACAGCAATACTAATCTTCCCATAGATACATCAGCCACCTTGACTGATAATTTTTGAAAGTCCATCATATATTCAGTAGGGGACCCAGTTTGCTTCAATTGAGCTAGTTCTTTGAAAGGCAATTCTGGATCTTTTTGTTCAAATCTTTCTAGTACCCTATCAACAAATTCTCCATATGTTTTAACCTGATTATGACCCAAGGTTTTCAGCCCATGAAACCACCATTCATTGGCATCTCCTTCCAAATGCAAAATGGCCATTTTTAATGCATCCTCTTCCAACATAGGATTCAGCTGAAAATATACATCCAATTTTTGCACCCAAGTGTTAGCAGAATTTTGAGAAGAACCATCAAAAGTAGGAAGTGACATTTTTCCAATAGCACTATTTAATTCTTTGTTTTGTAATGGACTCCTATTGTCTCCCTTCCTATTAATCTTTTTCATAGCATTAATGTAATCATTGAGTGATACACCTCTTTTACACTCTTCATTCAAATCATTCCAATCATTTACTAGTTTCTTGTAATCCAATTCAAGATTGGGCTCTTCTTTGGGTGTGAGAAATTTAGGTGCAGTAGGCCTTTGTGTGCTTTGAAATTCATCAGGTCTATTATGAGGTCCTGTACTTGAGAAAATATGCTCATTTCCTTTCATCTTTTCCCCTGAGTGTGAACCACTATTATCTCCTATTATCCCTTTGCTTTGAAGCTGGCTAATCAACAATTCGAATCCTTGCAACAATTTATCACCTATCCTATCCATGTTTGCTGAAAGTTTAGAGAAACATGGATCTAAGGTTGCAATAAGTTCCTCCTTATGTTTTAATTTGTCATCCTCCTCTCTACCCATGGTTTCAGTGAAAGACTCCTCTTCTTCAACAAAAACCTCTTCAACTACTGATTCAAAGGGTGGTGGATTATTCTTTTGAATTCTTGTTAAGACCATTAGGTTCCAAGAACATGCTCTGATACCACTTGTAATGACCATTTTTCAAAATTCTATTAAAATGCCAATTTTTCTACTTTTTCCCCAATTTCGACCTTTGACTAGTTTAACTGTTTTGACCTCCAAATCAACTCAAATGCTCCCAAATATTATGTAGGAGTGTATGAATGGTATTTATACTTGAATATCAGGTTCAGGGATGTTTTATGGCCCTCCAAATACTGCTGCAAACTTGATTTGTATTCTGATCAATATAGGTAATTTTGACTAGTAATTTGTGCATCAAATCCCCCCCGGGTAACACTGAAAATGGCCTTCCAAATGCCTCCAAACTCCCACAAATTTATGAACAGAGGTATATAATGTGTTAAGTATGTGATTAAGGTCTCATATGCACCATTAATTTATTTTTACTACTGTTCTAACTCTCTCACATTCAACAACAAAAACCCCCAATTCGACCCTTAGGGAAATGGCACTATTTCACCTCCCAATACAACTAAATTGAGTAAAAATGATTCAAATGCTCAAGTACAGTACATGAAACTTGTAGAATACATCCATGGAATTATATTGATCACAAATATATCAGAGAATCATCCATCCATTCGAAATAATCAACATTATAGTGTCATACATCAATGCATTGGGGAAATGGACATTGTTTGCTCATTAATCAATAGTTTTGCATACAACCAGTGGGTATTTCGACCTGAGACTTTCTGAATATTAATAACAGAGGATATGAAGCTATTACAATCATAAATATATAATGAGAATATCTCTCAAGAAGCACAAGTGCTCACCAAAAACGCCCTCCCTCAAGGAGCATGCATATGCCTTCAAAACTGGAAACGGTGGAGAGAAAGTGCTGCACTAAACCAAACCATGAAACTTCCTGTAGCTGATACGTGCAAATACAAAATCCATTAAAGCACCATGAAAGACCTGAGTGGCCTCTCCAAACACCAACTTGGATGGGAATCTTTCACCCTTGAAATTGGCTAAGGCAAGAAACTAGTCATCCACTAGCTCTCTCTTCACAAATGCAATTTTTCTCAAATCATCAAAAGCCATTCTCATTCTTCATTTCTACATTTTATAACCAACATTATCCTTCTAAGGGTCGAAATCCTCTCAATAGATTCAATAGATTTCCATTTAGGAAATATTCCACATTTGCCACTTGTCTCCTAGTTCCAACCTTCCATCTTCTCCCAAATTCAATTTTGAGTCTCTTTGGCTTCTCCAACTCCCAAATTCGCCTTCCTTGAGCCTATTTTTGGTGCTGACATGTCATAGTGGTCAGATGTCAGAGGTCAGGTCTGCAATTTGTCATAGTTGTCATAGATGCTCCATCATTGGTGTCATAGGGGCTAGGGAATCTAGCCCAAGTGTCCACAAACTTCTACTTTGACTCTTTATCTTCCATGGAGGTTACCAATCCTTCCCAATTCGACCTAAGATGCTCAATGACATGTGTTATGACTTAC
Source organism: Larix kaempferi (assembly GCA_027924585.1). NCBI lineage: Eukaryota > Viridiplantae > Streptophyta > Pinopsida > Pinales > Pinaceae > Larix > Larix kaempferi. The sequence continues at coordinate 6,507,971 of BSBM01000129.1, forward strand.
CAACTCACCCAAGAGTGTTCACATTCCCATTAATTCGAATTTGCAAAAGAGAGATACCATGTATTATGAAAAATCAAGCTAGTGTGGGTCCCACCACCTCCATATGTCTCCAAAACCACTTGCCACTTAGAATTTATATTGAATTTATTTATTCACCATATTTATTAAATGATTGAACCTCTCTAATGTCTAAATATCATTTATTAGCTTCCTTATTACCATCCCACATGTGCCCATCCAACCTAGGAAACTAGTAGGATTGATGGGATTGTCTTACTATGCACTTATTTGAATGGGGACATTACAACAGAGCCTTATGTTCTTCCAAGTCAATGTGAGCAAGTCTACTACTCCGAGGTACCAAGTAAAGTAGGTTGGTCATTCGTTGTTCTATATGATCCAAGAGGAATACCAGTAAAGTATAATCCTATACTAGATGATGAAGATAATCACGAAGAAGAAGAAGATGATGATGATTCAGATCAGGTTGCGATCGATGTGTTAGATGAAGAAGTTGAAGAGGTTGATCATGCAAATGTAGCAGACGATGATCTCTTTGATGATATGGATGACTATATTAGCGAAGATGACTTTGATGCCGACGACGATGTGAATGATCCTTTCATCAATATCTATTTAGAACCAGATCCTGATACAGATGTTGAGTTGGATGAAGAAGAAGATGAATGATATTTAATTGTTGAAAAGTAGAGGTATGCAATGTTTTTAGGTTAAAGTAAATGCACTCACCATATGTTCATTTTGTTGATTAACTTGCTTATATTTGAAAATTAGTTTTCTAATCTAATTATGTTCTACATGTGCAGTAGCGTGGGTGTTCCTAGAGGTTGTAGTGGTAATAGTTTGAATCGAACATGTGTCGATTGAGCAAGATACAAAATGAAGTTATAAGATTTATGTGTTAATTTCTGGGTTATTTCATATTAGAACAATTATCATAAGTTTTTTACAAATGGATTGGTAACTTAAATTGTTACAATTATTATTGCTTAGTAGCTATTATGTTATTCTATGTTAGTTAGTTATTTTGATCTTGCTAAACAAAAATGATAATCAACCATATCTTTTTTATGTTTCTTAAACTAATAGTCATTATTAACAATATCATTTTTGCGTTTCATTTTTAATAAGATGTTTGTGCTTCCGTAATAAGATGTTTGTCCTTTGATCGTGATCCATTATGTGATGGATATCAGGCCTTGTGTTAACTCATTTCTAATAGAATGGGTTAAGTGACTAATTACATTTTTCTTCATAAACAAGAAAAAGAAGAAGTCACTTGGTGAATGGGCACTGCAAATAATTTTTTATTTATCATTTTTATTAACCAAGTTTTTATAAAAACACATTATGGATTTCATCTATATATTTTACTAAGTCTTAGAAACTAAGATTAAGTGGGAAAAAACAATAATGTTACAAATAGACTATGTAAAATATTTTAGCAAAAGATTCTTGAACTATGTTCCCAAATTAAAAGTGGTTCTCCTACGATCAACGCCCTTTTTATTAGCTATTTATTTAGTTGATGTAGTAATGTTTTAAAAGTTGATTTTAAGTCATTTTTTAAATATTTGGTGTTACTAATATCGCCATCTTTGTTTTATTCAACGACTATTTATTTAAATCCTTTTAGTGCTTTTACATCATAATAAAGGGCATATTTTGAATGACAAAAATTTATGGATGAACTAGTTTTTGCCAACAAACAAAAAGATATAATTCTTCATCAAATTTTTTCCAACATAATTTACCCTAATCCAATATAAATGGCCTCGTCAGGGTGTTAGGGAACAAATTGAGACAACAACAAAACAACATGGAAAAATATTCTAAAAATATAAGAAATAAAGTAGAAATTCTACCCATTTGGCCTTACATAAGTCTCCATTGTTGAATTTGTTGCATGCATGTCCACATAAAGTTAACCCATACAGTTGATTGCAACTATTTGATACTCCATAGTTGGATTAGGAGTCCATCAACTTGAATGCACACCTACTCATTGTTTACCCAAGAGAAGCCATTGAGTGAGGGATCCGCAAGTGATGCAAAGGTCAAAGGGGGAGGATATAAAACTAACTCTCGTGGGAGTTGTAAGCGAGCCATAATTTTTCTAATTACTAAGGATTTCAAAGCTCCTAGTTGAGTATTCGATTCTAAATATTGTGAACTAGTGACCAATATTAAGGTGGTGAATTCCCTATCCAATAATTCCCTCAGCTTCAACATTTGTGATACCATTTTCATAGTACCTTCATCCATGGCAAGGTTCTCTGCCCATAATTTCCAATTGCAATCCTCCTACCAATGATTCCAGTAGATCTGGAATTCCTTATAATACATGTTGAGCCTTGACAACCCCTTTCTCACACCACCGTAGGCCTTGTTAAACCCCTAACAAATCAGGCATAATGCAATATTTGTGCCTAGATTGGTAGTGAACCATGTCTATATGATAGAAGGGTGAGTTCCATACCAAAAATGCCTAAGATATAAGGAATTGTGCCACATAATAGGTCACGAACACTTGTCTAATTCTACCCTAACCAAAGCACCCTTGAGCATTGTTTGTGTTGCAATGTTGCAACGACTATTCTAGAACCATCAACACAATTAGCACACACACAAAGTCCCATTATATTACTATTTAATTAATATATATTATAATTTAATTATTGTATATTATAATTTAATTAATATGATATTATAATATTTTAAACATCAAACAAAACATAACTGAAATGTCATACCTGTCTCTGTCGAGCTTGGCCAAAACGCTCCGTTGCTCTAGTTTGACGGCACCCCCTTGCATGCAACCGACTACAATTCTGTGTCCTCCTTCACTATGTAATTGCTACAAGGGATATTGAAGTTGGTTTCTTTGGGGCACCCTCTCCGACCGTGTCTGCATATCCCCGCAAACCCTCACTGTGCAACTTTCACTGTTCAATTGCTACGAGGGCTATTGAAGTTGGTTTCTTTGGGGCACTCACTCCGGCCATGTCTGCATATCCCCGCAGACCCTCAATGGCAACCGTAAGTTGAAACCCTCCTCTATTGAGTCGAATCTCTGCATTTTTGGGTGCGAATTAGGTGGTTTTGATTTCATTTGCTAATTAGTTGGTTTTGATTTTATTTTGAATCTCTGGATATTCATATTGTTTTCTAAATTACTTGAGGCCGACTTGTCCAAGTCAAATTCATCATGTTTTCCTAATGGTGTAGCATTCCTAGTACCATTACATGGGGCGGTAGTAGCATTCCTAGTACCATTCAGACATTGGCAATGTCTTCACCTGGGACATTAATTTAGTATTTCAGGTGGATTCTCATTCACCATATTTGTAGTAATGGAACTCAAATTTGTCTAAAAAACAATGCTGGAGATAGAGCTAGTATTGGTATACCCTAAATGGTTGCTTGTGTTGATTGCTGAGATAGGGTTTTTCCCTCAATCCTTATGAAATCCCGTATGGTATTGCTAGAAGGAGATTTGCAATGTATTTGCAGAGTTAGGGGTTGTCCCTTGTTTTAATTTCTAAGTATTTTGTTGTAAGTATTTGTCAAGGTAGGGTTTTTGTTGAGGTAGTGTTTTTCTTGTGTTATGAAGGAGGTGGCATAACAATTCTGCACCTAGTTTCGGTTGCTTACTGTGTGGTATCGTCTACTGCCAACTATATATATTTGTGTTGGAGATATAGTCCAATCATGAATTGACTATGAATGTGGTGGTAAATTCCATATGGAAACAAGTAGTTTTACAGGTTATGCTTGGTCCTTTGTTATTGCGAGTGCTTTGGTAGGATTTTTTCTCTATTATGAGGGAGGTTCCATTAAATTTTGCACCAGGTTTCTGCTGCTTAGTGCATGGTATCGTCCTCTGCCAACTATTGATATTTCTGTTGGAGATATGTCCAATCATGAATTGATTATGAATGCAGAGGTAAATTCGATATGGAAATGAGTATTTTTACAGGTTATGTTTGGTCCTCGTTATGCTTTGGTAGGGTTTCTGCTATGTTATTAGGGAGGTGCCATAACAATTATGCATTGGTATTTTGTTTCTTAGTGTGTGGTATCGTCCTCATCCAACTATTGATATTTGTATTGGATAACTGCTCCAATTATGAATTGATTATGGATGAGGTGGTTAATTCGATATGGAAATGAGTCAGTTTAAGGTTATGCTTGGTCCTTTGTTGTTAGTTATGCTTTGTCCTGGTACTAGTTATGCTTTGTTTACAGGTTATGCTTTTTTTACCATTACTGGTATGTAACTGGTTATGTTACTAGTATTACATAATTAGTAATTTCAGCATATGGTGATGACATGTTGGAGATTTGGACCGATTATGAATTCATGGTATATTCCATATGGCTTTGTGCTTCGTTACTGGTTATTGAGGGAAAAACCCTATCTCTGATATGTCAACAATTATTGTAGGTTGATTGCCTTGGACCAGAGTCTCCCCACTAGTCTATATGTAATCATAATCCCCAACATCAACTGGTTGAACATCTATGAAATCACAATTCTCAACATCAACATCTACAGATGCTAATTCTTCATTTCTAATAGTAGGTTCAACACCCATAGGAAGACTGTAAGATACCATAGCCCTAGTTTCAGTAGGAAATTCATTATTAGCATGCAATTCCAACTCAGATGATGGAAAATCATGAACTTCATCAGGTGTACATTATGTCTGCAAAAGAAAACTCTTGTAAGGTAACACATGTGGCTTTTATTTTCTATAGTACAAGGTACTTATCTGTTATGTGATGCTATCAGGATTGCATAGAGAGAAATGAGGGATATTTTTATTTGGCATCCCACTACCCTTCCTTATACTGTGATGATGAACTTTCAGGTTATATGGAACGGCTGTACATTTGAGAGAGATATGATTGGTTGTACCTTCCCCACCTTGATTGAGCTATGATTGGTCTTGTGGTACCTTATCTTTCACTTGTGTTTAATGGGGTCATTTACCCTCCTTGAGTAACTTTTTTAAAACCACCTTGTTGAAGTTTTGTTCTTATAGAGTACTATGGTTGTTTGGCCACATTTGGAGCATACCCTTGGATCTAAGAGTCATGGGTCTTCTACTACCCTCACCTATGTTATGACCATTGTTTATATTTTCTTATTTTATGACCATTGTTTATATTTGTACCCACACTTTAGATATGATTTTTGGTTTAATGTTGAAGTGGAGATCTTCAACTATGCCTCTCTTATTGTTATATGATCAATATGTTTATTTTATTACCTGTTACTGATTGAGTTATTAAATACTTGTTGTACCTTCCCCACCTTGATTGAGTTATTATTGGATTTGTGGTACCTTGTCTTTGACTTGTGGTTAATGCGGTCATTTACCCTCCTCCATTTTTTTTATACCACCTTGTTGAATTTTTGGTCTCATAGAGTACTTGACTTTGATCACCTATGATCACTTGTGGTGTGTTGATAGTCACTTCTCTTGTGCTGAGACTTGGTTGAAGTTTATAATTTTTGTGACTTTATTTATGTTGAGTTATGTACTGTGCTTGACTGTCATTGACCTAATCAACTCCAGTCATTTCTCTCTCTTTGGTTTGTACACACCCTCTTGTAGGGTTAGCTGGTTCCTAGAGAAGACTGGCCTCTCCGAGGCACAAATAGTCTTTTATGAAAGTAACACTTCTAAGTACATTTTCAAGAATGGTTTCACACCCAGGTTGGTATCTTCAACTACATCTCTTTTTTTGTTATATGATATATATGTTTATTTTATTACATGTTACTGCATATTAGTTTATCATTTTAGTTTGCTTGTCAGTGTAACTCATTATAATCTGTTGATATGGCAATTATGAATATACCAAAGAGCCTGTGTTAAGAACTTACTGGTTGTACATTTGGAGTTCTTGGTTACACGAGGTAAGTATGCATGTGAAACTTAGTGATCATATGTTAGGTAGACTTATATCATCTTTGCTTATTTGGAAAATGATAATGCATTCTTTTTCCAATTCTTAAGAGCTTGGTTTCAAATTTACATCTAGGGATGAGAGTTGTCCATATTATCAGTCTAAACAACTTGGGTATCATTTGGGGTGTCAGGTGATTAACCGTATATCCCTTGTTTGTTAGTTTCCTGATCTTATGATTCCTGTGTAAACACGGGTATCGATTACCATATCACAGTGTTTAAGATGTTGATTTCTTTAAGTTGTAAGAATCTGAGAAAGAAAATAAAGATGATAGGTCAGCTTGGCATAGTCAATTACAGATTTTATAATTTCCTTCATTCCCTTACGCAAATGATTCCATGAACGAAATTTTTCCTGGTGCACAATACCATAAAATTGATTTCCTTAAGTATTGATTTCATGGGATAAAGTCTTATTTTTTCAATTGTTGTATTGAAAAAAACATTATAAGTGGTATGATAACCATATACACCAATAATGTTTCCTTTGGTTATTTTGGGTGCTGAGGGTAACTTGGGAAAACAAGGAATGCAATATATTGGTTTATTTAGTAGCTGCTGATTGAAGGAGACATTAGCAGTCACCTATAGGACTTATTCTACACTGTTGAGTATTCACTACTTCATTAATATCAAATTGTGGTATTTTATGAACAATCTGGGCATTGTGGTCTTTTACAAATTGCAAGCTACATAAATTCTGGTGGTTACCGAAAGTTGGAGTTTCGATGGCGATTGGGAAATTTCATTATACATGAAAACTATCGGAGTAGGGAATTCTAGAAACTACATTATACAAGAAGTCCAATATTTTTCGTTTTTCTCCCAAATGCCAAATGATCTTTGTGCACTTTTTATTTGAAATGAAATCTTAATCAAATAAATAACTCAGCAAAAAGTGTCATGTTTGTACCTCCATGTCTTAATCATGTTCAACTGCTCCTTATGCTTTTGTTGCAAGATCTGATTCTTCAAACACCTGTTCTTCTTTTCCAATTTCTTGATATATTTGCATAGGTCTCTAGGATATTTGTCCCTGGTGAAAGTATGTTCTGCATAGTGTCCATTCTGGTATTTATGCTTTCCCGTGAACTTGTGCATTGAGAGTACTGTTGACTATTGCATCTGGAGTGAGATTTTTTGGATGATTTTTGGTGCGTGATCCTTTCATAATCGCGAGAAGTGATACCATTGAGTTACATATCAATATTCCTCAAGAGAAGCATTATGTTGTGAATTGATGAACTGAGTTGAATACTAGTGAATGAACCTAAGTGGAGTGTTCCAAATGTGAACTGGAGAAAACCTAGTGGAGAACCCTAATATGTGTGTCCTTTTATCTATTACTCCATGAAAAACCTAGTACAAATATTTCTGCAGCTGTGTAGAGTTATTGATATTGCCGAAAATGCCCTCTATTGGTGCGAATTTCCCTATGAAGTTAACATTGTTTGATACTATGGGTGAAACCTCAGCTAGTGAAGACCTCTCTCCAAGCTGCGGTGATGACTGGAAAGTTGGAACAAATTGCAACAATGAAGATGGTGAGAACCCTAGACCATTCTACTTCTACATTTTTTGAGAGCTATGTGGATTGCCTCACTTCTTTTGAAGAGCTAAAAATTGGTTCTATTGGTTGTGCATTGGGTGAGTGGTAACTAGTGGAATTGGATTTATTTTTATATCACAATGATTGCATGGTGAAAATGTGTCACAATTATAAGAGTTGGAGTGCATGAGACTGGTGAACCATTAAGTGTTGGACAACTTGATATCGTGGTGACTCCACTGTGAAGATTGGTAATGCCACCTTGTGGAATGAAAGCCTTGGAGAATTCCATATCTATCAAAGTATCATAACCCCAATCGAAAGAATATGAAGGATCATTGGAGCCATGTGGAAACCCCAAACTACAATGCTACTAGGGTGACTGGTGAATGTGTTGATCCCACTCTTCCACATTTGGATTAAATCTTCATTTTTAAAGGACTGCTTATACATGGAGTGCAAACTATGGACCGATATTACCTTTGTGGAAGACTGTGTTAGGGCACTAGAAATTTTGGAGACTTGTAGCATTCAAATAAAAGTGTCATGAACCCTAGATTCAATCCATTTTGATGGATCCTTCAAAGTCGACCTTTGTTGAATTTATGGTGTATTACAATGCAGCTAGATTATTGAAGATTATGGATGTTGGAGCTATTGTTACACCAAGATTGAGTGAGGAAGAATAATATCAAATATAATGTTCCATCACCTGCAATGACTTTTGAATGTTGTCTTTTGATCCATATGTGAGTATCCTGTCAATGATATTCTTAATTGGATAGTCAAAAGATTGAAATATGCAATGGATAGTTTCAAGTAGGGATCACAATGTCTATAAGCTACTTCAATATGGTTAAGAATGTTGTCGCTGGGCCACCTCAATATTGCTGAGAATGAGGTTGTTTTGCATTTATGAAAATGATAGAAATAATTCCTTATTTATAGATAATTTTCTTAACCATTGTTTGACTATTTATTTCTAGGAGGCGTGTTGTATAGAATATATATATTGGCATTGGTGTCCATAATCAAAGAATGTTGATAGAAATGAAAGTGATGTGTTTGCTTACTTGAATAATTTTCAAGATTGCATTGACTTTTTTCTCCAACGACATGGATTAGCATAAAATATTATTGTAGATATAACTTCTCATGTTGCTTATATATTGCAGAGATTGTAGCAGCTTATATTGCAGAGACTATTAATGCAAAGATCATGAGAAAATAAGTTTCATTACAAGAAACAACTGGTAGGACAAATTTGTTAATTTTTTATGTGTGTATAGAGGCCTATTGGTTAAGTGTCCTTAAAAACAAATGGAATTTGATCATAAGCTGAGTGTGATGCCTTATTATCTTGCTTAACAATTATGTATTGTATTGGTGGGATATCCTTAGATGTTGATACCCTTTTTCCATTTTGATGAGTGATTTTGGTTTGCTTTATTTTTTTTTAACACTTCCAGGTATTGTCGATATATCGATGAACATTCGGGTAGGCTATAGAAAATATTTCCATGTTGATGCTGAACCTGCCACGAAAGTTAGTGAACCGATTGGTGGATATTGAGACGAACATTCGTGGAACTATAGAAAATGTTTCCACGCAAATGCTGAACCTGCCACGAAAGTTAGTGAATCGATTCGTGGATACTGTGACAAACATCCGTGGAACTATAGAAAATGTTTCCACGCAGATGCTTGTTACAACGTAATTTTCCACCTTGTGAGAATCAACATTCTTTGGCCTGTAGGATCCATTTCACTGACTTAGATCCACTTTATATCCTTCAGATACATTTTTTCCTCATTTTTTCCTTTGTATGCTTGCTGCATCATTATAGCAGGCGTACCTACGAGTTGCATCACTATATCCTGCGGGTAGCATGTAAAATGGTAAAAATCACTAGTTTATTACTTTTTACTCCCAAAAAGCAGTTATTGGGTGACCTTTGACCCTCCATCTTCCCAAGAAACGCCTCGATGTGTCCTTTAACTTACCTTTGGGAGGACTATATATTGAGCACATGTGGCTTATGGACGGGAGGAGAAAGAAGAGCAAGAGAACTCTAGTGGATTTTTGCCCTATCTTGGGTCTACACTCATTGATCCTTGTAGTTGTGAACCCCTTATGTTCACCTTCCAAAATCCTACCATAGTTTGAGTTTTCCATTCATGGAGGATTGAAGTGGTGGAGGCACAAGTGGATTGATCCATATCTTGGTTCAGATTGGTTGCCGGCAAGAGGTCCTATCACATTGTACTTCTTCTTGTTTATTAATAGAAATACTCATATTCTCGTACATTGGGTTGCATTTACTTATAATATCATGGACCATTTCTATTGATGATGTTAATGTCATTTATATATTATATGTACTTGTTGTATATTGGCTGTCAAGACTAATTTGCAGATTCAAGTGCACAGATTGAAAGCTCCAACAGGGATCTACATCAAACGTTTGGATCGAGGTTGGTTACATTCTCCATTATCTTAGCATTGTCATTTATAATAGCACAGTTATGAGAATTGAGTTAATTTCTGGTAGTCAGCTGTCTGTAGTGGTCTACCCCAAGCCATAGTGAGTTTTCTCCAATACAGAAATGGCGACTCCGTTGGGGAAAACATCCATGTTTGGGTATTTTTGAGCATTAGTCCTTAATTAGAGTTGTTGTTTGTCGAAGCTTTGTGTCACTGATTGGCCGTTAAGATACACTATAGAAAACTTGCTTTTTCTGAGCCATTGGACTCTTTATTTTCTCATTTTCCTTTCCTCACCCACGGGCTAGCTTAGCTCTGCCCGCGTATACCCGCCTTTGTTTACTCTGCTGCTCGCGGGTACCCACAGGTATTCCTTCAACAGTAGCGTATAACTCCGGCTTTTGTTGATTTATGACTTTTGGTTGTTGCTGGGTTGGATTTGGATGATCCTGAGTCTTTGTTGGCCTGTTTCTTGACTGTTTCATGCCTTGGTTGTGACCAGAACTCTTCTTTTCTTTTGGTTGAGCCTTATTGGTTTTTTACCCATATTTGGATTTAGCCTTGTTGGTTTTTTCCTTTTGAGCTCATTCCTTTGGTTGAGTCTTATTGTTTGGGATCTACTGGGTTGTCTTAGTGATCTTCTCGGCACTTCAATGACTAAATAGTAGGATTTTGCTTGCATTTTTTATTTCTTTATATTGAAAAATACAAAAAAATACATATAGTTCTGCATTTTCCTTTTGCTTATAAGAGAAAATACAAAAAAACTTACTTTCATGTACTGCATCTTGCATTGAGTGCTTGCTGCCTTCATTTAGGTTCTGCTTGTGCATCGAAAATATAAGAGGATTGCATTTTTAATTTCGAAATCATTGGGTTGATTTTGCATGTTAGTGACATTGTTTTATTGGATAGATGAGTCTAGGATTGGACGATTTTGCATACTATTGAGTCATACACATCACTAGTTTCACGAACATATCCTTTGAGTAACCACAACCAGTAAAATTAACGCTTAATCTTAAAATTGATTAGACCGATTTTATTTATAGGGTACACCAACTAGCATAGGTTTAGAGTCTTGGAATAGATCATTGTGAGTTAACAATCCAAGACTACTAGACGAAACATTAGGTGTCTGACCAGGGAGTGGAGGAATCCATGGTATATATCGGTGTTCTCAGGAAGCTCTAATCAAACCAGAGTTAAGCACGAGGTCACAGGAGGTTGGTTGAAGGGATATCCCTCTGATACAGACTGAACGTGGGAGATATTTCCAGGGTTTGTTCGTATCTGGGGGTACCGGAGGTTCATCCTCTTGTGCTTTGGGCTTAGCTACCCTTCCCATACGACGGATCCCACCTGCGACTATCCCCTTGAGCATTGGTTATATTGCGGTGGCCATAGTTTCCTTACCTAGGTATCGCATAGGGTACTTGGAGTGGTTATGCTGTTTGTGTCCCGAGTCAGATAGGTATTGGACAACACAGTTGTGTTTGTACAGTGGACTTGACCCTATGCACGTAGTGAAGCCTGAGTGTCTCTATAACTAATTCTTTTACCTTCGACTATAGTTTGGGAGTCTCAAGCCTCTCCTAGGAGAGACATAACAGCTCTAGTGTCGGGAGCTCATTTAGCCACTTTGTTTGTCTGCTCTTGGCCGTAGTTTCTCTTGGTGTGTGCTTTTGATTTACTGTTTTTTATCAATAGTTGGCCATAGGAGACGTTGTGCTTTGATATTATCTCCCGAGATATCGCCGCGTGGAGTCCTACTCTCCGTTGATCCCGTCGGTTAGCTAGTTTAAAACCATCCAAACTTTCACACTGTGTTGCTTGGGGACGCCGACGAGCTCCCTCTGAGTCTTCGAATTCTTACGAGACATACATAGCCGACGTTATGACGGCTGCACATTCTGACACAGAGGAAATCCCCACGATTCCATCAGGTGGAGTCGAACACACTTCAGACACCCCCACACCTCGAGAGGCATGGGGGGGTGATCCACCTGAGACTCAACCTGGTTCGATTTGGCTGAATCCACTTGAGAACGATCCGTTCGATCCTTCGAATCCGGATAATTATCTTTATGGGATTCCAACCTTACCTGAAGACGAAGATCCAGCAATCAACGTTAACCCATTCTCATATAGTATGCCCGGTTTCAGTATAGTTGATCTCCCACTACTTTTGGTAGTCATGCTGGCACTAGTCATGGTGTTCGAAACAATACACCCATTGGGGGAAATACCCTCACAGGGGGAACCACGTTGTCCACTCACACACATAGTATGGAGACTGGCCATAATCCTCCTAACAATGCTAATGTTGGAAGAAGACCACCTCCTAGGACTGCCCAACCTAATAGGAACACTGTTCGAAACACGACTCACCATCCACCACCTAACACACATATCGCTACCTGTCAACCCAGGATCACTTTCACGGATGTTAATGCTCCTCCTAACCATGGGGGTGGACATGTACCACACACTTTTGTGTCCAACACCGCTACTAGTAATGCTAATGTAGGAGGTGGGAATATATCTTATCCTCATGATTATAACGCTACCATTCCTGCTACTAGTAACACCAACGTTGGGGTTGGGAATACTTCTCATGCTTATGGTCACCACACAACTGCTCATGCTAATCCTAATGCTGGGGGTAGGAACATACCTCACCATTATGGTCATTACAACTCGGTTCCCACAACGAATAGTACGTATATGCTCCATAGTTATGGTGGTAACCCTTACTACAATACAGTCGACGCTGGCCACTAGTTCAACCCACCTCAATATGGTACCCAAAATACTTATATGCCTACTTAATCTCATACGGGTCAGGTCGGGGGAGGTTATCAACCTTATGGCCATGGTCAAGCTTATGGTCCGCCAATTCCTAATTACATTTTAATACTCATGGTCAAGCTTTTGGTCCACCTTATAATTCGGTTCCGTTCAACCAGCCTTTTATGGGAGCTTATAATCAAGCTTTCCAGCCACAGCTCCCATTCCTTTCACGTTTGAATCTTCCGGATCTTTCGAAGCTCACGAATGATCCGGTGTGTCACGAACCCAATTGGCCCCCGTTCCCTACCAAGATCCCTTCATACATTCCTAAGTTTGAGGGGAAAGGTGGTGAGGATCCGGGTGATCATGTCACAACGTTTCACCTTTGGTGCTCCTCCAACTCATTGAACCATGATTCCGTTATATTATGACTATTTCAACGCACCCTCATGGGGGCAGCTACGAAGTGGTATGTGGAGTTGCCTGGGAACACCTATAGGGGATTCAACGAGATTTCTTTGGTTTTCTTGGACCATTTCCAGTTGCCGGTTCGTTATGATACTGGTACTGAACTATTGTCTACCTTCCGTCAGAATAAGGCCGCACATATTTCTGACCACGTTCAAGAGTGGCATCGGCGGAATAGATTAGTGAAAGCCAACATTCCTCCAGAGTTTCTGTTGGAATGGTTCCTCAAGTCTCTACTCCCATACATTGCTAAGGATGTTTCGATGTCCGACATTGTGACTGAGGAACAAGCCATCTTGAAAGTCCAGCAGTTAGACCTACTATACTCTCAGTCTAGAATTTTATATGACATCATTCCTGATGCACCGAGAACCCGACAAGAGCCTACGTCAGTTCCTGGACCACATGCCAATGGCATCGTGGGATCCGCAAGCACTCGCCCTATAGACTCGGTATCTAATCAAATGCAAAATTTGTCTCTAAACCAGTCTACCCCCAGACAGGTTCACACCTTGTCCATTTCCACCCCATCGTCTAATGTACACAATGTGCAATCAATGAAGCTGTCAGGTAACCAACAACCTGGTGGTAAGAAAAAGGGGAGAAACAATGGGAATAACAATAATAGCAATCACAATACCCCTCGTAAAGAGAATGCCAACCCTCCTTGGGAAGGCGGAAATGCTGGTGAGGATCGTAAACCTAGGCGTAAGGTGAAATTCCCTTGCAAGCTCTGTGGGAAAGATCATCTTACTCACTTATGTCCTCGAATCGAAGAAGCATCGAAGCATTTGGAATAGAGCCCAACTGTGTTAAAGGATCCCTTTCATAATCATCAAAACATGGCTTCGCATGCTCCCACCACTGGTTATGGACCTACTGAAACGATAATGTCTTCTTCCAATACTAGTGGTTATGGATGTGTGAATATGGTTCAATCGGAGGTTAGTGTTGCTACTCATCAATGCGATCATGGTGCACCATAACCTAATATGGGGAGTGAGCCTCCCCCTCCTCCTGACAATTCCTTGCATATCGAGAAGCCCTCTAATATGTCGCGGATACCGAAAGGTGTTCTCAAGCGCTCTACGCATAATCCTAATGCACGAGCCACCCAGAACTACTCCATTGTAGAAGATTTGGGCCAAACTCTGTGTGCCATGTCGGATCTTGAAGTTTTGCAGGCCTGCCCTTCTTAGAAGCATGCCCTTTTGAGTGCATTAGGAGTTCAGGATGGGGGAAGTCCCAGTGTTATCAAGTTCAATACTAATGATGTTCAACCTCGCTTACCTTACCACGTGGCTTTTCAAATCCAGGTGGTGTGCCTTTAGAGTTTTGTCAAACGTACTATGGTTGACGAAGGTGATTCCACGTTAGTAATGTCGTTAACTTGTTGGAAATATCTTGGCTCTCCTCCTCTACTTGCATCTAGAACCACACTCACTACATTCGACGGTCGGTCATTTAAGCTGCATGGAATTATCCCTTCCCTTGTTGTCTGCTTGGGAGGTAAGTCTGTGCCTATTGAAGTTGAGGTGGTTGATGCGCCCATCTACTACAACCTGTTACTGGGTCAGAATTGGATGTACGCTATGAAGGCTATCGCGTCCACTGTATTCAGAGTTATCTGCTTTCCCCATGAAGGCAATATTGTGACCATCGATCAGCTGGATTTCGTTAACACTCCTTCTGCAGCATCCATAGGATCCATAGTCCTGCAAGTTACTGATTCTCAGCCGGAAACTAGGAACATAGGTGTTGGTATGTACCCTTCATTGATGGGAACTTATAATTTTACTGCACCTGTGAACTTCATCGGAACCATTTCCGACAATACGTCTCCTCCTTTGCATAATGTACCGTTCCGGACTTCATATTTTGACGATCTATGGACTTTACCGTCTATGAATTCTACGTCTGGAGACATTATGCACGTCGGGATGTCTATGCCACTATCTGTAGTTGAGCTTGCTTACCAGGATATTCAACAAGCCACTGCAGAGCCGGATCTTTCTTCTTCACAGACAGGGGAATGCGATCCCATTATGTTGCCCACATGTGCAGTCGACCCATCTTGTTCACATGATTGCCTCGATGGTGTTCTACCTTCAGATGAAATTTTTATCGAGGCCATGAATGGTAATGACAAGCCTTGGGAGGATTTTCATCATCAATTTTATTTCCTTCCTACCCTTGATCTTATTGAACGAGATGAGCCTTGAGTACAACCTACCATGCATTTGGATTTTGATCCAGGCATAGTTTTGTCTAGCCCCGGTTTGACATTAAAGTCTGATCTCCCTAGTGATGAGTCTTTAGACTCTCCTATAGATCTGCAAATCGGTGATCCTGATGAGTTCGATTCTACTTCTAGAATTTCCAATTCCTGTGATGATGAATTTGCCATTGCAGATTCCTCCACGTCCTTAAGCTTTGCTCTTCATTCCGAAGTTGATCATTTTGGTCCCTTGGGTGTTGGTACTATGGCACCTTCAGTGGTTATCTCTCCCTGCATTATGTCTGAGGGTGATAATAGTGAAGTTGAAAATTTTTCTACCACAATGACCTGTATCAAATTTTTCTTTACATACGTTTTAGAGATGATCTTGGTACTTTAGTTCCTTGGAGACAGGATTCTTAGTTGGACTTATACTTGTTTACTGGTCCTTTTCGACATTTGCTTCGGTGATGGCAGGAATATTTGGAACCTTGCATATAGGTTTAGGCCTCCCCATTGTTATGATGCACTTGAACCTATTATTATCCGAATTCGCAGACACCTCCTGAGTGTCCTTATCTTGCTCATGTTCCTTGCATTATGCACAAATTTCTCCCATGCGCTTGGAACTAGTCTCGCATGTCCTTGACACTCGTCTGCTCTCATTACGAGCATTCTTCCATCTCTCCTTTGAGCTCGTTAAAAACAATAAGGAGGTCACGAGTTTACTTTTTCGGGCTCGTTAAACCTTTATGAAAAAGATTTTTATAAAGTCTTTTTTAAGCCCTTGTTAGACTTTTTCAAATCAAACAAGATTGCCGAGTATACTTGTCATTTCAGACTCGTTAAAGGATTTGAAGCACATTCACTTAGGTATAAGTTTACCCCTTTTCCGAACCTTTGTGGATTAATTATGAACAATGTATACTCTAGTCATATGTGACTAGAAGAGTTCTTCTCTCATTGTTTTACACTTTTTCGAGTGAGGAGACTAACTTTACGAAAAAGGACTTCCCTTTTATGTTGAGTTGTGATTGCATTGCATTATCCTGCTTGCCGCTTGAGCCTTGTGCCGGCTCCTGCTTACTTAGTTATTAGCCTGGTGCCTGAGCACTTTTCCCTATCGATCCTTGTAGAGCTTCCATTTGTCCTTCACAATTTGATGACCTTTTGACCCTGAGGGAACACACCCCCAAGTGTCCACATCCTGCATACGCTTCCTTGCATTGATCATAGGTATGTTCCACTGCTTGGGACTAGTCTGCTCGCTCTTTGACACTCGTTCCCTCACTTGTTGTACTATAAGCAATTTTATTCTTTTTCAAGCTTTTCCCAAATATGAAAAAGACAAAAAAAAATCAAATATTCCAAAAAGCCAGACGGGATTATGGTTACTACTTCTTGTTGGAAACTGTTGTGTCGCCTTTGAACAGAGAATTCATTCCACTCCATACACTATGATTCGGGACTATAGTTGGACCTTAGGAGCTGTACTTGTTTATCAGTTTCTCCACCGATTGGTTAAGCTTCCAATCATTATGGAGCCTTCTGTGATGCCTCTTGTGTCGCACAGTTTATGTCGAGTCTATGCTGCCTACGTCTATCCATATGCTCATGCTCTTGTTCAAAGGAAGTCCTGAAATAAGTATCGGCCACTCCTCATATCTCTTGACTATTGCATGTCGGCCATCCTTATCGAGTCAGTCCGTTTCACCTGAGATCTTCCAAATATTTCAGCATAGTTGGTACCTCGAGCTGGTTGATGGGGGATGCATTAATTCCCTCCTTCCAGCGAGTCTCGTTCCATCGAATTCAACCCATTTATTCTGGGACTTGAGGCTTAGAGTTCGGTTGAGTACCTTGAGGCTTGCAGTCATTAGTGGCAGGTTCTCTCGCCATCGACAGTTTTGGGAATACATCAATGTCCCCTGATCGATGGATTCATCCTAGTGTTTGACTTCAACTCATTTATTCGCACTCTGATGATTGTGCTTTGTGCCTTGATGCCCATTTTCATTATTGGTGGGTCATCTCGCGTCTGTTAACGGTATACATCATTGAACGGTAATCAGACGATGTCACATCAGGTTCGACCCCCAACTCCTTTATTCACTTGATGGGACTTGCACCATCAAAGACTTGTGTAGAAGACCCCAGGCGATAGTAGCATTCAATATGCTACCTATGACTTTGACTTTACATCTAAGATATCACCTCTCAGATATCAGCAGTTTGTACCTCCAGTTTGCACCAGTCGTTTCCTTTTCAGCAGGAGACCATATCTTACTGTAGAGGGATCATGGCTATGATCACTTATGACATATATCCATTATGTACTGCCTATTCATGGCCATTGTATCAGATTGTTGTACTATATCGACATGTATTCAGAGATACTATTGTACTATGATGAGTGAGCTGCTCTTTCAACTTGTGTTTCCATCACTCCACTTCTGAGTTTTATAATGTATTTCAGCCATTGTAGCATCAGTCTCTGACCTCACACATTAGGGGGCATTTATTACAACGTAATTTTCCACCTTGTGAGCATTAGCATTCTTTGGCCTGTAGGATCCATTTCATTGACTCAGATCCACTTTATATCCTTCAGATACATTGTTTCCTCATTTTTTTCTTTGTACGCTTGTTGCATCATTATAGCAGGCGTACCTGCGAGTTGCATCAATATAGCCCGCGGGTAGCATGTAAAATGGTAAAAATCATTAGTTTATTACTTTTTACTCCCAAAAAGCGGTTATTGGGTGACCTTTGACCATCTTCCCAAGAAACGCCTTGATGTGTCCTTTCAATTACCTCTGGGAGGACTATATATTGAGCACATATGGCTTATGGACGGGAGGAGAAAGAAGAGCAAGAGAACTCTAGTGGATTTTTTCCCTATCTTGAGTCTACACTCATTGATCCTTGTAGTTGTGAACCCCTTATGTTCACCTTCCAAACTCCTACCATAGTTTGAGTTTGCCATTCATGGAGGATTGAAGTGGTGGAGGCACAAGTGGATTGATCCAGATCTTGGTTCAGATTGGTTGCCAGCAAGAGGTCGTATCACATTGTACTTCTTCTTGTTTATTAATAGAAATACTCATATTCTCGTCCATTAATGTTGTGAATGTTGTTTATTCTACATTGGGTTGCATTTACTTATAATATCATGGACCATTGCTATTGATGATGTTAATGTCATTTATATATTATATGTACTTGTTGTATATTGGCTGTCAATACTAATTTGCAGATTCAAGTGCACGGATTGAAAGCTCCAATGGGGATCTACATCAAACGTTTGGATCGAGGTTGGTTACATTCTCCATTATCTTAGCATTGTCATTTATAATAGCATAGTTCTGAGAATTGAGTTAATTTCTGGTAGTCATCTGTCTGTAGTGGTCTACCCCAAGCCATAATGAGTTTTCTCCAATACAATGCTGAACCTGCCACGAAAGTTAGTGAATTGATTCGTGTATACTGCAATGCACTTTCGTGGCAGGTTTGGCATCTGTGTGGAAACTTATAGAAACTGTGCGTCGATATATCGACGAAACTTCGTGGGCGGTTTCAAATTCCAAAGATCTAAGATGTGTTGTATAGGTGACACGTGGCCACTCGGGAGTGTCGCTATTGCCACGACTGTGAATTTTCCTCCTGTTATCACTCCAGGAAACTCTTCTAGGTTGTAGCTCGAAGATGCTTGGTAACTTAACTAATATCTTAATGATTCACTCAAATGGATCAAGTCAAATGACTAAATCAAACCTCACTCACTCAAGACATGCATAAACATAACCAGATTGACAAGGCTTTTAACTATCACTGTTCAGAGAGTTGTAAATAAATGAATGTACGGAGAACTCTTAATTTACTAGCAGAAACATACACACAAAGTATATATGAATGGCCAGATAAACCAAGTAAAGTACTTGCAAATTCTAGTTTATGGATGTATTGACAAGTTGACAGTTATCAAAGATCAGACAAACATAATTAACATGAATTTGACATTCAGGTGCAAGTATAGAATAGACAAGAAGATGAAAATCTGAACAAGTAATGGCAAAAGAAGCTTGTATTATTGATATGAAAATAAGAAGCTTGAGCTTACAATATGTGAAAAAGTCTCTAAAGTTGAGCCCCCTCTTTAGCCCCTCGGGACTGATTGGATTTATAGCCTGTACAATATACAAATGAGATCCTATGAAGAAGGATCGAGAATACTAAAAATAGCATAATATAAAACTAATTACAAATTTATAGGAACAGATTCTATTTAAAAATAAGTCAAACCCTACCCTAATACTAAGTCTTTGACAGCTGCTCTTGTATGTTGGATGATGACTATGCCTTCTAGAATCTTCAATTTACATATGGAAGCTAATCTTCTTATCCTGGAAATCTCCTTTGACAGCTTTTGATATCTTTGACCAAAAATAGCAAAGGGCTTTTCAACCTTTATCTCCTTTGCATCGACTTCAAAAACTTAAAAGAGAGAGTGATATCTATCCCTTTTATTTTTATCCTTCGTTTAGAATCTTTGCTGAAATGATTTGGTAGCATAAATGTTCGGTCTGAGCAAAAACACTAACATTCTGTTTGTGTACGTGCTTTCGGTGGCTTGTAGGCCTGCTTCTTAAATGGGAACTTCCTCATGCTGATTTGTATTGGCTTTGATTGTTGTTTTTCTTTTTGTCTTGAATATATGTAACCGATTGTCTGCAGCATATTACCTCCATAGGTTGTATAGAAAAACTATTAGTGTATCATGCTCAGGTGAAGAGTCAGAAGGTATTACGAATCCAACAATTGTAAAAATGCCTCTGTTAGGTTGATAGCCAGTTGTGGATGCAAGAAATACAGAAAGGATGATCACATGACGCCATTTAAACCAAACTTTCATTTAGCAGGAATTGGTTTGATAGTACACAATCTAAACACACACTGTACTCAATCTCTTAGCTGCTCTGTAAAGCCTCCAAGCGCTTCTGATTATGCTGGCATTGCTTGATATACTTCTTCAAACTCGGGATCATCAGCACTAATCTCACACTCTGTTATGATTCTTTATCATCGGTTGGCTTGGCACAAAACACATGATTACGAAAAGTCATTCCTTCAGCTGCAGCGCCCTTCCAATCAACACGTATTGCTAAAATAAGTGAAGCTCCTTCCAAAAGAAATGAGCCACCAATCACTATAACTGCATAGAAAATGTTTGCTGGGGGCTCTAAGCTTCATAAATTTTGTATTGCATGAACAATGATAGCTCCAGAGCCAAGGCAGAAAATTCCAACAACAAAAATCAATGGCCAGACTAACCGCTCCTTTGAAAAGACATAAGGGAACATCTGTTATGAAAATGGACTTTCAGAATTGTGGATTCCAAAATCAACATGTTGAATTCTTGGAACAATTCTCTATATTTCCTTCGGCACATAATGCTTGGCGCAAGACACCTTGAACCCCTTCGTGGCTTTTCTTCATGACTCGATTTGCATGCGGCCTGATGCTTTCACCTGTCAAATGTTCCAAAAGCTAAGCTATATTCAATCACAGACACCTGCGCATACATTCTTTTGCATGCAAATTGGGCACCTGGCAGAAAGATTTCCAATCGGTGTATTGATACAAAACCAAAAAGAGCTTAGTGCTTATGATGGACATGTCGACTTAGTAAATGACTCGTGGCTTTGAATTTGAATGCGCATCTAGCATGTGAGACAGTATAACATATGACTTGGAATATGGCATATTAAATGGTTTAGGTTTATGAGCAGTAACTTAGTTGATAAGGTAGATGATAGGGTTTCGAAACAAAAGTTGGTGAATAAAACTTCATCAAGACTCAAAGAAGCTTTCGGGAGTAATGAACTAAGGCCAATAAGTAGAAAGATTTTAAAATTTTAATATAGAAATGTTAAAGACAATTTAAGAAATTTAATGTTAAATTAGATCGCTAACACGTCCCTATATCCACGAAACGGTAGCCACGAAAAAACAAAATCCGAATCGTTGCAATTACAACGAAAAATCGTGGCAATTACAACGAAAAATCGTGGAAAATTTGACCATATGTACTAGTGCAGTTTGGTTATGAAATGTTCTCATTGAGCTTGGTCTGGTTTCGAAATCGTCCACTATGTTGAAATGTGATAATCAGGGTGCAATTAAGCTCGCTTATAATCTGGTATATCACTCGAATACAAAGCATCTCGACCTTTATGCTCATTACATTCGAGGTCTCGTCGTAGATGGTATTCTTTCTCTTGAGTATTTTCCTACTGAGTAGCAGGCAACCGATATCTTCACCAAATCCTTAACAGCAGTGAAATATGTGCATCTTCATTCTTTACTTGGGATGATGGAAGTTGTCATCAAGGGGGAGTAGTAATGACTCCTTCCTTCCTTAGTGTTAGTGAGGGATTTTCTCTCAGCCATTATTAAGGGGGAGTGTTGGAATATATTAATTACATTCCTTGGAAGGTAATAATGTCTTTGTATTATAACAGAAGTTATCCACAATCTTATGTAAAAGAGTAATACATTATATCCCATATTCATTATGGTAAAGTATACTCTTGATATTCATCATTATATAAAGATATGTTGAGATGTTATTATGGAGAATTATATTATCCCACATGCAATATGTGAGAGTATATCCTCCACATCTCTTGGTATATAATAGGGTCAATGGAGTCACATCATAACAACATGATGGTATAGTGGTATACGTTAATAGATAGTATCAACACATGGTATTGTGATCACAAGCTCTGCTATATTGTATTGAGTTTATTTGTAGTTGCTCTCTTGTAAGATTGAAGGAGATTCCTGGAGATAATAGAAGACAAACTTCCCGTGGATGTAGCCCAATTGGCCGAACCACGTATATTTGGTGTATTATTTTCCTTGTTCTCTTTCTGTTCTTATTTATGTTGATATGTTATTGATTGCTAAGATAGGTAAGCTAGTGTAGCTAGATCTACAGTTCCGTTGCAATAGAGTTGTTAACTCATAAACAATTCAATAACTGGAAACAAAAGATGAAATTCACAATTTGTAGGCAGAAAATTAAAAGTAATCAAACCATGAATTTTTGAGAGACAATATTTTTGGCAAATCTTCCCAAGAAAAAACCACAAGGGAAAAACCTATTAGAGAGAGATTTATTCTTATTTCATCTTGGAAAAATTACAGTAGAAATGAAAAGTTATCAAGCACAACTTATCTCAACCAAATGATAAGCAGGATACGTAGAAATTCGTGCTGGAGCTGCCCATATTCTATGTACAGTTTGCCTAGAAATTCGTGTTGTCCCAGATATGTATGAACTATAGAAAATTACAGTCAATATCGACCTCAAATTTCATGCCCATACTTAGAATCAGTCTTGGTTTTCGAGCCAAAAATCACCACCTCGATTTCTGTGCCATCTCAACAGCAGAAAACAATAGTACAGACTTCTCATTAATTGTTGTACGATCTGGATGTACGTGTGCCTCAAAAATTGTGCCACAGACCGAAAATGAAGGCTACTGCAATCTCCTCTATTTTTGAGCCAAATTAACCACTGGATTAATTGTTGTACTTCATCACCTCAATTTTTGTGTCAGTCGAGTTATTGGAATGCGTGCTGGTATTTTCTCTCTCCTGCTGCGCCCTTCTCCTCCTCAAGAAAGTCAACCTCTCTTTTGCTCTCGAAAACTCATGGAAAGAATGAATTGAGTTTTCCTTCCCTTGCATTTTTATGTTTATCGTTACGGTAATTGAAAAGACATCTAATCCAAGGGCCCACATTAGATTAGATCAATGGATGAGAAAATTCTCGCCATAAATTAATTTCTCTCAATCCCACTTTAAAAATATTAAAAAGTCATTTTAATCTGTAAAGTGAAATTAAATGCTTTTCTCAAGTCATTTAATGCAAGGGTCATGTAAGATTCCCCTTATTAGTGACATAGGAAAAAATCACTAGGGGAACAACTTCCTAGGTGCAAAAATCAACAGAGCACACTCCAAATCAATTGTGGATATGGCACTTCTAACATTATATGTGAATATTAAGGAGCTCTATTACCAAAATGGATCCAAATGAGAATCCTCAATCATCTTTCTTGATGATTGAACATTTCAATTGATTCTATTATGCTCCATAATAGACACCCTAAATTTATCTTATCCTAGAATACTCAAATTTAGTGAATTTAATTGCAACGGCGCTAAATCTCATCATAAAGTTATGTATCTATTCAATTTTCACCTAGAATAGAATACTCTAGGTGAAAATAAATCGGATAAAATGACTCAATGCTAAATTTAGGTCAAATTACAAAAAATGATTCAAGTGCAACTTTGCTTCATTTAAATTTAGAAAGAAGGAATTTATGAAACATTTTAGGAAAACAAGATTAAATATTGTTTTTTTCCGATAAAGATTCGGGTCAAGTTAAAAAAATGATTCAAGTGCTCGTGCTTCGTTTAAATTTAGAAAGAAGGCGTTTAGGAGACATTTTAGGAAAATGGCACTAAATAATGTTTTGTTTCAATAAAGTTTTAGCATCTTTTATCATCAAATCCTAATAAGAAACTGACATACATTTTGGCTTCCTGTCAACAAACGAGAAATTTAGACATCTTACTCCATACTTGATTGATTAATTATAAAATTTCAGATATATTGGTTAGCTTTGTTTACTTAAAAAGTAGGCGGTTATTCTAATTATATGCAGAGGTGACTTGATTTTGTATATGAGGCATACGAATGGGTTTTTTTGATTGATAATTTGTTTCCCTTTTGAATATTGGTAGTTGGTATCAAATAAAAGTAAGTATGAGATGGGAGGATTCTCAAGAAGATACTCCTAGCATTCTTGCCTGTGTGGTGTAGTATGAAGGTACATTTTCCCTGTAATATTTGAGTTACCATAATAGTTGATTGTTTTGAGATTTATTGGTATAAAGGCTATTATCAAGACTATAACAGAGCCAATTTCCAATAATAATACTATATCTTATTGAATAACACTTTACGGATTTAGCAGCATCAACCTCACCAACTAGGTGTTGTTGGAGACTTCTTGTTCATACGTCTAGTTGAAAGGGAATAATTATTATCCTTCAACGATACTGCTAGGTTATTGGGAAGTAAGCTTGACCTAGCAATCTATGATAAGAGGCCTTAATTATGTAAATTATTTGCTTGTTGAACAATTTTTTCCACCAAAGCTTGTTATACTAATAGGTGTTTATATCTTAGAATTTGGGGTGGACTACCATCTATGCTTTTCCTAGATTGAAGGAGGATGGGACAAGTGTACTGTCTAGATTGATTTTATGGGTGTCGTTCAAAATTCAAAATAATTTTTTTTTTATATCTATCTATCTATCTATCTGTCTATCTATATAACATGGATAAAAAGTAACAAATAACTTGTTCATGGCACTTAACTTGTGACCTATTGGTGTTCATCGACCACAAGTTAAGTGGTTGTGCTAGAGATATTTCCTCTCACAATTGTAAAAACATTTCTATGTTGGTTTTCAATTTATTGAGATATTGCTTTTCAACAAAGAAGTGTTTTCCTTAGGTTCTTTTGTTAGTTATGCACCTATTATAGAACAATATATTGCTCTTCATTTCAATTTTTTCTTCGGCATTTTATTGCACCTTATAGGGCAATTTCTAGTTTTCTACAGGAGCTTTAAACTCTTTAAATTTACTGAAAACCTTAGATTTCTTATGGAGGAAATCGACCCATGCGTTCCTCAATAAATCATCAATGAATGAAACAAAATACACAAATTTACCTAGTGATGGAATATGAACATGTCCAAACACATCACTATTGTGTTTACCATATATCCAATGCTCACAGAAATCAAAATCTAATGAGCAATTGGACGTACCTTCAACCATACATTTACCATGTAATATTCATAGGCCATTCTCTCCAATATGTCCTAATATTTGATGCCATAGCATTGTCTTGTCTACTGGGACAATAGGGGTCTTGTCTTTTGCATTGATTATCCTATGGAACAATAGAACTGTTACATCCATCAATGAAAGTGCTTCCCAAAAAATTGTATAGAGTTTAGATCTAAAATTCCTACATCGACACCATCGCTCCTCAAACCATCTTGCATGTTTCCTTTTCAAATACAGTATGCACACCTGCATCACCCATATTACCCACATAAATTAGGTTACTATCCATATTTGAAATGTGAAAAACCCTAGGATGAGTTCTAATACTTCCATATTTGAGCAATAACTTGAATTTTTCACATCCTATGATTTTGATTGTCGAGTCATCTCCTAAGAAAACATCACCTCCATTGTGCTTTTCATATTTACAAAACCACTCCGTATGAGGAGTCATATGAAATAAAGCACTTGAGTCGATCAACCATACATCATGATCTTCATGTGTACTTGTAGATGCCAAGTAAACATCATCTCCTTCATCTACAAAGGGTTTTGTTTCTGCAGAAGGAGCATCATCATATCCCTTACCTTTATTAACACTCTTAGATTTGCAATTTTTCTTATAATTCCCATATTTACTGCATTTCCAACATTTATTTTCAAATTTTCCTAGATATTTAGATCTACCTATAGACTTAGATCTTCCTCCAGAAGACCTATTTTTTTGATCTCTTGGGAGTGACCTCTCACAAATAAAACATCCTTCGTCACACCCTCCATTGATTTTCTCCTTATTTCCTCCGATAACAAGAATGCAACAACATTCTCAAACTCTATGTGGATTGAGTGGCACTACCAACTGCTACAACCAAATCATCCCAA
Source organism: Larix kaempferi (assembly GCA_027924585.1). Classification (NCBI taxonomy): domain Eukaryota; kingdom Viridiplantae; phylum Streptophyta; class Pinopsida; order Pinales; family Pinaceae; genus Larix; species Larix kaempferi. Next base: position 6,534,311 of record BSBM01000129.1, read on the forward strand.
GAATATGCCAAAGAACATAGAAAAATAATAAACTTATCTTATTTCTCCATATTAATGTCAACAGAGGTAATTTAACTTAACAGAGTATTAAAGACATTTAGATGATCTGCCATGGCTATACCATCATCCTCCATCCTAAGATGAAACAACTTATTTCGAAGAAATAACTTGTTTAGCAGGGACTTTGACTGATACAAATTCCCGAACATGTCCCATATCTACTTTACACTGACATTGATAGGTCGACCTAGTAGTTGGTGGGTAATAAATAGGCCCATAGGGAATAATATAATAATGAGGGTAGTTGGCATAGCCCCCAAGGAATATCCATGAGAAAGTATATATGTGCTTCATTTCATATGAATCCTCACAGGGAGTGGTTTTGTGAACATGAAAAGTACAATGGAGATGATGTTTTCCTAGGAGATGAATCGATAGCCAACATCATAGGATGTGGAAGGGTCAAGCTATTTATCAAATATGGAAGGATTAGAACTCTTCATAGGTTTTTTCACATTCCATATTTGGACAAAAACCTAATATCTATAGGTAATATGGGTGATGCAGGTGTGAATATTATTTTTGAAAAGGACACATGCAAGCTGGTTTGAGGAGAAACAATGTTGATGCAGGGAGTTTGGATTGGAACTTTGTACAAGTTGTTGGTAAGCACTTTCATTGATGGGTGTAACAATTCTATTGTTCCCAAGGATAGCAATGTATAATACATGAATACTATTGTATTTGTAGACAAGACAATGCTATGGAATCAAATATTGTGACATATTGGAGAGAAGAGCTTTCGAGTATTGCATGGTAAAGGTATGGTTGAAGGCATGCCTAATCAACTATGGTTTTGAATATTCCACTAAAAGAATTTCAGAAAAAACTCTAAGTATCATAGCCATGATTTTTTTTCCCAACAACATAGTAGATGCAAGAATGGACTTAAGCTTTGATACTAACTTGAAGCATTATAATACCCAAAATGGAACTACTTCAACAATAAACAACAATGAAGAAAACAAAGGATTGGAGGCGCAAACACATTTAATAGTTCAAATGCAAATACAATTCCTAAAATATGGAGGAAGATATTTCCATGTACTCGATACTCAAATGAGTAAATAATATTTAATTGTATTGATACCATGATGCATGCTTACAAGGGGGAGACCCTAACAAAAACCTAGCTTGTGGCCTATGTTACCTATGAGGTAACTAGGCTACTATTTGACTAAGCAATCCAAAAAACACAAATGATTTATTTAAGGACTTATTTAACATAAGTGGTATTGTGCAAATATCAAAGGAGGATAGGAGAATTTATAGTTGTAGAAGAAATTCCAAGAGACCACAATATATGCATATCAAAGAAAATTACATCTAACTATGAGATTGGGTACAAAATAGCTCATAAATATATATTACTAGGGTCCTAACCTCACCTCCCTACTCTGGGGTACTTAGGAGTTAGTTATTTAATGCGTACGACCATCTTCTTTGAATAAGGCCCATTAGATAGTTAATGGGTAGCTACTTAATGTAGAAGTGTAATCTCGATTAAATAAGATCCACAAGGTGGTTGGTACTCATTAATGATGAGACCATAGGCAATTGGGGTTTTTCTATTAAAAAACTATTCATAAAGCTAGAAGTCTATGTAATGTTTCACCAACGATTGTTATTGTATTGGAGATCTACTCAACTGAGATTGTCCCCTTCAAAGAGGCCCTTGAACATCGCTCTCCCATTTTAAATAATCAATACACGGGTTATATTTTGTAGGCTAATCTCAATGTCTTTTGTAACTGTTTTTTTGTGCTTATATTTCTCTAAATATTTTTCATGTTCTATTTTTTGTGTTGATTAAGTACATTAAACATATTTAATTACACATATAGAAATGTTGTGTTTAGGTACACACAACCTAACCCCTTACCCATTTATTGTTGAGATATTGTAACTTCAAAGAATATTATATTTGTACTTTATTATTCCGGAGATGTTTCATTCCTCCGTGAAGATCTTATTGTATATCCGGAGATGTTTATTCCTCCGTTGGAATGTGGTAACTCGGGTTATTAGACTTCCCTAGTGGGGGTCGGCCCTGTATGTGTCATGTGGGTCAAAGGGTTATTAGAACACCCTAGAGGGGTCGGCCCAGTCAGTTGTAGTGGGGTATTTAACCCATTGATTAAATACGAGCCTACGTGTACTTGTGTAAAAGATATGTCAGAGTAGTGTATAAATAGAGGAGGTGTGTTCCTCATTTGACACACTCACTCACTTGAGGATAGCGCACTTGTGGAGGAGAGGTCTTCTATTGTGGAGGAGGAGATCATGTCTCAGGGTTTCATCTTTGTATATTGCTGGTCATCTATATTGAGGAAGCTTTGCTGGGTTTTCTACCCCATGAGGGTTTCCCAGGATAAATCTCTGTCTCTTGTGTTTATGTTGTGCTTGTTATTTCTTCAGTGATCCTGTATATGCTATTATTGTGAAATGGAATGTAATGCTGCTATTTTCTATCTTATCATATTAAATATTAACATGGTATCAGAGCTAAACTGAAGGAAGGCAAGGTATGGCACTTACGACACTTGCTTTACTTACGACAATTTGAAGATTAGGGTTTTACATAGAAAAAACCAGTCATCGTGGAACTTTCGCTATAAATCCATTTCTGCGAAGGTTTAGGGTCTGAAAAGTTTACAGGTCGAAGATAACATCCCCAGGTACCTTGTGTCCAAAGGGAACCCTTAGATTCATTGTACTTTGTAAGTTATGATCAGTACAAGTTAGGGTTTCTGCCTCTTCCAGATCTCAGTCAAAATCAGGTGACCTAGGAAAAAAGGTCATAACTTGGGCTAGGAAGATCCAAATGAAATTTCGTAAAAAGTGACAGGTAGTACACAGACTGTACTATCTCAGGAAACGTTTTCAGAGGCCGAAGCTGAACCAGTGCCACGTGGAACTCCGTACAAGTTCGCTCTCCTGTTTTATCCCATAAACAGGTCATGTTACGACACTTGGAATAACTCTCTCTCAGAGAGTCCAATTGAGGTCAGACCTGTCAAGATGGAAATATAACAGGGATAGCTATCTCAGAAAATTTTTTCAGAGGCCGAAGTTCAAACAGTGACACGTGGCACGCCGTACAAGTTCGCTCTCCTGTATTATCCCAAAACAGGTCACGTTGCGACATTTGGCATAACTCTCTCTCAGAAAATCCAATTGAGGTCAGACCTGTCAGGATGGAAAGATGACAGGTCAGGCTACTGCAGAAAACGTTTTCAGACCCTGTGGAGCGAAAATTTCGGAGTTATATCAGAAACAATCAAGTACATATTTCTGTCAAAACATAATTATTTTTGGAGCACCTTTATTCATGGCTTCCGGAATTTAGGGTTTCGGAGAAAGTTAGAATTCTAGGAATCGGAATCCACGGCTGAATGCTACTCAGAAAAATTGAAATTTAGAGAACAAGATCGAATTTTTTGGTTGGGTAGAAGACCGGGCTTGATTAAACCCTAGCTCGGGATTTTGATCGGAAAGATGGAAAATTAGGGCTTCAACAAAAGTTGGAATTTTTGAAGTCTGTAACCACGGCTAGAAGCTCCTCAGAAAAATAAGAGTTTAGAGCCTTGGATCAAACCTTTTCAATGAGCAGAAGGGTGGGCTTCTTCAAACCCTATTTCGGGATCCTGTCCAGAAGATCCAGAAGTTTCAAAGGCAATTTTGAGGGGTCACATTTTGGAGATTTCAAAATTGAAGTATGCTAGTTTGATCAGCCCAGCAAGACACATCCTTCCATTCATTCGGAAGTGTGAAAGTCAAAGATTGAATTTTTAGGGTTTCTCCAGCAAACTCTAATCAAGCTCCAGATCCAAGTTTCAGGGGGAGTTGAGGCTAAGAAGAAGTCTCGACAGGTATGACTTAAGGAGGTTCAGGTATGTCTTGAAATCTGATTCTTGATTAAGTTCATAATGTGTTTTGTCTTCATGTTATTTATTAGTACAATATTGATTAATGTTAGAATTGTTTTATCACCCTAGTAACAGTATGAATGCATGTGAATGATCGAAGACATTCATTGATTAGGGCTATATGATTGTACTAATGCATTATGGTGTTGTGTGAGGTTGATGTTGTCTGCTAACAAGATACAGGTACATCACAAAAGACAAATCAAGTTCCATGACCATGACATCATGAAGACAAAGACTCATCCATAATCTTTGTTCTACTTACGAGGTATGTATGACTTTGTTATATTATGCTTAACCTATGAGACATGCAGGTTCTAGCTCAGGATCTCTAAATCATTGAAGAGATTGTTTAGGTATGTTGTACATAACTAAGCAGGTATACTAATCCAGGTATGTTCTCCTATGTCATGTTAGAATCTTACCTTGTATTGGGATCCCTTATATAAGTATACTTGGCATGATTAGATATTCTTATTCATAAAGTTAGTAATCAAGGGATTATGCATATTATGTCTTTTATCTTGATTGATGATATGCATGAGTACAAGAAGTCTTCCCTGAAATCTTGAATACTAATGTTTATTATTTATGATCGTGACTATACATATTCAAGACTATTTAGATGTTTTGATAATGTTTATAATATACTAATGAATGTATGTTTGTGTATGAGATCATGAGGATGACACTAGTGCACACTTGAGCATGCACAGTGGTACAGAATGAATACAAGTTCAAAATACATACAGAAGATCAAGCGGGAGGCAACCACACAAACATAAAAGATAAGTATTTGAGTTGTTATTTGCAATAGTAAATGATATTGCTTGTATGCATATTTGTATTCCTAGAATATATCATGCTGAGTGTAAACATTCATAGAGCATTGAACAGTATACTACTAATATGCATATGATTGGTAAGTTGGACAAACATTCCGTTGTTGCTTGTCTAGAATGAAACCTCTTTGCTGACATGCTGAGAGCTGTGCACACTCTCGATAGTATGTTCTGGTAGAGATGGAAGGCATCTAGATAGCCACTGTATGCATACAGGATATGGGAAAGTGTTGTGCCAAAGTATTGGTCAAAATAGTTGCATAACTATGTAAATGATATCTGTATGCATAATAGGTTATCATGTCAATATGATTTGATGATTATGAAGTATTACTAATCATGTACTTAATTTTGATTTGTAGGAAAGATCATGATGAATGATGAACACTGAACAAGCGATGGATGTTAAAAAAAAAAAAAAAAAGATTTTCAAATCAAACACACTATAGAAGGCTTGTGGCTAGAAGATTCTCTTAGAAAGAAGAAGAGAATCATGATGAGATGTTTTCTCCAAGTGGCTAGATAAGACCATTCTCTTAATGGTGTAATTAAAGAAGAAGTGTGAATCAGGTTCTGTATGGGTTCCCAGGATCGATAGTAATTGATGAGAATACATGTGAGGATTGCATCATCCTTGAACACTTGTTCTAAAGAGAGCCGTAGATGTATGTCTTCGAAAATGAAGTCCTTGGTGGACATGAGAGGATTGGATCATCCCTAGACTTCAGTCCGAAAGAAGAGCCGTAGACGTATGTATTCGAGAATGAAGTTCTTGGTGAACATGTGAGGGGATTGGATCATCCCTGGACTTCAGTCCGAAAGAAGAGCCGTAGACGTATGTCTTCGAGAATGAAGTTCATGGTGAACATGTGAGGGGATTGGATCATCCCTGGACTTCAGTCCGAAAGAAGAGTCGTAGACGTATGTCTTCGTGAATGAAGTTCTTGGTGAACATGTGAGGGGATTGGATCATCCCTGGACTTCAATCCGAAAGAAGAGCCGTAGACGTATGTCTTCGTGAATGAAGTTCTTGGTGAACATGTGAGGGGATTGGATCATCCCTGGACTTCAGTCCAAAAGAAGAGCCGTAGACGTATGTCTTCGAGAATGAAGTCCTTGGTGGACGATTGAGGATTAATTCATCCTTGGACGTGGTCCTAAATGTATGGTTGAGGATTAAGTCATTCTTGGACGTAGTCCTAAATGTACGGTGGAGGATTAAGTCATCCTTGGACGTAGTCCTAAATGTATGGTGGAGGATTAAGTCATCCTTGGACGTGGTCCTAAATGTACGGTTGAGGATTAAGTCATCCTTGGACGTAGTCCTAAATGTACGGTGGAGGATTAAGTCATCCTTGGACGTGGTCCTAAATGTACGGTTGAGGATTAAGTCATCCTTGGACGTGGTCCTAAATGTACGGTTGAGGATTAAGTCATCCTTGGACGTGGTCCTAAATGTACGGTTGAGGATTGAGTCATCCTTGGACGTGGTCCTAAATGTACGGTTGAGGATTGAGTCATCCTTGGACGTGGTCCTAAATGTACGGTTGAGGATTGAGTCATCCTTGGACGTGGTCCTAAATGTACGGTTGTGGATTAAATCATCCTTGGACAGTAAATCCAGTAATTCTGAAAGGAAGGATAGTCCTAAATGAATTGAGTGGATTAAATCATCCTTAGACAGTAAATCCAGTAATTCCGAAAGGAAGGATAGTCTTAAATGAATTGAGTGGATTAAATCATCCTTGGACAGTAAATCCAGTAATTCCGAAAGGAAGGATAGTCCTAAATGAATTGAGTGGATTAAATTATCCTTGGACAGTAAATCCAGTAATTCCGAAAGGAAGGATAGTCCTAAATGAATTGAGTGGATTAAATCATCCTTGGACAGTAAATCCAATAATTCCGAAAGGAAGGACAGTCCTAAATGAATTGAATGGATTAAATCATCCTTGGACAGTAAATCCAGTAATTCGAAAGGAAGGATAGTCCTAAATGAGATTGAGTGGACTAATCATCCTGTAAATAGATTGGGATTGCCTTGTCCCTAGACATGGTGAGATGTCTTAAAGTGATAAGGACTAATCATCCTGTAAATAGATTGGGATTGCCTCGTCCCTAGACATGGTGAGATGTCTTAAAGTGATAAGGACTAATCATCCTGTAAATAGATTGGGATTGCCTCGTCCCTAGACCTGGTGAGATGTCTTAAAGTGATAAGGACTAATCATCCTGTAAATAGATTGGGATTGCCTTATCCCTAGACATGGTGAGATGTCTTAAAGTGATAAGGACTAATCATGCTATAAATAGATTGGGATTGCCTCGTCCCTAGACATGGTGAGATGTCTTAAAGTGATAAGGACTAATCATCCTGTAAATAGATTGGGATTGCCTCGTCCCTAGACATGGTGAGGTGTCTTAAAGTGATAAGGATTGATCATCATGTAAGTTGATCTGGATTGCATCATCCATAGACATGAGAGTTGTCTTAAACCGAGAGGGACTGATCATCCTGTAAGCGGATCAGGATTGTATCATCCTTGGACCTATGTCCTAAAGTGAGAGGGATTGATCATCCCGTAATTGGATCTTGTGTGTTGCAGGGTATGCTGCTATTGTGTATACTTGTATTGATGAGGATACTTGTATTGATGATATGTATACTTGTATTGATGAGGATACTTGTATTGATGATGTGTATACTTGTATTGACGAGGATACTTGTATTGATGATGTGTATACTTGTATTGATGAGGATACTTGTATTGATGATGTGTATACTTGTATTGATGAGGATACTTGTATTGATGATGTGTATACTTGTATTGATGAGGATACTTGTATTAATGATATTTATACTTGCATTGATGATGTTGTTGATCGTGATGATCTAGATGACAATGTTGTTGATCGTGATGATCTAGATGACGATGCTGCTGATCGTGATGATCTAGATGACGATGCTGCTGATCATGATGATCTAGATGACGATGCTGCTAATCGTGTGATGACGATGCTGATGATCATGTGATGATGATGCTGATGATCGTGTGATGACGATGCTGATGATCGTGTGATGATGATGCTGATGATCATGTGATGACAATGCTGATGATCGTGTGATGACGATGCTGATGATTGTGTGATGACGATGCTGATGATCGTGATGCTGATGACGATGCTGATGATCGTGTGATGACGATGCTGATGATCGTGAGATGATGATGCTGATGATCGTGAGGATCTAGATGTTGATGTTGCTGTAGTTGTTCGAGTGCTGCAGAAGATAAAGACTCAGTACTGAAGATGTTGATGTTCCAGTATTGAAGATGTTCCAGTAACTGCTTGAGTTACTGATGATGTTGAGAAAGCTTCCAATGATTTATAGATGTATCATGTATGATGTTGATGACTCCTTGCTTGTGCAGATGCTGTTATAATATCCTTCTCGTTAAGGGGGAGTGTTGAGATATTGTAACTTCAAAGAATATTATATTTGTACTTTATTATTCCGGAGATGTTTCATTCCTCCGTGAAGATCTTATTGTATATCCGGAGATGTTTATTCCTCCGTTGGAATGTGGTAACTCGGGTTATTAGAATTCCCTAGTGGGGGTCGGCCCTGTATGTGTCATGTGGGTCAAAGGGTTATTAGACCACCCTAGAGGGGTCGGCCCAGTCAGTTGTAGTGGGGTATTTAACCCATTGATTAAATACGAGCCTACGTGTACTTGTGTAAAAGATATGTCAGAGTAGTGTATAAATAGAGGAGGTGTGTTCCTCATTTGACACACTCACTCACTTGAGGATAGCGCACTTGTGGAGGAGAGGTCTGCTATTGTGGAGGAGGAGATCATGTCTCAGGGTTTCATCTTTGTATATTGCTGGTCATCTATATTGAGGAAGCTTTGCTGGGTTTTCTACCCCATGAGGGTTTCCCAGGATAAATCTCTGTCTCTTGTGTTTATGCTGTGCTTGTTATTTCTTCAGTGATCCTGTATATGCTATTATTGTGAAATGGAATGTAATGCTGCTATTTTCTATCTTAGCATATTAAATATTAACATTTATGACTAAACCTTAAAACTTAACTAACCACTAACCCGCTAACCCCTAACTCAATAATCATGTTTAACTCCTAACCTAATCCTTAGAAATGGAGAGCCAAATAAGATAGCCTAGTCCAAATTGGAGCTAAAGTTAATCAGTCTAAAGTCAATTTCCTATGCTTGAATCTCATATTCATATAGTACCCAATTCAAGTTCAACAGTGAGGGTTACATGATCATGTTTTACATAAATGTTGCAATGTCCTAGATTGTTGAGAGTTAAGATGGATCTAGGCTAGAGAGATCTGAAATTAAGTTGAAGTGTTGAATCAATAAACTTTTACCATTCACTTACCATCTGACGGTTTCAAAAGTACTTTTGATTTTTTATGAGGAGAGGAGATTTCAAAGTCCTAGAATTATTTCAAGATGTTAAACATGGTGTATCTAGTTTTTTTATCATTCACTATATAGCCCTTGTGTGGGTGCATGTGAGGGAAGGTGTTTGATCTCCCATAATTGGTTTCCCATTGTCATCCAAAGGGCTTATCACATGTTGGACAAGCCAAATTGACTTAAGTGGAATTTATTAAGATACTTTATCCTTAGCCTTGTGACAAACACATACCCACACAACATGTCCCACAAAAAAGGAGGGGGAGTTCGAGGAAGCATACATATTCATGAATAAGTGAATTATTCCTATTGAATATTTGTAAATTACCCAATACAAACTTTCTAAATTACAATAAGAATATGAGTGCCTAATAAATTCAAATTTATGATTGAGCTTTGAGCTTTGTCAACCCAAAATAAAAAATCTGGTTCGAAATTTTAACTATGTGAATGTGTAAGGCTCATATGTCAAATGAACAATATGGTCAAGAATTTTGAAATAAAAATTTTGAATCGTGATCTGTTTTTCATGGAAAAAAAACTCAAAATAAAAAAATCTTTAGTTCAAGAAATCAATTAAAGAAATAAAATTGCATTCCCTATCTTGGTTACAAGGGAAGGTATAACCAACAAAACCTGATCCACACCATGATTGAATTTTCAAAATTGACCAAATACAACATTTTGAAACATTACTTTCAAATGATTAGCCTTTAAGGATTGACCTTTTCTTAGATAAAGCTTGATGCATAACCTTACTTTCAGAGGATTAGCCCTTAAGGATTGATCTTTTCTTAGATAAAGCTTGATGGAGACTTGATTAGGACCTTATTGGTTTGACCTTTCAGAACTTTACCTGAATACAACTTTAAGGTGGACAAGGGCCTATACAATGCATACTAACAATGTATATTTTGAATAGTGGATCTACAAGTAAACACGAATTATAACTGAAGCTATAATTTAGGTAGAGGGACTTTATAATGAATCTCTAAGTTAGGTACTTACAGTTAGGTGTAAGGTACCATTAGATGACTCAATTGAGAACTAGGAAAGCTATATCTATTATAAGGAGAACTTTTATCTGAACTTTTCAGTTGATTATAGTCATAGTACTCTAATCCTTTTATTTTGAGTCCTATTGTTGGATGTAGTGACTTCTCTTGCACATGATTTTTGAGATGTAAGTACCATGGGTACATAACTATTGCATGCAAAGGCTCTTCAAAGCCTCTGAACAAAGTGTTTTATTTTTATAATGAAATATGATATATTTTTCTAGGGAAAAAAAGATTCTTCAAGTTGTTTTTATTTAACACTAGAAAAATTTAGGGGCAAAATTAGCCCATGGGTTAATTTTTGATTTTTTTTTTTCCAAAAAAAGTTTTACCAATTTCCATTTTTTCCTAAAATGATTCACCCAAGATCCATAAGATAAAATTTTTTATTCTAAACATCATCCATATTCTCCATAAACTATATAAATCTTTAGAAATTTGAATATTTTTACAAAAATATCTCTAACCATTTTATGGTTGGAAATTTAAGGATTAGTAAGATTCACTAAGGTTTCTACGCTTTCAGAAAATTATGGATTTTAAAAAATTTCCCTATATTTAACCCAAAACCAATCAATCTAGACATGAAGTGGTATTTTTATTCAACCCAAACCTTATTATGAATAAATTGTGGCAAAATATGAGGATGCCTTATGATTAGGGTTGAAAGGTGAGAAGACACATTGTATAGAAGGTTATTAGGTGCACTCTCAACTCTAAGTGGAAGAGATATGAGAGTAGGATAATGAACCAATGAATTGTCTTTTCTTATTCAATGAATATGCATTCAAAGTTGTTTTGTGTAAAGAATTAGCAATTTGTTGATCCTATCCAATTTCGATGTTAAAAAAACCGCTAATAAAACATTTAAATTAAATGTATTACTTCTTTGCAAAATTATGTTTAAGTTTAGAGAGATGTACATACCTTATAAAAATTTAAACTTATACACTCCTAATAAAAACTCATATTCTTAACAGTTAGAACCAAGTAAACTACACAATAATAATAATAAATTAATATGAAACATCTAATTTAAATAAAAATTCAACTCATATTCTTAATAGTTAGAACCAAGTAAACTACACAATAATAATAATAAATTAATATGAAACATCTAATTTAAATAAAAATTCAAAATTCTATTTTAATGTTAAAAATTCACAAATTTTACACGCACTCCAACGATTTTAAGTTTTGCCAATTTAAATCCTTCTAAATAATTAAGAAATAGCTTAACTTAGATTTACTCTGATTTTGTTTTAATTTTTAAAATGTTTCGAACTTAAATGCAATGGCATAACAAATCTTTATATGAAATGCAAATGCATGCATAGTAAATCCTTGATATGAAATGTTAGGGCATCTTACAATGGCATCCCCAACAGGGATTGAACACATCCCACAACACCTTAAAAGTCTCCAGGACAAGCTACCAAGACATGCAACTGCCAAAAGGATCTCTGGCCAAGTACCCAATTTTACAGCATCAAGAAAATTCCATAATGGGGGATGGAAATCCCAACATGTAAATGCCAGCAAACTTTTTACACTGTGCAGAGAAGGTAGGTTGAAGGAAGGCCTGGAGATCTTCAATGCCATCATGGAAACCTTGGATATATGGGAGAACTCAGACATCTTTGCATGCCTTTTGCAAACCTGTGCCAACATGGGTTCTCTTCTAGAAGGCAAGCAAATCCATGCCCACATGCTAAAACTTGGAGGATCAAAGCAAAATTATTATTTGGATGTCAAGCTTGTCATAATGTATGCAAGGTGCCATTGCCTGAGTGATGCCAGATTGGTATTTGATGGAAGAAGGAAGAAGAATGTTCTGTTATGGACAGTGATGATTGGGTTTTATGCTGGGGATGGACAGTTTGAGGAAGCCTTGAAACTGTTTGATGAAATGAGGCAATTGGGTTTCAGGCCTGATGGGTTTGTAATGCCCAGTGTTCTTAAAGCATGCGCAGGGATTTCGGATTTGGAGAAGGGCAGGGAGATTCATGAGTATATTGTTAAGATGGGGATTGAATCAGATGTCTTTGTATACAATGCTCTTGTGGATATGTATTCGAAATGTGGGAGTTTGGAGACTGCACGCCAAATGTTTGACGAAATGCCTCAGAGAGATGTGGTGTCATGGAATGCCATGATTGCAGGATATGCACAGAATGGCCAGGGGGATAAGGCATTGGAGATGTTGGATCGAATGGATTCGGAAGGTGTGAAGCCGAATGTGACGTCGTGGAATACGGTTATTGCTGGTTATGCCCAACAACCGTGGGAGGACGGGGCCAAGAAAGCGTTGGAGGTCTTCTGGCGAATGCAACTGGCAGGAATGGAGCCGACTGTTATATCGTGGAACTTGATGATCGGAGGGTATGCAGAGCGTGGTCTGGGAGGTTTGGCATTGAAATTCTTGCGGGAAATGCAGTTGGATTGGCTGAAACCGAACTTGGTCACAGTTGTAAGTGTTCTTCCAGCTTGTGCCAATTTAGCAGCTCTGGAACAGGGCAAGGAGATCCATGGGTACATAATTAGGAATAGATTAGAGGCAGATGTCCTGGTCGGCAGCGCACTTGTAGACATGTATGTTAAATGTGGGAGTTTAGAGTATGCGCACAGAGTGTTCAACAGAATGTCTCAAAGAAATGTAGTATCATGGAATTCAACCGCCTAAGTCATCTTGTTCTTGTTTGTGTTGAAATTTTTTTTCAACTTCAAATTTAACCCAAAAATATGCCCATTTAAATGTCAAGACTGATTCATACATGCACATGGTAAACGGATCTTAACATTTATTTTTAACACTTACAAAAAAGCTCTGCACAGTGCATTAAATTCACCATTCAATTTGCCACTTTTGAGATTCGATGAATAACGAGATTTTTTTGAAAAAAATGCCATATGCTATGCATGGACATGGCGAGGAACCCTTAGTACTTTATTCAAATTCTTCAATCTAATGCAAGATTCTGGCATGAAGCCTGACCGCATCATTTTCACTTCTGTCCTTTCAGCATGTAGCCATGCAGAACTAGTGGATGAGTGTTGACAATACTTTGAGTGCATGCCTTGTGATTCACTCCTTCCTTGGAACACTATGCATGCATGGTTGATCTGCTTGGCCGTTCTGGGCATCTGAAGGAGTCAGAAGAGCGTTGCCAACAAGATTTCATTCGAACCTGATATTTGTGTATGTGGGGTATTCCTCTGTGCTTGCTGAATCCATAGCAATACAGAGTTTGGAGAACGAGTGGCTGAAGAGCTCTTTGCACTAGAGCCTGAATGTGCTGGTAATTATGTGCTTATTTCGCACAGCTATGCAGTTGGCAAGTGGGATGATATAATAAATGCTAGAAATTGATTTTTGAAAGGGGTTTAAGTAATACACCAGAATGCAGCTGATTGTGGTGAAAACAAAGTACACGAGTTCCATGTAGGACAAGGATCGTACCTGCAAACATATTTTTTTTTGGAAAGCTTGGCTATGCAAATGTGGGTGACTGGATATGTGCTGGAAACAGGTTTTGTTTTGCGCCTTGTAGTGGAGGAGGAGAAATAGCATGTTCTCCGTGGCTGCAGTGGCAAATTGGGCATTGCTATTGGGCTTATCAGTACTTACCCAAGCTCACCCATTGGCATATATAATCTTAGTGTCTGTGGTGATTGCCATACTGCTACTATAGTTGGGTGGGATTTTTTTTTTTTCCTTTTTTTCAAAGATTAACACTTAACTTCTTACCCCACGCTTCAGCCTATTGGACTAAGATATCTTCATGCATGAAGAGTCTCACTCCACCTTCCAGCCTATAAGTGAGAGTAAGATCCTAAAGAGCCTCGATTAACAATTGGCTCACAAAGAGCAAACATGTGAGATTTGAAGTTGGGTGGGAAGATAATAATTTTTTTCTCAATTACTTGACCTAAATCCAATTGAGAACTGAGTAAGAAATCTATATTAGGGATGCTAACTGTTTCCATCAGTTCAAGGATTGATAATTGACCTAAATCCAATTGAGAACTGAGCAAGAAATCTATATTAGGGATGCTAACTGTTTCCATCAGTTCAAGGACTGTGGGGATTTGGTGATCCTGAATAAAACGAACAATCAGCATAAACCTGCCCTACATCATTGTAGAACGTGTATCTTACTGGAGTGACCTCTGTGTAAGTCAATATTTTTGTTTTGGCTGTAGCATAGTCGTTGGAGATTTAAGGCCAGAATAGTTCATGAATAAAGGCACTCTCATAAGTCCTCCATCATTTTGAACCACAGTAGCATAATTTGGTTGTATTGACATTTCTCGTACCGAAATTCGGAGCAATTCGAATTCGTATAGATATGATACTAATATACTAATATAGATGTACATTTATGTTAATTTACTTTATATATTTGATTAAAAGTATTATATATAAGAAGTCTACTTGCTTATTTTATCAGTATTGGATTTTTTTTTTACGTATTTTTTCCATGTATCAAATCGTATTCGTACTCGAATTATGCTACTATGTTTTGAACTACTGCAACTGGTAAATATAGGTGAATGAATAGAGCATAACATCTCCATAGGAGAATCATCAAACACGTAAATTGAAAAATCAACTAGCATAGATTTTTTATTTTGAGCTGTTAAGGGTGAGGGCTAAAATGCAACTTCATGCATTTTCTAATTGTAAGCACTTGCTTTCTTACCATGGCTTGGAAGGTCAAGTAACATATAGAACAAAAAGTCCCAGTAACATATAATTGAAAACCTTTTGCATGTTGGCAGTGTCTGGTGGCCACAAGAAGATGGAGGAGCTAGATGGACCATGTTAAGAGACCGTCGGCCTGAACCTATGTATAAACCACCAAAATAGTAAACATTGGATTTATGGTATGAGATGCAGCTTTGGAGATTGCCAGAGTGCATTTGCATTTTGCAATCTTGCAATGAACGGATGATTTTTAAATAGTTTGAAAGTATTCTGACAGTTCAACAAACATGTTTGCATAGGTCAAAAATTTGTAGTTCAAATTTTGCCATTGGGCAAAATTTGAGGGTTTAAAATACTAAGTGGGTGAACTTTTATATTGTAAAACAGTTTAGCTCGTAAATTATACTTACAAGATATAAATATTTAATTATTTATCCAAATACATTTTTCACATAGTTGAATATTTCCCCCTCGATCTTCGGAATCTACAGATTAGACAAACATTTTTCTTGCAAATCTGAAAAAAAATCAAGAAGCTTGGTGCAGTTTCCCTCGGATTGGTATCCATAATTTTCACTCAGGAGTCTTCTATGTTGAAACTTTTTCCATTGGATTTGCGACTATTTTCTATGCCAAATTTGGCGACATCTACTTGCAACTTGCAGGCATATCATAAAACAAAGGGCATTTGTCTTAGATCCTTCTCAATTTTTTTTCACGGAAGAGCTATTTTTATGGAGATTGCAGGTGTATTAGAAGGGTGTTTTTCTTAGATGCTTCACAAATTTCACGGCAGAATTCGTGGTAAATGTCTTTAATGATATTATTTCACCACATAGGTGTATAATTAGGGTTTGATTGACTTGCTGATCTAGATCTGCGTCATCTCCACTAAAATTAATTCTTAGATTTGCAAACACAACATAAATATATTTCCCAAATAGAAGAGCAAATATAAATATAAATCTATCTTCTAACCAATGTAGCGGACAAAATTGATTCTCTAATTTAAATATTAATCAAATTTCAAAGAAACAACTTTTTAGGGAGGGAAATAATAGGGATCTTCATTTATGAATGTAAACAACAATTACAAACCTGACTTCCAATTTTGAGCTACTTAAAGCATCTTCAAATCTCCAACTCCATATGCATAAAGGAAAGGGAAAAATAAAATGGTTTTAGATCTCTAATCCCACATAGAAACACAGACACAAATCTATGTAGATATAAAGATCACAAACCTAAGGAACACCTATTTGTGATTTCTCCAGCGTGAGGATACACAAATTAATCTCTCCCATCCTATTGATTTGGCTTTTTTTATTGCAATTTAGAAGAGATTGGAGATAGATTTCATGGCATGTTTCAAATCTCCAACTCCATATGCATAAAGGAAAGGGAAAAATAAAATGGTTTTAGATCTCTAATCCCACATAGAAACATAAGCACAAAGACATAGATCTATGTAGATATAAAGATCATGAACCTAAGGAACACTTATTTGTGATTTCTCCAGCGTGAGGATACATAAATTAATCTCTCTCCATCCTCTTGATTTGGATTTTTTATTGGAATTTCGAAGAGATTGGAGATAGATTTCATGGCATGTGAATTATGTGGATACAAGTCATTTTGATGGTATGTGAACCAAGCAATTACAAATCATGCACAAGTTCCATGTTCAATTATGAGCATTTTCCAATTCACTATGAATTTTTTTTCTCAATTATATGAAATTATTCTTATTTCAAAATTATGGATTTGTGACAAAATAATTATTTCCTTGTAGAATAATTATAAGATTTTTACTCAATTATGTAATTTTAGCCTCATAACATCTAATAACATACTTGCAAGGCCTATGGTGAAAAATACAAGTATAACATATGCCCCCTAATTTATGAAGTCAAAAGAAGAACTAATGGTCGAAATACATTATAAAATATATATGAGAGCTGCCAAGTGGAGCCTGGTGGAGTCCAATGAACTTTATATCAAAAAAGTACCTGCAAGCAAGGACTAGAATACTAGATAACTCTTTTCCTGAGGCATGCATACCCATGCTCAAGTGTGAAAAACCATAATTGCCAAAACAAGTACACTACATATCCATGCAAAAGGAAAGATCGTGGCCATGGAAAAGATGCACGCAGGATCCATGTCAAAGATAGATCATAGTCATGAACATATACGATGTGGATCTATGTCTTAGTATAGTAGGAGAATGTCTGATGATAAAGTAACCATAAACAAATCCCCCCATCAAGTACCAATGCCATAAGTGGGTGGTACAATCTTGCACAACTCAGGTGATAGTAAAAGAAAGACGCTACCAAAGGCTCAAGGTCTCCAATCTCAACTCGTCGAAATGTATGAATCTACCATGTGAATGAATGATTTGATGTCAAACATTGGATAAACCATTTGATTCTTGGTCATTAATGAATATCGTTATCAAATGTGGGACAACCCACCAAAAATGATAATGGGTGTCAAGGTACACCATTTCAATCCAACAAGTGTGAATAGATGAACTGTTGTTGAACACTTATTAGAATCTATCAAGAAGGGGACAAATAAATTCCCATTGTCAATAGTGATGGAATTTGCCACTAATGGTTGCAAGCCCCAAGGTATTGAAAATAACTCTGTATCTTGATCCAAGAATAGATGAATTGAAGTCAATGGAATAAGATCCGTCAAAAGGAGGGCATTAGGGTATCCCCCATCAATTGACAATGAGGCACAATATGGAAAAAATGATTAAACCATATTCAACACTATATTTATCCAATGGCATCAATATATAGTACTAGGCTCTAACGAACTCTAATAGTATAGATCTCACTGACAAATTATCAATGGATAAAGATGACACCTCATCAGTATAGTAATGATAACAACACATAAAAGAGTTGATCTTGGACTTTGCGATTGTGTAACAATGCCCCCTCTCAATCTTAAGTTCAACTAAATTTACCAATAAGGAAACAAGAACTAGCGCATAAAATAGTATCATCTCAATCTTCAAAATAAAACTTTTGAACTAAGTTTTAATGAAGATGCACTGGATTTAATGGTTAATTTGAAATGAACTTCAGTTTTTTTTTTAGAAGTGAACAATTGCCATGTTTGAACATTTATTAATTACGTGAGAGTTTGATCATATTAGCTAGAATAAGATGACATGTTTTACTAATTGGTGAACAAATATGATCAACATTCTACTATCAATGAACAATAGGAAATTTTTTAAGGATCCACAATTTTCTTAAAGTGTAGAAACACTGGGAAATCTCACTAGTTCTTAAATTTCCAACCATAAAATGTTTGGTGATATTATTGTTAAAATATTCAAATTTCGAAGGGTTTTATATAGTTTCTAGACAATTTTGGTGATGTTTAGAGTAAAACATTTTTATCCTGTGGAATTTGGGCAAATAATATTAGAAAAAATGGAAATTGGCGAATCTTTTTTGGGAAAAAAAACACAGAAAATTAGCCCATGGGCTAAATTTCGACCCAAATTTTTTCCATGATGAATAAATACAATCAACAAAGTGTTCTCTAAATTTAAACACAATTAGGTGTCAAAAAACATCCCTATGAATAGTTGAAGAGCAATGAGAAGATTCTAGATTCCATGCTAGATCTTCCCAAAAACATTGATTGAATTTTGATTGATAGGACTTCGAAACTTGAAGCCTAACTATCATCATTGATATTCACCTTTGTCAGGTGCAAGGTGAGAAGTATGTGGAAGGGATCCAAGCTTGAGATTTTGATTCTTCTTTAATAGCTCTTTCATCGCTAAATTTGATACTTTGTATCTGGTTGTTTTGGTTGACCATCAATCAATTTAATCAATGTGGTGGTTTTGGTTGACCTCTATCCATTTTCACAATATATGCCACCAATTAAGGTGCTAGAGAGGTCCATTTTGTCTTCATTAGTGTACTCCCCCCTTCAAGGTGCAAGAGAGTACTTTTCTTGTTTTATGTGTACGCTTCCCCTCTTAAGGTACAAGGGAATACCATTTGTCTTGGACTCAAATTTCAGTTTGAAATAGAATTTTACCTAGTGATGCCCAATAATATCATTTTTAACAATTGATTGAAATCCATCTTCTTTTGTGTAGTGTCCTTTTTTAATAATTTGGAAAAATTGCAATTTTTTGGTCAATTCGAACCTTGGACTAGTAATGACCCAAGTGCTTCCAAATGGATCCTAAGGATTTCAAATTGGGTCTGAAGGTACTTGAAGGGTATTAGGACATAAAAATGAGGCTGATAGGTGGTTGGAAACTCTCAAAAGACTTCTACAACATTCATTTGCAATAAGGAGAAAATAGGGAATTTACTAGCAATTTCGAGGTTCAAACCCCCTAGGGTAGAGGTCCCTAATGGCTTCCTAAATGCAGTACGAACCTACCAAATTTTAGAACAGAGACATGCATTAGTTATTTGACTTCAATGGGCACCCAAATGCATCATTAATCAGTTCTTAAAGGCTGCTGCAACTCCCATAAATCAGAGATTTGTGAACATGTCTTAACATAGGGGGAAATGAGAGAAAAACATTATAACATGCTATGAAATTTGAGAGAAATGTTCCAAATGTGAAATTATACAGGATAGATCTCACAACTATGGCAAACCTCATTAATTCCACTCAATAATTTCAGAGAAGAAGAAGAAGAATTGAATCAATATTCACTCATAAACTTAGAAATGGTGAAATCTGCAGTATAATCATACATCAACTATAAGCTGGCACTGTGAAACTGAATAAAAACTCAATACAATCAAATGAATTCGAATACACCTAAGGTCATTCGAATTCTCCTCAATGTGTGGCTTGGACAACATTGGAGACATCACCCAATCAATGGCAGTAGTCAGAAATAGTCAAATGTCAGTCAAATGAGTCTAACTGAGTCTAACTGATGCATGTGGCACTAATCAAGGGAAGGAGACTCCAAGGTGGGCGCATGAGGTTGTCAGTAGGTCAAGTGGCACTCTAATATAGACAATTGGAAGCTACAGGCAGTTAAACTGAGCAATAAATGCATGAACTGAGCAATCAATGCTGGAACTGACTGTTGGAATCCAAGTAGGTGTAGTAAGGCGCATTTGTCATCCAGGTGAGGAAAACAAGGCGCACTAGGTAGGTAGGAGGGCTATCGAGGGCTAAAAACAGGCTCCAAGGGGTTGAAAATAAGCTCTAGGTGTTGGAGAGACTACCATACTGATGACTGGATGCATGCAGTATGCATGCATGCATGCAAATACATAAATGATGGTGAGAATATTCCAACACCAAAGACTTGCATAAGGTTCATGAAACTTCTTCAATACACTAATGGCTCTCCAAACAAGAATAAAACCACTGATATTGACTGAAACAATTCCATATCAAACAACTTCAAGCTCTTACAACAAGATATATGGGAAAATGGCACCATTCATACATAGTTTGGTATTTTTACATAGTTTCACTTGGAGTTTCAATCTGAGGTTCATCTAAGCATCAAATACAGAGTGTAGACATAAAATTACAAATAAATGGGGCCCCTTAGAATTCCCCAAAGATATCAACATCTCACCATGTGCGCGATTCCTCCAAGAGCAAGAATATGAAGAGAAGAGTGAGAGAGATGTGGGAACAAGTTGAATAAGATATGATCATGAGCAACCCTGTAGATTCAACTTGTAACAAATGACTTCATTTCAGCTCCAAATGAAAGGTTTGAATGGCCTCTCCAATTTCCAATTAGGATGGGAATCTTTCACCCTCGAAATTGGTGCTAAGGAAAGTAGAATAAATACTCAACTTGCATGGACAAGCTATGCTCTCCAAATTACCAAATGAGAAATGATCAAAATCCTCTATCCTTCTTTGTTCTTGTCTTTTATTAGCTTCCCAAGCCCTCCATGTTTCGAATTCCCTCCAAAAGCTTCATGCCAACTCTAATTGGGGAGAGATTCCAATGTGTGCCACTTGTCCAACAATTCCTAGCCTCCCTCTTCCATCAATTCGAATGGAGGAATCTTTGGATGCCGTAACTCCCTTGTGCGCCTTCTTGGAGGCTATTTTTATCCCTGACATGTCATATAGGTTAGATGTCAGCAATCAGGTCTGCTCCTTGTCATAAGTGTCATAGCATCTTCATCATTGTTGTTATAGAAGCTAGGGAATCTAGCCCAAGTGTCACAATACCTCTAAGATGCCTCTTCCTCTTCCATGGGAGTTACTCTTCCTCTCAAATTCGACCCTCATTGAGTTATGCCAAGTATAATTCCCTTCCAACTCCCCCAAGAACGTTATACCTCACCTTGGATTCGAATGGGTGAGAGTGGGATGCCATGTGGCATGGAGAATCTTGCTTGTGTGGGTCCCACACCACCAATGTTCCCTCATGACCAAGTGCCACCTTGTTTTCCTATCATAAATATTTATTTAGCCCCATTTTAATATATTTTTGTTAAGCTAATGTCCATTTGGGGTTTTATAGCTCCCTTATTCCAAATCTAAATGTTTCCACCCCAACCTAGGGAACTAGTAGATTGGTGGAATTTTCCCTTCTAGTGATTTATTTGGATGGGGACATTACATTTTGCATCTTTTTTATGCAAATATGTCTTTACCTATGTCTAAAATTGATGGAAATACTTAAGCAACTTCTTGACTTGTTGATTCCATCACCAAGAACTTATCCAACCATGATGAATTGAATTGTTTTCCTTTTATCCTTATTCTTCTTTTGACATTTATCTAAAATATCATGTCTCTCAATAATGAGGATAGTGATGGATGTCAAAACACACTATCTCCATATGGCCAAGTCGATGACAATGCTAGCATCCATTAAGAATTTCTTCAATATGTTTATATCCACTGCTTGAATAACTTCTTCAAAAATTTCTTGAACATTTGAATCTTGCCCCTTCAATTTTTCGATAAGAAATCCAACACTCTCAAATTGAACTACTTTGGAGTAGTCAAGAATATGAAACCTATTAAATTTTTCATATCCTAAGCCATGTAGATTCCCATGAAATTGCAATTCTTCCTAAGGTCTAACATTGTTCTTAGAAATATCATTTTGTACTTGATATTCTTCCATACATTTATGGATTCTTTCTTTTATAACTTCAAGTTTGCATTCATTCATATTGCTTCTGGTATGACTCATTTCTTCTTCTTGTGACTCGTCTTCAAAACTTGTGTTCATCAATTCAATGTTTATGAATGATTTTTTCTCATGACCAGCTAAAGAATCATAAATCATATCATTTATTCTATTTGCATCACCTAGTTGTAGTAGGTCATTTGTGTCACAAGTTGCATCAACCATGCTCTCAATTTGATTCTCCCTTTCAATTCATTTTAGTGAAGTGATTCAATCAATTTATCCTTCAAACCAATTTTTTCTTGTGAAGATCAAAAACCCAATTATTCAAATTATGCAAGGTCTCATGTAGTTCTTTGATTTCTAGATTGACATTTTTCAAACGCTTTCCTCCTTTACTTCTTTTAGATTTGCAATTTTGTCATGCTCACTTGTACTTGCTCACTTGCACCTGTCTTTATGTCATGCTCACTAGTTGCCAAAAAACTTCAGGGTGTTTGGTACTACCAATGTTGCACCCCAAAGTGATTTTACAATGATAAAATGACCTCATTCAATTTTAGGTAGGTGATGAGCTAGCAACAACCTCCTTCTTTTCAAATTTTGAAAGCTTGATGAATGGCAAATGTTTTGACTTGAAATAAGCCCCTTACTTCATTTTCCCAGGTTACTTTGATTTTACTATTTTTTTTTAGCATGATTGATCTTCCATGCTTTACGTATGGATTATAAACCTTCTATATTATCTTTTTGTGCTTCATTGATGACTATATTTTGATGAGCTTGAGTTGTTTTCACTATTGAGAAATTCTTGAAATTCTTCCTACCTGATCAAAAACTGTGATGAAATTATTTATTTGTGTGACAACTTTTTCCCAAAATAAATACTAATGCAACAAAACACAAACTTTGGATTTTGTAATTTTCATCCTATGCGACAGAGACATTAAAGGCAAGTAACTAATATCGACTTGTGACTTGCATTATAGTGAATTTTTGCACCACATATTTTATAGAAGAAGCAACACATTGCACAAAAGGCAAGGGCAAATCCAAATTGGTGAGGGCAAATCCAAATTGGTGAACTCCTCTCCTATTGATTCTTCTCTGGATTCTTCAGATTCTAATAATTCTATGGTTACAAAATGGGCTCTTAGAGACATGAAGGCCCTTGCACGGGTCAAAAGATGATCCTTTTCTCACTAAACATAAGAGGGATTGGGGGCCCTCAGAAAATATTGGCTCTCAAAGGAATACTTGACTCACTAAAACCTGATATGATCTTTATTCAAGAGACCATGGTGTCGGCGAAGAAGTCTCGTGTTTTCTTTTATAAAATTCGGAAAGATTGGGTAATATGCTCGATGGATGCTGCTGGGATGTCTGGCGGGCTACTGGCTGCTTGGGACCCAACGATCTTTCAATTGTCTGCTTTTACTACGGAACTGGGTATTCTCCTCGAAGGGTACATTCGTGGCTGCTCTGAGGTGATAAGATTTTTCAATATTTACTCTCCATATGCTGATAGGTTATTATTCTGGAACTCTGCAAAAGCTGGGGGCCTCTTGAACAGTGAAAACCTGATTTTGGTGGGCGACTTTAATATTACACTCTCATATGCTGAAACTTGGGGTGCAAGCTCCAGGATTGACCCATTGTGCACGCATTTTTCTAATTTCTTTGCTGAGTTGGGCTTGATTGATATTCATTCGTTTCCCTTGGGTCCAACATGGAGCAATGGACGTAAAGATGGGGGAAAAATATCAAAACGTCTGGATAGATACCTGATGGCTGACAGTCTGACTCAGCGTTGGAAAAAATACAGATCTTGGACGGTCCTGTCAACACTATCTGATCACTTGCCCATTTTGCTTGAGGTGGATGTTGGGACTTCTAAAACACCTTACCTGTTCAAATTTGATCATAGTCTCTTACAGTTAGACAATTTCTACAGTTTGGTTCGTAATGAATGGAATAATGTTGGGTCTCTGGAGTTTACCTCGACCAGCCATCGATTAACTTGGAAGCTTAGCCACTTAAAGATGGTCGTCAAAGATTGGGGGCGAGCTCACAAAAAGAAGGAATGTCTGGCTACTAGGGACATTGAGGCACAAATAAATTCTCTAAATGATGCATATATGGGTAGGCCTCTTCTAGATGATGCTAGGCAGTCACTGATGGAGCTAGAAAGTTGCCTCTCTATTCTGCAGAACCAGGCTGAAGTGTCCTAGCGGTTGAAAAGCAGGGCACTATGGGTATCCTTGGGAGACAAAAATACAAAGTTTTTTCAGCGTTTTGCAAACAACCGTAGGGTAAATAACTCCATCTGGAAATTAATGGGTCGGGATGGGGTGCCCATTTCTGAACCTGAGGATTTGAACATGGAAGCCATAAATCACTTCAAAGATTATTACAAGGATCCGGGAAATACCACTATAATTGATCAAATTGGGATCATCAAAGAATATCCACGGATTTTCACTGATCAGGAAGGTATGGAGATCATGCTCCCTGTCTCATTAAAGGAAGTTCATCATGTTTTAAAAGGTTTTGCAAAAGATAAAAGTCCGGGTCTAGACGGATGGACTGCAGAACTTTTCCTAAAGTTTTATGACATAATGGGCTTTGATATTCTCGCGATGGTGGAAGAATCTCGACTGAAGGGGCACGTGGAGGGGGCCCTAAATACTACCTTTGTGACATTCATTCCGAAGGTCTCAAACCCATCGACTTTCCTGGACTTCAGGCCGATATCATTATGTAATCTGGTATATAAGATCATTTAAAAAATTATCGCCTCCCGCATCAAACCTGCTTTGTCCCGTGGTCTCATAATGGAACAGTATGGTTTTCTGGATAATCAACAGATACTGGATGCGGTGGGGGTTGCACAGGAAGCTATGCACAATATCAAATCCGAAAAATTACAAGGTGTTATTTTGCAACTAGATCTTACACGGGCATATGATAATGTTAATTGGTATTTTCTTAGACTGGCTTTGGTCCAGATCGACATTCCATGGGGAGCTATCAAATGGATTTTTGCTTGTATTACTTCGGTCAGCTACTCTATACTGATAAATGGCTGTCCCACTACATTTTTTCCTTGCTCGAGGGGCCTTAGCCAGGGATGCCCTCTCTCCCCTCTGCTCTTTCTGATAGTGATAGATGGGCTCAGTCGGTTGATACATAAAGCTAATGATGAGTACTTGTTCTCCGGTATCCAAGTATCTTCTCACATCTCCATTACACATCAATTTTTTGTTGATGACGTTATGCTTTTCGGTCTTGCAGACGCTTTGGAATGGGGATATATGTGGAACATATTACAACGTTTTTGTAAATCCTCTGGCATGTTGATTAATGATAAGAAATCCATATTACTGAAGCATAACCTGGAGGGTGGGGCACTTCAAGATATCACAACTATTCTGCTTTTCACTGTGGGTGAACTCAATGATGGTACTTTTTACCTAGGTTACTTTCTCAAGCCTAATGGATATAGACTGTTGGACTGGAGATGGCTCCTTAATAAATTTGAATCTCGCATTCTTCATTGGCAATGGAGATGTCTCTAAAGAGGTGGCCGCCTGGTTCTTGCAAAGTCAGTCCTGCAGAATCTTGGCGTTTATTGGTTTTCACTATATAAAATACCAAAAACCATTCTATCTACCATCCGAAAGATGATACATCAGCTTATGTGGTCTGGGAATGGTCATCAGAAAATCCACTTAGTTGATTGGGAGACTCTGTCTCGGCCATTTGCACAGGGAGGATGGTCCTTGAAGAATATTCACAAATTCTCATATGCGTTATTGGCAAAGAGCTTATGGAGGGTTTTATTGGTTTCCATTGTTTGGGGTGATATAATCAAAGACAAATACTTTGCCAATTTATCACGTGTTCAGTGGACCAGATCTGGTAGCCGATCCTCGAAGGGTGTATCAAATTTTTGGGCCGGACTCCTCTCTTCTTCTCTGGTGGTGTTTGAATGGCTGGATTGGGTCTTAGGGAATGGACATCACATTGTCATCGGTGCAGATCCTATTTTGGGAGGGCCTAATATTTTTACTCTGTCACCTTTTCTAATTCACCATCTCCGGTGCAGGGGCATATATACCCTTAATCATATTGGGCATTTGACGAGACCTGCTACTGTTTTCAACACTTGGCTGAATGCGACACAGTTGGGATTGGTGGGAACCTTAGCGGCTGAATGGGATGCATATGTCCTGGAGTTATATCATGCCAATATCTGAATAGGTGTGGGGGATGACCATCTCTTATGGTCCTGGAATTCTGCCGACGATACAATCACTGCAAAACTGGCATATTTGGCGATATGCTTGAAATCTTTCCATTCACATCAATGGTGGCATGTACAGATTTGGCAATGGAATATTCCATCTACAGTGCAGATTTTTACTTGGTTGTTGTTAGCTGAACGAATACTGATATGGCCGAATTTGCAACGCAGGGGGTTCACTGGTCCTGGTATTTGTCCACTATGTCTCCAGGATGATGAAACACTGATCCACTTATTTATTTTTTGTCCATTTACTGTGTCTATTTGTAGACTTTTGGGGGATCCATTTGCACCTATTCACATTGATCGACACTCGTCTATCCAGCAATGGTTACAAGACATTATCAAATTTGACAAACACCTAGGGGTGCTGGCATGTCTCGTTTGCTGGGCAATATGGAGGATGAGGAACTATCTCATTTTTTAGAATAGAGCTACTGAGGCTAGCAGGGTGGCTGTTTGGGTCCGATCCCTCTCCTCTGATTATGCTTGCACTCAGGATGGAGCTACATCTGTTGTGGATCATCTTCCTCATCCGCCACATCTTCTAAGATCGGGTAACCGTGTGAGATTTGACGGGGCCGCCTCTGCTACATTTGGTAAATGTGGTGCTGGGGCTTTTATTGAACTTACTAATGGCGATCATATCAGACTATGGTTTCATGGCGGTGTTGGCACGAACACGAAAGGGGAACTTTTATCTCTGTGGCTGGTACTATTTTTCACATCTAAAACAAAGATTATATTGGAGCAGGTTGCGGGTGATTCGATGACTATTGTGAATTGGGCGAATGCCCATGTCTTTATCAATGCCCTGGCACTTACTTCATGGTTGGATCAGATTATGTCACTCATTTGCCTATGTCCAGAGACCTCCATTATCCATATTTATCGTGAACACAACACTGTGGCGGATTCTCTCTCCCGGCGTGGGCTTGGATCCGTTGCCGACCGGATATTTTACGAGATAATGGAAGGAAACCATCTCTCTCGGGGTTTCTGGAACGTTTTCACTATTTGATGGTTTTTCTTCTTTTGGCTGGGGATGGGCCTGCATTTTTTGTGTTTTCCCATCATTGTATATACTTTCTCTTTTTTCCTTTCGGACTTTCTATATTTTTGCTGCACTCGGGGGATTGGTAATATCCCGTTGTATCTATTTTGGGAGGTGGGGAAGTTCTTATCCTTCTTGTTGGAGGACCTGTTATGCTCTCGGGTGATCCATTTGGTATGTTGGGATGATGGTTCTATTATGTTGATGGCTGCACCTCAGTACTTTTTAATAAAGTATGCTTTTTTCACTATGAAAAAAAAACTTACTAACTTTGTATCAGATCATAAAAATAAATTAAAACCTCGCGTCAAAGGAATTGCAAGTGGGGAATTTTTGAGTTTGGACTTAACCATTGGAATCAACACATAAATAAAAGTTTGAAATATGTGACATATCGCAAGATTTAAATCTTTTAAAGGTATGACACCATGCCCTATACAAGATTTTATCTTGACACAATGCTTGCCCCATGACATTGCAAAATGAAATATTATGTGATAAAGGGCGTGACACGTAGGTAAATGAAAAAAAGGAAAATTGCCACCATTTAGGTTATGACATGCCAAAATAAAAGTTATAAATCCACCCGACCGATTAAAATTGTCATTTTTATTTTTATTTTCATTGAGAGAAAAGGAGAGCTCGAGTTTCCATCAAGGACTTTCAATCTAGAGAAAATAACAACCTTGTGAAGAAACTATTGGCCAACAATTTACTATGTCGGTTACTATCAACCTTTCCCATTTCATTTCTCTGCTTTAACACATTCTAATAAAAAATGAGAAAATGTGCTCAAGTTACGAACTCTCAAGCGTTCATGATTAATTCATATTGGTTATCTGCGTCAGAACTGGGATTGATTGACAGGTGTATTGGCCTTAGAATGAGAATCTTACATGTCAGAGTTGCGTCACCTCGATATTAGATTGGGACAAAGCACATACACTCTAGTGCGGGGATGGAATAGGAAAACTGGAGTGGTCACTACCAAGGAAGCCAACGCAGCTATTGTTTCAACAAATGTTTCAATGGATACAAATAGGTGATAATACCATCTGTGGAATTGGAAGGCTCCATTGAAGATTAAATGTTTTACGTGGTTGTGCATGGAGAATCACATATTGACGTGGGACAATCTTTATAATAGAGGGTTTCCAGGACCTAATTGCTTTGTTATGTGTAGGCGTGGGGAGGAGAACGTTTCTCATCTTTTCAGAAAATGCCACTATTTCCAGATTGTATAGAAATACATACAACATGAATTAGGGGTCTCCTTCAAGTGGAAACATCGTAATCCAGAATCCAATGCACATGCTTGGTGCTCCAGCTTTCCAAATTGGAAGACCTTGCCATTTTTTGTTATGTGGGGCATTTGGAAGGCTTGAAATGCATCTATTTTTGAGAACACACGGAGGTCACCTTGGAAGGTTGTCTTGTATGTTCTCATAATGTTTAATGATCATTGTAAGTTGATTCCTAGCAGCAGAGTTAGGAAGGTGAAGGACATTGTTATCAGTGAACATATGCCATGTGGATTTTTTGATAAAGCAACAGATAAGGATGCCTGCGGAGGTGGAATGATCCTAAAGATCTCCAATGATCACTACTTTTTGTTAAAATTAGGATGCGGTATAGGCACCAATACAAGAGCCGAATTACTGGCACTTTGGGGGCTTTTAACATTTGCGAAAATGGAACAGGTATGGTCGTGCCTCCAGATCTATGGTGATTCAAAGGTTATCATAGATTGGGTAACATGGAATTTAACCTTGTAGGTTTTGCTGTTGGAACATTGGGTTACTAGTGTCAAAACACTACTTGACAGGTTTGAACAGTTTTCAATCAAACATATTTTCAGACACTTCAACAACCAGGAAGATGGTTTATCAAAAATAGTTGTGGAATTGGCGGAAGGGTTGCTCCAGTTCGATGAATATAAGTGTTGAAATATTGTAACTTCAAAGAATATTATATTTGTATATTATTTATTCCGGAGATGTTCCATACCTCCGATGTGATTATACTATAAATCCAGAGATGTTTATTCCTCCAAGTTGTGTGTGGTAACTAGGGTTATTAGACCCACCATGTGGGGGTCGGCCCAGTCAGTTATAATGGGGTATTTAACCTAATGGTTAAATACGAGCCTACATGTACTTGTGTAAAATACATATCAGAGTAGTGTATAAATAGAGGAGGTGTGTTCCTCATTTGACACACACTCACTCACTTGAGAAAGGCGCATTTGTGGAGGAGAGGTCTGCTATGGAGGAGAAGGAGCTTATGCTCAGGGTTTGCATCTTTGTATATTGCTGGTCATCTATATTGAGGAAGCTTTGCTGGGTTTTCTACCCCATGAGGGTTTCCCAGGATAAATCTCTGTCTCTTGTGTTTATGCTATGCTTGTTGTTTCTTTAGTGATCCTGTATATGCTATTATTGTGAAATGGAATGTAATGCTGCTATTTTCTGTCTTAGCATATTGAATTTTAACATGGTATCAGAGCTAACCTGAAGGAAGACAAGGTATGGCACTAAAGACACTTGCTTTACTTACGACAATTTGAAGGTTAGGGTTTTACATAGCAAAAACCAGTCATCGTAGAAATTTCGCTATAAATCCGTTTTGGCGAAGTTTTCGGATCTGAAATTGTTACAGGACGAAGATAAAATCTCCAGGTACCTTGTGTCCAAAGGACAACCTCTAATTCGTTGTACTTTGTGATTTATGATCTGTACAATATAGGGTTTCTGCCTCTTCCATATCTGAGTCAAAATCAGGTGACCTTGGGAAAAAGGTCATATCTTGGGCTAGGAAGATCCAAATTAAATTTCGTAAAAAGTGACAGGTAGTACACAGTCTTCACTATCTCAGAAAACTTTTTCAGAGGCCGAAGTTGAACCAGTGACACGTGGCACTCCGTACAAGTGCGCTCTCCTGTATTATCCCATAAACAGGTCACGTTGCGACACTTGGCATAACTCTCTCTCAGAAAATCCAATTGAGGTCAGACCTGTCAGGATGGAAAGATAACAGGCCGAGCTATCTCAGAAAACGTTTTTCAGAGGCCGAAGGTCAAACAGTGACACGTGGCACGCCGTACAAGTTCGCTCTCCAGTATTTTCCCAAAACAGGTCACGTTGCGACATTTGGCATAACTCTCTCTCAGAGAATCCAATTGAGGTCAGACCTGTCAGGATGGAAAGATAACAGGTCCAGCTATCTCAGGAAACTTTTTCAGACCCTGTGGATAAAAAATTTCAGAGTTACACCAGAAACAATCAGGTACATATTTCTGTCAAAACAGAATTATTTTTTGGTACCTTCATTCATGACTTCCGGAATTTAGGGCTTTGGAGAAAGTTGGAATTTTTGTAATCGGAGACCACGGCTGGATGCTACTCATCAAAATAAAAATTTAGAGACCAAGATCAAAATTTTTGGTTGGGCATAAGGCCGGGCTTGATTAGACCCTAGTTCGGGGCTTTGATCAGAAAAATGGAAAATTAGGGCTTCTGTAAAAATGGGAATTTTTGAAATCTGTGACCACGGCTGGAAGCTCCTCAGAAAAATAGAAGCTTAGAGATTTGGATCAAACTTTTTGATGGGGAAAAAGAGTGGGCCTCATCAAACCCCAGTTCAGGGTCACGTCCAGTGAATCCGAAAGTTTCAAAGGCAAAATTGAGGAGTAAAACTTTGCAGTTTTCAAATTCTGAATATATCAGTTTGATCAGCTCACCAAGGCGCATATCTCTATCCTTTCGGAAGTTTGAAATTCAAAGTTTGAATTTTTGGGGTTTCTCTGACAAACCCATATCCAGCTCCAGGTCCAGTTCTTGCAAATCAAGTGGATAGGGTTAATCCTAGAAGAAGATGGATTGGTCACCTACATAAGTGAAGGAGTTCATGTTTCAGAGGGAGATGAGGCTAAGGCTTTACATAAGGAGATTACAAGCGATCTCGATAGGTATGACTCATCAAGGTATGTTTTGAGATTTGTTCATGATTAAGTTTATGGTATGTTTGTCTTCATGTTATTACAGTTAGTACAATCTTGATTTTAGATTTGTTGTATCACCTTAACAAAATTATGAATGCATGATAGAAGATATTCATTGGTTAGGGTGTTGACACTTATGATTGTACTAATGCATTATGGTGTTGTGTGAGGTTGAGGTTGTCTGCTAACAAGATACAGGTACATCACAAAAGACAAATCAGGCTCCATGACCATGAAAACATGAAGACAAAGACTCATCCATAATCTTTGTTCTACTTACGAGGTATGTATGACTTTGTTATATTATGCTTAACCTATGAGACATGCAGGTTCTAGCTCAGGATCTCTAAATCATTGAAGAGATTGTTTAGGTATGTTGTACATAACCAAGTAGGTATACTAATCCAGGTATGTTTCCCATGAATCTTACCTTGTGTTAGGATCCCCTATATAAGTATACTTGGAATGATTGGTTATGCTTATTCATAAAGTTAGTAATCAAGGGATTATGCATATTATTAATGATATGCATGAGTAAAAGAAGACTTCCCTGAAATCTTGAATACTAATGTTTATTAACTAAAACCATGACTATACATTTTCAAGATTATTTAGTACTATAATGTTTTAGAATAGACTAATGAGTGTATGCTTGTGTATGAGATCATGAGGATGACTCTTGAGCATGCACAGTGGTACAGAATGAATAAGAGTTCAAAAGACATACAGAAGATCAAGCGGGAGGCAGCCACACAAACATAAAAGATAAGTATTTGAGTTGCTATTTGAAATAGTAATGATATTGTCTGTATTAGGTTGTATGCATATTTGTATTCTTAGAATATATAATGCTGAGTGTAAACATTCATAGAGCATTGAACAGTATACAACTAATGTGCATATGTTTGGTAAGTTGGACAAACATTCCATTGTTGCTTGTCTAGAATGAAACCTCTTTGCTGACATGCTGATAGTTGTGCACACTCTCGATAGTATGTTCTGGTAGAGATGGAAGGCATATAGATAACCACTATATGCATACAGGATATGGGAAAGTGTTGTGCCAAAGTATTGGTCAAAATAGTTGCATCACTATGTAAATGATATCTGTATGCATAATAGGTTATCTTTTGATGATTATGAAGTATTACTAATCATGTACTTAATTTTGATTTGTAGGAAAGGTCATGAAGAATGATGGACACCGTACAAGTGGTGGATGTTCAAACAAGAAGATTTACAAATCAAACAAAATATAGAAGGCTCATGGCTAGAAGATTCTCTTAGAAAGGGGAAGAAAATCACGCCAAGATGTTTGCTCCAAGTATGGTGTATTTAAAAGTATGAATCAGGTTCTGTATAGGTACCTAGGATCGATAATAATTTGATAAGCTTAATGATCACCATGAGTGATGTGGATCTCAACCTTTGCTACAAGGTTGAATATGATACACATATGACATGGATGCAAGAAGGAACTCACCACAGAGTTCGAATGATATTGAGGCTCATATCAGTAGACCCATCTAACGAGAGATGGCACAGATAGATATGCAGAAGATCATTCATTGCAGAAATGAAAAATGAAAGATCTCAAATTGATGCTTTACTTCCTAGGTCTGGAAGTATGGCAAGGCTCAGAAGGAATATTTCTCAACCAGGGAAAGTATGATGAGAAATATGACTTGAGGTGTTGGAATGGCCACTCTTATGGATTCCAACTTGAAGCTGTTAAGGGATAACTCATCAGAGTTAGTGGATATAACTCTGTACAGTCAATTTATTGGGTCTTTGATATATCTAACATATACTAGGTTAGATATATGCTTTGTTATGAACACCTTGAGTTAGTATCTAGTGGAAACTAGATGTGTTTACCCGATAGTTGCAAAGTATGTGATGAGGCACATAAAGGACACGATAGAATTTGATCTATGCTATCTTGAAGATCATGACTTCAGATGGCTATTCAGATTCTGTTTAGGCAGGAAGTCTATCAGACAAGAAGAACACATCGAGAGGATGTTATTGTCTGGGTTTAGCCATGATCTCGTGGTTCAGCTGGAAGCAGTCTAGTGTGGCTCTCAGCACAAGCAGAATATATGGCTGCTTGCTCTGCTAGTTGTGAAGAAGTTTGGCTTTAGGATTGTTTGACTTAGAGATAGAACCAACTGAGATCCTATGTGATAATTAGAGTTGTTTCAAGATGACATAGAATCTAGTGTTCCATGATAAGTCAAAGAACATAGGGAACTAACAAGATATGACACAGAAAGGAACTCTAAAAGTTTGAATTTGTAACAGGTTACCGTTGTACTAACCAAGCCTCTACGTCAAGTGAAGAAGTTACCAACCAAACCTCTGTCTCGAGTGAAGTTTGAATACTTCCGAGACAAGCTTGGTGTAGTTCAAAAAGGACCCTCCTCGAAAGGGGGAGTAGTATAGTCACTACTGATGAGATTGTCTCATCGAACAACAAGGTCGATGATGAGGTAACCTGTTCTCTACACCCAGTTACTTAGAATTATTTAGATTTAGGACTCTCTTACTTAGAATACTTAGTTTTACTTATACATGTTTTGATGTTAGATGTATTAGTAAGAATACATGCTAGATGTGATGTATGCATGTTTTGATGTATTAGTAAGAATACATGCTAGTTGTGATATATACATGTTTTGATGTTAGATGTATTAGTAAGAATACATGCTAGATGTGATGTATACATGTTTTGATGTATTAGTAAGAATACATGCCAGTTGTGATGTATACATGTTTTGGTTTGATGTACACATGTTTTGATGTGATGTGTACATGTTTTGATTAATGATGTATACATGTTTTGATGTACACATGTTTTGATGTGATGTGTACATGTTTTGATTAGTGATATATACATGTTTTGATGTACACATGTTTTGATGTGATGTGTACATGTTTTGATTAGTGATGTATACATGTTTTGATGTACATATGTTTTGATGTGATGTGTACATGTTTTGATGTGATGTATACATGATTTGATGTACACATATTTTGATGAGATGTATACATGGTTTGATGTGATACATGATTGTACCTGTATGGATAAGAATACAGTTGAGGGGATTGGATCATCCCTGGACTTTCAGTCCTAAAGAGAACCGTAGACGTAAGGTCTCCGAGAATGAAGTCCTTAGTGGACAGTTGAGGGGATTGGATCATCCCTGGGCTTTCAGCCCTAAAGAGAACCGTAGACGTAAGGTCTCCGAGAATGAAGTCCTTAGTGGACAGTTGAGGGGATTGGATCATCCCTGGGCTTTCAGCCCTAAAGAGAACCGTAGACGTAAGGTCTCCGAGAATGAAGTCCTTAGTGGACAGTTGAGGGGATTGGATCATCCCTGGGCTTTCAGCCCTAAAGAGAACCGTAGACGTAAGGTCTCCGAGAATGAAGTCCTTAGTGGACAGTTGAGGGGATTGGATCATCCCTGGACTTTCAGTCCTAAAAAGAACCATAGACGTAAGGTCTCCGAGAATGAAGTCCTTAGTGGACAGTTGAGGGGATTGGATCATCCCTGGGCTTTCAGCCCTAAAGAGAACCGTAGACGTAAGGTCTCTGAGAATGAAGTCCTTAGTGGACAGTTGAGGGGATTGGATCATCCCTGGGCTTTCAGTCCTAAAGAGAACCGTAGACGTAAGGTCTCCGAGAATGAAGTCCTTAGTGGACAGTTGAGGGGATTGGATCATCCCTGGGCTTTCAGTCCTAAAGAGAGTCGTAGACGTAAGGTCTTCGAAAATGAATTGTGGTTGGATTAAATCATCCTTGGACAGTAAATCCAGTAATTCCGAAAGGAAGGATAGTCCTAAATGAATTGTGGTGGGATTAAATCATCCTTGGACAGTAAATCCAGTAATTCCGAAAGGAAGGATAGTCCTAAATGAATTGTGGTTGGATTAAATCATCCTTGGACAGTAAATCCAGTAATTCCGAAAGGAAGGATAGTCCTAAATGAATTGTGGTGGGATTAAATCATCCTTGGACAGTAAATCCAGTAATTCCGAAAGGAAGGATCGTCCTAAATGAATTGTGGTGGGATTAAATCATCCTTGGACAGTAAATCCAGTAATTCCGAAAGGAAGGATCGTCCTAAATGAATTGTGGGATTAAATCATCCTTGGACAGTAAATCCAGTAATTCCGAAAGGAAGGATCGTCCTAAATGAATTGTGGGATTAAATCATCCTTGGACAGTAAATCCAGTAATTCCGAAAGGAAGGATCGTCCTAAATGAATTGTGGGATTAAATCATCCTTGGACAGTAAATCCAGTAATTCCGAAAGGAAGGATCGTCCTAAATGAATTGTGGGATTAAATCATCCTTGGACAGTAAATCCAGTAATTCCGAAAGGAAGGATCGTCCTAAATGAATTGTGGGATTAAATCATCCTTGGACAGTAAATCCAGTAATTCCGAAAGGAAGGATCGTCCTAAATGAATTGTGGGATTAAATCATCCTTGGACAATAAATCCAGTAATTCTGAAAGGAAGGATCG
The DNA here is from genome assembly GCA_027924585.1 of Larix kaempferi. NCBI lineage: Eukaryota > Viridiplantae > Streptophyta > Pinopsida > Pinales > Pinaceae > Larix > Larix kaempferi. Next base: position 6,570,383 of record BSBM01000129.1, read on the forward strand.
TCCTAAATGAATTGTTGGACTAATCATCCTTAGACAGCAAATCCAGGAGGGATAGTCTTAAATATGATTGTGATTGGACTAATCATCCTTAGACAGCAAATCCAGGAGGGATAGTCTTAAATATGATTGTGGTTGGACTAATCATACTTAGACAGCAAATCCAGGAGGGATAGTCTTAAATATGATCGTGTGATGACGATGCTGCTGATGACGATACTGCTGATCGTGTGATGACGATGCTGCTGATCGTGCGATGACGATGCTGCTAATCATGTGATGACGATACTGCTGATCGTGTGATGACGATGCTGCTGATCGTGTGATGACGATGCTGCTGATCGTGTGATGACGATGCTGTTGATCGTGTGATGACGATGCTGCTGATCGTGTGATGACGATGCTGCTGATCATGTGATGACGATGCTGTTGATCGTGTGATGACGATGCTGTTGATCGTGTGATGACGATGCTGCTGATCGTGTGATGACGATGCTGCTGATCGTGTGATGACGATGGTACTGATCGTGTGATGACGATGCTGCTGATCGTGTGATGATGATGCTGCTGATCGTATGAAGACGATGCTAAAGATCGTGATGTTGATGATTGATGTTGACAGTGATGTTCCAGTAACTGCTTGAGTTACTGATGATGTTGAGAAAGCTTCCAATGATTTATAGATGTATCATGTATGATGTTGATGACTCCTTACTCGTGCAGATACTGTTATAATATCCTTCTCGTTAAGGGGGAGTGTTGAAATATTGTAACTTCAAAGAATATTATATTTGTATATTATTTATTCCGGAGATGTTCCATACCTCCGATGTGATTATACTATAAATCCGGAGATGTTTATTCCTCCAAGTTGTGTGTGGTAACTAGGGTTATTAGACCCACCATGTGGGGGTCGGCCCAGTCAGTTATAATGGGGTATTTAACCTAATGGTTAAATACGAGCCTACATGTACTTGTGTAAAATACATATCAGAGTAGTGTATAAATAGAGGAGGTGTGTTCCTCATTTGACACACACTCACTCACTTGAGAAAGGCGCATTTGTGGAGGAGAGGTCTGCTATGGAGGAGAAGGAGCTTATGCTCAGGGTTTGCATCTTTGTATATTGCTGGTCATCTATATTGAGGAAGCTTTGCTGGGTTTTCTACCCCATGAGGGTTTCCCAGGATAAATCTCTGTCTCTTGTGTTTATGCTATGCTTGTTGTTTCTTCAGTGATCCTGTATATGCTATTATTGTGAAATGGAATGTAATGCTGCTATTTTCTGTCTTAGCATATTGAATTTTAACAATAAGGACAACAGTCTTTGTAATGTAGGTTCCAGACAATTTTATTAAGGAAAGAAGTGGGAAACACTATATAACTGTGATGCTATATTGCCTTGCATTTGATATGAACACAACCACGATCGATTGTGAAAGGTCATGAACAATAGGCAGAGTATACTGAACCTGTTGTTTTGCATTTCAGATGTACAACTTTGATTCTTACTTTGAATAGCAAGTTGTGTTTTTTTTTTCGATTGAAAAAAAAGACAAATGAGTAACTATAACATTTGCCATACCTTAAATTGAGATTTAACCTAGGGTAATGAAAGGGTCATTTTCACCATTTATCATTACCCAGTTGGATTTCCTCTTACCCAATGTTTTTTAATTGACCCACCACCATAGAACCATGCCATTCAATATAAAAAATTGACCTAGGGTTATGTTACCTCATAGTTTAAAATCACATTTTGTTTTGTCTAGGTTCACAACCTATGCCTTCAACCTTCAAAAAACTCTTGTCACTATCAAGTAACAATGATATTGAATCCATGATTTTGGGTTACCCTTCTACATGAGATAAGAATCTTCGAACCACCACTAATAAGAGTTATTTATATCATTCTATACATGGAAAGAATGCTACCCTACTTTTTGTTTTGGTTGAATTGCAATTGAATGCTTGATGCCATGGTTTCCCTTTAAGTTTGTGGATCATGGAATGAAATGGTTTGAAGGTTGTTTAATTCTTTGAGTTTTTAAAAAAATATAGGAAACTATTATCCATCATTTCCAAGGACATCGATTAAGAAAACTTGAACCTCATTATATTTGGTTTAAATAACCTGATTTTACTTACTAACGACACTCTCATGATGAAAATGAGATATAAGACTATGATATGGCTCATGGTGACACTTAAGTAGCATGAAAACAAATCCAACCTACAAATTGTTAGGTTAATATTGACTTGGTTATAAAGTGATTAAAGATAACCTTGATTTGGCCAATAATGGGTTTACCATTAGTGGTTTACGGGCCCATGGTTTTGGGTAACCCATTGTATTTGCTCATGGTTTTAGAATGTGATGAATCCTATTTAATGGCTTGAGTAACTCCAATGTAAGATGCTAAAAGTGGCTGATGTTGGCAAAAACCAAGACTAATAGATATCTAATTGGTGGTGGTTTTCCCTATATAGGATTCCCATGGTAAAAACATGTGTTTCTATTATGTCCTTGTTTTTGTGCATTATTATTATTTTCTAACATGTGGTATTATAGCAAGGCTATCCAGGACTCCTCACGAGAGTGGCTAGGGATCTAATGTTGAAGAGGCACGTGGAGTAAATAAGCACATGGAATATAGTGGATGAAGAAGTGCCCAGGTAAGGAGTGCTTGATTCAAATCATTGTAATAGAGATGGATGCAGGTGAAGAAGCAGTAGATGTTTCTTGCATCACATACCCTTGTAAGGATTTTTTATGGAGTTGAAATTTGCTCATAATGTAAATGGGCATATGACTACAAGACCTAGTTAGGCATGCGAACTCCTAGCTTGGTGAGTCACCTATGAAAATTCTGGAGGTAGATTTAGGTATACTGAAGGAGAGGGGAATGCATGTTGTATTCCTGAATATCCGGTTAAAACTTTGAGGGGGGTTGTGTTGGAATCTTATTAATACTAAGAGGGGGGGTGAATCGGTATTAACATAGTTATGAACATTTTTTACTTCATACCATATTTAACTTGATCTTAAGTTATGCATTCACATAAACAATAACATTCATCCACGTATGCACAAAACAAAGAACACACATATTTTTACATGGAAACCCAAATGGGAGAAAACCATGAAATGTTCTCTTATAATATAAGGATCACATTCATGGAAGCACCAAATTCTGAATTTCTCCAACACCAATTGGAAGGAGGCACCGAACCCCTGGTTTTATAGGAACCAACACGAATGAAGCACCGACTCCCTAATTTACCAAATTCAACTGGAAGGAGACACTGACCCCCTGCTCCTTGCTCCGTCTTGTCGCCCAAATATGAAAGAGGAAGATATTGCTTTGTTGTTCTTCTGATCCGTGCACTCTTCTAATAATAAATTGTTAGTTTTGATGTGTGCACCTTCTTTATCCTTGATATATTGCAATCATTGATCTGTATCACGAAGTTCACCTGAATACATCAACCTTATATACTTAACTTCATACTTCACAAACTGTGTAGTGCTTCAACATATTATGCAGTCTATGCTCAGGTTCAATATGCCATTATGTTTCAGCTCATCTGCAACTTCAACTGATACTACACATCTTCTGATGAGTTACTATTCCGACTTCGCACATCAATATCAGATGAGTCTACGCACCTTCTGTGATATTTCCGTTCTGTCTTGCTGCAACAATCTTTAGATAATATGCGACCTTCTGTGCATCATCTGTGATTCAACCTTTCTGTTTTATGCACTTGTCTCATATCATCCATATCATAATGTGCATCCTTTACTTTGCAGCAACTGCATCAGATAAAATTCTTCACTTCATGCATCACAAGATATACTTAAAGTCAGTCTTTGCGCACCTGTATTAGATCATCTGTGACTTTTTGCATACTATTTGCGACAGTGTCATTTTTTTCTTACGCATTTACGCATCCTTTGTAGTTCTGCATTTCTGTCTTCGCGCAACTGTCACAGATAGAATACATCATCTTGCGCACCATCAGTAATTATGTTATCCCGTTCGTGCACACTTAACTCTCTTCTATATCATGTTGTTCTAGTTCCACGAGCCCTTGATTCCCCAAGAATTAGAAGCTTGTGAAATATGTATCTTCTAATGTTGATCTCACAAGTTTACTTCAACTCTCTAACTTTCTTATTTATATTTGTCTTGTGTGGATAGCGTGTCCTCAAGTTAGTTGTGGCGTCCCTTCTTCCTTTTTTCACGATTCATGCTTCCGCCACTTGTCATGTTCTGCGTCACTGAGGTGTCATATCTTTGTGGGTCTTGCACATACTTGGTCCTTTACTTATTGGGACTTGCACCCTTGCGGGATGGTCTTGCGCCCTTGATGTACCAATACTTTTGGGACATGCACACTTGACCTGTCAATCGCTACTTCTTGATACTTTTGCACACTTCAATAACTTGCATGCTTCTTCCAATTGGTGAGTCTTGCGCGCTTTCGGGACTTGCTTAAATGTTCAACTGTTTCTTATTCCAAGTCTCTTTCTCACTCCCGAACCTTGTCCAACCATCTCTTTGGATTTTACCTTTGAATTAGTATGAATGGGTGGACTTGAGACCTGCACCTGTACCACATGTACTGAATGTAATTCTTCATATTGGATATTATATACTTCTTTAAACTGGCACAAGAATACTGAATCCTCTTTGACATTAGTTGACATCAATGACAACCAAAGTTCAACAATATCCCCCTTTGGCATTGATGTCAAAACCTCATGAACCTGTGCATAACCATCTCATGAAGTTGTGCACTTAAACTATGCTGGTCACAATACTCCCTATGTGTGTACTCTCCTTGTGTTCTTTCCAGTTTGAGTCTTGTCTCATCCGCGCATTCTGCTGTCAATACTCTTTTGTCGTTTTTTTTTTTTGTGTGCAGATCACATGATTTATGATCTTTCTCAGTTGCTTTTCATTTCTGTGTTGACCACATGCTTCATGATATTTCTCCCCTTTTGACATCAATGGAAAATAGGTTCCATTACTATGCAATTATAGGTTCTCCTTTCTTTAGTTTGGCGTTAGCCTTATAAATCTGCTTCCTTTCAATTACTCCCACTGTCTTCATGCTCCAATATTTTGCTGGGGTTTATGCGTAGATTTTAGTTACCTTGGTACATTGTTTTTGTAGATGTCTCAGATATGATCCCTCTATACAATTGCTATCTTCCTTCTATCTTGATCTTCTATTCCTGTCATACCAATCATCAATCACACTTCTTCATTTCTTACATAGTCTTTTATATCATCTTCTTGTTGTGCTTACTGCGCAATGCATAATTCCACCTGCTTATAGTTTTGCATTGTTTTTCCTATCAATTTCTTCCAGCGTCTAATTGTTCCTTTTGTCGCATTTACTATGCTGTGACCAATCATCATTCCCTTTTCCGACGTCGCATATCTATGTTAGGAACCCGTGTCAACCGTTCTCTTTACTTTGTTAGTATATTGTTGTTAGACGCATATGCTTTGTAAGTCGTCCCGTAGTATTATATGTTCCATGATATTGATCCATAGTATTGGACTCATATGCTTTGTAAGTCACCCCGTAGTATGATATGTTCCATGGTATTGATCCATAGTATTGGCGCATAGACTTAGTACATAAGTACGTATTGAGGCAAATGAAGGCATCCAAAAATTATTTGTATTGAGCTTGCTCAAAGGAGGTTGCCCCCTCAAAGTGGCCCGCGATCAATAAATCTATTCTGTGTTATGTTATTTCTGATATATCGTGCATTTTCATTAATTAATTGTTGGAGGTTCCTCACATCTAGTATCATAGCACTTTCTTGGGCTCGTTGGGTGGAATTTATGCCAATTTTTTTTTTCACATCTATATTGTTCCTTTCAATTACAAGTTCGGATCCGGGAATAATCCCTATCCGCTTAACTGTGGGAAGTACTTGGGCATAGCCCTAAGAATCATTGTGAGGAGTACCACAGGAACCCCGAAGTAGCTGACCCATTGAGCGGACTTGCAAATGACCCCTACCTAATTGACTAGTTCCCAACTGTGAGGTAAACTAAGAGTTTTTGTTTGTGGAAAAGCAGTTATCATTTTTATCTGAGCCATGGAGTAAGGGGTACTGCCCCAATACGCAAGTCTTTAGACAACATTGGTGGCCGAGTGAATCCCCTGAACCTTTAGGAAGTTGCGCATACGTGGGGTCCATATCTATTTCCAGCTGATAAGTCGCAGATTACATTTGTCTAGAACAGTTGCAGATCACTTCCGCGCCATTGCAAATCCATTCGCGAAAACAAAAATCTATTTTTTCACCATATCTTCTTTATTTTAACTCCGTTTCCTTTGAAAATTCACTGGCACCCCTGCCATCCCATTCTGCATATTTCATTCATGAGGGCCCTATCCCAAATTCTACTTCCCGAAGCCATAAATCCCACAGCTGTCTATTTTTTGGTTTTGCCATAACTTCTTCGATTTTCACCCAATCACCTTCAAATTTTGCCATAATGTTCATTTCTTATTTCTGCTTCTTTGTCCCTCTTTTAAATTTTTTCTCATTCTTTCACCCCGCTTCTGAAATCCCCATTTTATGCTTCCCTGCCAATCAGAAAGTGTCCAAAACCTAGTCAAACCCCAATTACCCATAAACGTTTTTCTAAAATCCAAATTTTCCTTTACTAAAGAAGCTTCTGTTTTTTTTTCTACCCATTCACAAAAAAAAAAAAAATCTTGGTTATGGTTGTCACCCGCGTAGGAGCAAAAATCACAGAGGAAGAACTTGCATCTCTCAAAACCAAACTACAAGATATGGATGAAAAATTTCTTAGCCTCCATCTTTAGCATTCAACCATGAACAATAAACGACAGCCGGAATCTTCTGCAGACACTGGGTTCTCTTCTTCCAGTAATTTTCGTGGGTCGAAGCTTGATTTTCCTTGCTTCAATGGTAATGATCCGACTGGATGGATATTCCAGGCAGAACAATATTTCAATTTGCATAATACTTTTGATGTCAATGGTTAAGGAGGATGTGATGTGGTTTTGGGCGCTCAATGGTTACGCACACTTGGCCCCATCTTATGGGATTTTGCTAAACTTTGGATGCAGTTTTCAGTCAATGGGAAAAAACACACATTGAAGGGATTATAATTAGGGTCTCTTCGCATCATCAGTTCACATCGTATGGAAAATATCCTTAAGAAGAATTCACATGGTGTCATCACTCAGCTCCATTCCATTCAGATGCACTCATCAACAGTCTCCACTACTCCTTTGGATCTACAAAAAAAATTGGATAGCTATGCAGGTGTCTTTGCTGACCCAGTGGGATTTCCACCTTCAAGAGCCCTTTCCGATAAGAATTTATCCACCTCTACATATGAGAAGGAAATGATGGCTATTTTGCATGTAGTACATAAGTGGCAACCATACCTATTAGGGAATTATTTCTTCATCAAGACTGATCACCAGAGTCTGGAATATTTCCTAGAACATTAGGTCTCCTACCCAACACAACATAAAAAGGTTAGAAAACTCATGGGTTATGCCTCTTACATAACTTACAAGAAGGGTAAGGACAATCTAGTGGCAGATACTCTTTCTTGCACATTTGATGACCAAGTTTCTCTTTCATCTATTTCTATTCCTGTTCCAAATTGGTTGCAATCTGTTCAACAGGGATATGTCAATGACTCCTCATTATCTCAAATCATCCAACGGTTGGCCAACAACCCTTCTACTGTACCGCATTACTCTTGGGATGGTACTTCCACGAGATACCAACGTCATCTGGTGCTTCCCCAGAGCACAGATATTCAACATGGTGTCTTCTATGAAATCCATGCTTCTCAGGCACTCTAGGTTCCTCAAAACATATGAGAGGGAACAACGTAACTTATTTTGGCAAGGAATGAAAAGGACAATTCAACAGATGGTGGATGAATGTGATTCTTTCCATCTCAACAAGGGTGAAACGACACTCCTTCCGGGATTGCTCGCAGCCTTTCCCATCCCTACATGGATTTCATTGAAGGGATCCCTAAATATGGAGGGAAGACAATGATTTTGGTTGTGGTTTCTCGCCTCTACAAATATAGTTAATTTTGTGTCCTGGACCAGATCTTCTGTCTTCATGAAATCCCTTCTTCCATTGTATCGGATCGCGATGCAACTTTCACCAGTCATTTTTGGACAGAACTATTTTGCCACACTATCCCACACTGAATATGAGTTCAGGGTCTCACCCACAAACAGATGGTCTGAATGAAATTACCAATAAATGTTTGGAAACTTCTCTTCATTGCTTCACCTCCGAACAATAACCTCAGTGGGAGAAGTGACTTCCTCTTGTTGAATGGTGGCACAATACTGCATCTAAAATGACTCCATATGAAGCAATCTATGGTTAGGCACCACCAGTTCTTCTTCCACACACCCTCAGCAGTTCATTAGTTCAAGAAATTGACACGGTTCTTCTAAACAACGATCATATTCTTCACATTTTGCAGGACAATATTCATATGGAAAGAATTCAAATGAAACAACATGCCGATCAACACCGTTCTGAGCGCACTTTTCAAGCAGGTGATATGTTTTTTCTTCGTCTATAGCATTCTAAGCAATCCTCCCTGAAACTCAAAGGGCATCATAAGATTGCTCCATAGTATTATATGTTCCATGATATTGATCCATAATATTGGACACATATGCTTTGTAAGTCATCTTGTAGTATTATATGTTCCATGGTATTGATCCATAGTATTGGCACATAGACTTAGTATATAGGTACGTATTGAGGCCAATGAAGGCATCCAAAAGTTATTTGTATTGATCTTTCTCAAAGGAGGTTTCCCCCTCGAAGTGGCCCACGATCAATAAATCTATTCTGTGTTCTGTTATTTCTAATATATCATGCATTTTCATTAATTAATTGTTGGATGTTCCTCACAATCTCTCCACGAATGTGAAATATTTTTGCACACATTTACATCTGTCAGCCAGCTTAGCAATAAAGCGATGTGACAAACAATTTGTGTGGAAAATTTGACGTGTCGCATTCGTACTTGATCCTTTTGGGAAACATAATTCTGGTCGCAAGGAACAATGAATTAGATTTCTGATTTTTTTCTTCTTTCCCAAATGAATTAACTCATGCAATTAATTTTGGTGTCTTCATCACCATCTTTGAATCACGTAGACTTGAATGTGATTTACTCCCATGTCTCTTCAACTTAATTTTTGCGTCCGCAAAGAACTACCTTTCTATTCTATAAGAGAGATGCAAATCACCTAGTTCATCACCCTTGTTCTTTTTTCCTCTAGCTTGCTCTGCGTCGTATTGCCTCTGTGTCTTTCAACTTCTTCAATTATGTCTTCCTCCTTCTAGAAATTTAATGACTCAATTGATAGTGTTCGTCTTGCTGTTCATTCACAACAAGCGGAGTTCACATGACTGAGAGTGGACATGGGCGTTTGGAAAATACAAATGAAAGAGTCTGAGTTCAATCACTGGTACGCTCAGTTGCAACTCAATCATAGCAATGCGGAGGGACTATCCAGTCCGAGCAGGTGAGTAGAATTTCTAGAGCAACAACAGTAGCGGATCCTTGATATGATGAACTTGATTCAAGACAATCAATCCACTAATAATGAATCGTCTGCAACTTTGTAACTTTATCCTTTGTATCCATCCTCTGAATTCAACGAGCCATTTCCAATAGATTTAGAGCTTTGTCTTGCATAGAAACCGACCAACCATGATACAGGATTATACCTTGAGTTGCAGCTCTAAACTATCCTTCTAATTCTCAATTTTGCTTGACGTGGCTTCCGTCGTTGTTTTGAACTTTGATTTTCTTTTGACCTTGACATGCTTCCTTCTTTGTACCTCAATTATGTTCTCACCAACATAGGACTTATGCAATTATGTAATGACACAATTTTGAATATAATACAAGCTTTGTTTATGTATCTATGCATATTTTTACTTTCCTTATGTTTGTTCAATACTAATTTGTATTCTTCTTTTCATGTATGAGCCCTTTAATGCGACAATCCAACACATTACAACAAATAATTGAATATATGCACATTGCTTTTGCAATATAACATTAATGCAACAACCAACTTCAAACAATTCCCTAAATGCAATATTTCACTAATGCTCTCCTTGAATTCCTAATTATTGTTGTGTTTGAATTCCAGGATCTTACTTAATCTCTTAGAGATTAGCAAGAAGGGAAAAAATTACTTGTTGCTCATGACATACTTGGTTTATAAGCTTCTTCTGTGTATGCTTGAGGATTTTTCCTCACCCACATATTCATGTACACACTTCCATTTTGATTATGAGCATGATTGTATTCTCTTTTGATCCTTGTATTGCAATAATTGTTAGGTAGAATATTCCCATTTGGACATTCACTATTCTTCAACAATACACAGCCTTGTGCCCAAATCCATCACATGCATAGCATATCACAGTTTGAAAATACTTTGCAATATGACTAATGTAATTGCACCTTGCGCACTTTATTATGTTAATCCTTCTTCTAGTAGAGTAACGAAAAGAGTTGTAGTCATTGAAATAATTATCATACCTGAATTCCTTCATTTGATTTGGACAGTGCTTATTGTTGCAGACCTTCCCAGATGTTTTGTCGTAGCCAAGTCCTGACTTGTCTGTTGGTGATATTTGATCATTCAGAATCTTGCTCAAGATAGATTGGATGCCTTTGAATTTATTCTTCATTTCTTCTTCAATATGAGCCTTGCCGCTTTCTAAATGTGCACAGTTCAGGGTATCACTTGTGATGTGATCTTGAACCTTTTTCTTCCCTTTTATCTCAGTTATTTTTTCGTCTAAGAGAGAAACCTCTTTATCCTTTTGTTCAAGCGGAATTTTTAGCGATTTAATTTTCTACTTTGACTCTTCCAAAGATATCTTCAACACCGATTTCTCTTCTTCATGTATTTTGATCTTGTCTACTACGCAATTCAGTTGTTTCTCATAGTTCATTACTTTTTCACTAACCTATTTTTCAAGAGATTCCTGAATCAACTTAGCTTGCTTGTCCTGTTCTTCATACTTTGACAATTGGTCCTTCAAGAGTTTACTCTTCCTTCTTGACTTCTTCAATTCATCCAGGGCACTGACTAGTTCACCTTCCCAATCAACCTCTATAGCTTCTTCTTCTTCGGATTGTCTGTTTGATTTAATTTTTGCACTAGGATTTGGAGGTGTATTGAAGGATCCACTAAAGACATACTTATTCAATGCTCCAGGTTGACTTTGCGCAACATATGTGTTCTTCTTGACAGATGGACAATTATTTTTCTTTTCTTCATTTCTTTCGTCTTCCAAAAAGACCATGAATGGTACCTCTTTTTTCCATATATATATATATTTTTTAACTCCGTTTCCCTTGAAAATTCATTGACACCCCTGCCATCCCATTATGCATATTTCATTCATGAGGACCCTATCCCAAATTCCACTTCCCGAAGCCATAAATCCCACATCTGTCTATTTTTTGGGTTTGCCATAACTTCTTCGATTTTCACCCAATTGCCTTCAAATTTTGCCACAATGTTCATTTCCTATTTCTTCTTCTTTGTCCCTCTTTGACAAATTTTCTCATTCTTTCACCCCACTTCTGAAATCCCCATTTTCAGATTCCCTGTCCATCAGAAAGTGTCCAAAACCTAGTCAAACCCTGTTAGGAACCCATGTCAACCCTTCTCTTTACTATGTTAGTATATTGTTGTTGGACGCATATGCTTTGTAAGTCGTCCCGTAGTATTATATGTCCCATGGTTTTGACTCATAGTATTGGGCATAGACTTAGTATATAAGTGTGTGTTGAGGTCATTGAAGGCACCGTGAAGTTAATTGTATTGAGCTTGCTCAAAGGAGGTTGCCCCCTCGAAGTGGCCCGTGATCAATATAAAAACGATTCTGTTCTATTATTTCTGATATCTCGTGTATTTGCATTAATTAATTATTGATGGTACATCACATCTGGTATCAGAGCACTTTCCTTGGCACAAGTGAGAATTTTTTTTTCTTTTTTTGGGCGGCGACTTTCAGATCAATTTCTGAAACTTTCTGCACAAAATCAGAAGAAACCGATTGCATATCTGAATTCCTCTTTCAAAAATACGCAGTTTCAAAAAACAAAATCATCTCATTTGGAGTTCTAAAAGTGGAGATATCGCGGATTTAAAATCAACAATTTTTCAGAATTTCGGTGACGGCCGCGGAAATTGCGATGAGAAAATCTTTTGACCGAGTGCCCAGATTTCTATTCCGCTTTTAGGAGTAGAAGCAGAGTGGTTGTTCCAGTTCCGGAAACATGCTGTAATAGCGATTCTGAGCAATATAGATCCGGTTTTTGAACATTGGGCGGAATTTCTGCCCAAATTTTTTCTGTTGCAGGTTCGGATTTGGGAATAATCCCTATCCACTTAACTGTGGGAAGTACTTGGGCATAAGCCCTAAAACTCATTGTGAGGAGTACCACAGGAACCCCGAAGTAGCTGGCCCATTGAGAGGACCTGCCAGCGAAAAGGGCAACGACCCCTACCTGATTGACTAGTTCCCACCCGTGAGGTAAACCAAGAGCTATCGTTTGTGGCAAAGCGTTCATCAGTTTTACCTGAGCCGTGGAGTGAGGGGTACTGCCCCAATATGCAAGCCGTCAGACAGCATTGGTGGCCGAGTGAAAACCCTGAATTGTTAGGAAGCCGCACATACCTGGGGTCCATATCTACTTTCAGCTGAACTATTGTCGATCACTGCTGCGCCGTTTCAGATCCATTTTGCAAGCCGTTCCAGATCCAGTCGTTCGGCGTTGTTCCAGATTCCTTCCGAGCCGTAGCCGCTCTAGTCTGTAAAAAAAAAAAAAAAAAAAAGGAAGAAAAAAAGAAAAAAAAAGGTATAAAATTCAGTTTTTTCTCCATATCTTCCTTGTTTTACGTCTGTTTCCCTTGAAATTTTCAGGGAACCCCTGTCATTCCATTCTGCATATTTCATTCCTGAGGACCCTATCCTCAATTACCCTTCCTACAGCCCGAAATCTCACATTTGTCTATTTTTAGGGTTTGCCATAAGTTCCTCAGATTTCACCCAATCCCCTTCAAATTTTACCACAGAGTTCCTTTCTAAATTCTGCTTCTTTGTTCCCCTCTGCCAAATTTTCCCATTCTTTCACCCCGCTTCTGAAATCCTCATTTTTGCTTCCCTGTCTATCCAACAGTGTCCAAAACCTAGTCAAACCCCAATTACCCCTCTGATTTTTTCCCAAATCCAAATTTTCCCTTACTGAAGTAGTTCTTGTTTTTGTTTTCCTAACCAGTCAACCAAAAAAAAAAAAAAAAAATCCTGGTTATGGTTGTCACCCGTGCAGGAGCAAAAACCATGGAGGAAGCACTTTCAGCCATCCAAGCCAAACTCCAGGCTCTGGATGAAAAATTTCTCGGTCTCCATCTTGAACATTCAGCTATGAACAACAAACGGCAATCCGAGTCTTCAGCAGACAATGGGTTATCTTCTTCCAGCAATTTCCGTGGTCCGAAGCTTGATTTTCCTCGCTTCAATGGTACCGATCCAACTGGATGGATATACCAGGCAGAACAATATTTCAGTCTGCATAATACTTTTGATGTTCAGAGAGTTCCACTTGCATCCTTTCATTTGGAACAGGAAGCCCTTCAATGGTACCGTTGGTATATCAAAGCTCATCCCGAGCCAAACTGGACAGATTTTTGCCACCTCATTTTGCCGCGATTTGGTCCTAGTTCTTTTGACGACTTCACAGGAGCACTCACTAAACTTCACCAAACTGGCACAGTGAGAGAGTATCAGACGAAATTTGAGAAACTAGCCAATCACACAAAAGGATTGTCTGATGAATTCTACAGGAGTTGTTTTATCAGTGGTCTCAAGGATGAAATCCGCTCAGAGGTCAAAATGTTTTGTCCCAACACAATGATGGAAGTCCTAGGGTTGGCTAAGCTGGCCGAGGACAAGATCGCAGCTCAACAACGCTCCAAACCCACCTTTGTTCCCTTCAGAAATATGGGTTCCCAACGACCTTCCATCACGCCTGCTCCTCAACCAACTCCTATCAAGCATTTGTCTGAAATAGAAATGCAGGAACGCCGAGAAAAAGGGCTTTGCTATAATTGTGATGAGAAATTCACTCGGGGACATAGATGTGTTCAACAAAATCTCTATCTCTTGGATGTGGATTCTCTGCCTGCCTTAGAACTTGGTGAAGAAGCTACAGATACAGTAGATGATCAGGTCGACATTCAACACCTGCCTGTTGACACCCCATCTCAGGACGACCCACCCGAGATCTCTCTCCATGTTGTAACCGGAGTCACCACCCCACAAACAATGCGAGTCAGGGGATACTTCAAGAAGCTCCCTCTTACCATCCTCATTGATTCTGGTAGCACTCATAACTTCATTGACCCTCGGATTGCCAAACAGGCTGATTGTTTTGTCCATCCTTGCTCCAACTTTGAAGTCATGGTTGCCAATGGGGGTACCTTACCTTGCAAGGGGAAGTGTCACAATGTGCGTATCTCTATGGAAGATTATAACCTACGCTCTGACATGTTTGCCTTGTCCTTAGGCGCATGTGATGTGGTTTTGGGCGTTCAATGGTTACGCACACTTGGCCCCATCTTATGGGATTTTGCGGAACTTTGGATGCAGTTCAAAGTCAATGGGGCACAACACAAATTTATGGGCTTACAACCAGGGTCTCTCTGCATCATCAGTTCACATCGCCTGGAAAAAATACTTAAGAAGAATTCACATGGTGTCATCGCTCAGCTCAATTCCATTCAAATGCACCCATCAACAGTCTCCACTACTTCCTTGGATAGATATGCAGGTATCTTTGCTGAACCAATGTGCTTGCTGCCTTCAAGAGACCTTTCCGGTAAGAATGTAGCCACATCTACCTCCCAGCAGGAAATGATGGCTATTTTGCATGCAGTACAGAAGTGGCAGCCATACCTATTAGGGAATTATTTCTGCATCAAGACTGATCTCCCGAGTCTGGAAATTTTTTTGGAACAATGGGTTTCCTCCCCAACACACCTGCAATGGGTTATCCAACTCATGGGTTGTCCCTATGAGATCACTTACAAGAAGGGTAAGGACAATATGGTGGAAGATGATCCTTCTCGCACAATTGATGACCCAGTTTCTCTTATAGCTCTTTCTCTGCTTGTTCCAAATTTGTTGCAATATGTTCAACAGGGATATCTCTTCTATGAACTCCATGCTTCTTCATCCACAGGGCACTCTGGGTTCTGCAAAATGTATGACCGGGAACAATGTAACTTCTTCTGGTCGGGACTAAAAATGACAATTCAACAGATGGTGGCTGACGATGATACTTTCCAAGTCAACAAGGGGGAAACGACACTTCTTTCGGGATTGCTCAAACCCGTCGCCATCCCTACACAGCTTTGGCCAACTATTTCTATGGATTTCCTAGCAGCGCTCTAGTGGTACAATACCACATATCAAAGGACACCATATGAAGCAGTCTATGGAAAAACACCGCCTATTCTTCTTCCATACACCCTTAGCAGCTCTCCAGTTCAGGAAATTGACTCGGTTCTTCGAAACCGCGATCAGATTCTTCTCATTCTGCAGGACAATCTTCACATGGCCAGAATTCGCCTAAAACAATAAGCCGATCAGCACCGTTCTGAGCGCATTTTCCACGCAGCTGACAGGGTTCTTCTTCATCTACAGCCTTCCAAGCAATCCTCCTTGACACTCCAAAGGCGTCAGTGGCCCGAAATGCAAACCGAGGATGCTACCGGGGAACCACTCCTTTAGATTCTGCAGCAATTTCTCCAACCAAAGCTTTGAGGACAAAGCTTTTTCTAAGGGAGAGGGGATGTTAGGAACCCATGTCAACCCTTCTCTTTACTATGTTAGTATATTGTTGTTGGACGCATATGCTTTGTAAGTCGTCCCGTAGTATTTGTTGATCCGTAGTTTATATTAGCCCATAGTATTGACCCATAGTATTGGACGCATATGCTTTGTAAGTCGTCCCGTAGTATTATATGTCCCATGGTTTTGACTCATAGTATTGGGCATAGACTTAGTATATAAGTGTGTGTTGAGGTCATTGAAGGCACCGTGAAGTTAATTGTATTGAGCTTGCTCAAAAGAGGTTGCCCCCTCAAAGTGGCCCATGATCAATATAAAAACGATTCTGTTCTATTATTTCTGATATCTCGTGTATTTGCATTAATTAATTATTGATGGTACATCACAAACCCCAATTACCCATCAGAGTTTTCCCCAAATCCAAATTTTCCTTTACTAATGAAGCTTATGTTTTTTTTTTCTACCCATTCACAAAAAAAAAATCCTGTTTATGGTTGTCACCCATGCAGGAGCAAAAATCATGGAGGAAGAACTTGTAGCCCTCAAAACCAAACTCCAAGATCTGGTTGAAAATTTTCTCAGCCTCCATCTTCAACATTCAGCCATGCACAATAAACGACAACCAGAATCTTCTGCAGACACTGGGTTCTCTTCTTTCAACAAGTTACGTGGGCCGAAACTTGATTTTCCTCGCTTCAATGGTAATGATCCGATTGGATGGATATACTGTTAGGATATTTAGACACTTAGGAGTTAGTTAAGATCAATTTGTGTAATATATCCGTTAGGGATAGTGTGTTTCTTTAGTATGCATTAGTATGCATTTGTAAATACTTAATCCGACGGTCACGATATGTTTCCGACATAGAGTGATCCGACGACTCAACTTCTCTTAGATCAAACCTAAACTTGATCCGTGGCTTAACACCCGATTGGTCCATGATCTCTATTTAAAGAGCATGGAGGGTCATTGTTTAGTTGATCGATTATGAGAAGCTCATTTTGTAACTTTCTTTCTTTGCATAATAAATTGTCCCGTAGAAGCTATTTGGCCGGGGCCGTGGAGTGTTTCCCTCAAGAGGGTTTAAACCACGTCAAAAAATCGCTGTGTTGATCTGTGATTTGTTTGCGTGGAGGGTTTCTCTTGGTGTTCGGTCCTTTGGTAGTACCCTGTGTACCCAAACATGGTATCAGAGCTTTTATGAAGTGCCGCTTCCGGTTATGATCTAGATCTTGAACTGTTGTTGCCGAAACTCGAAAGGGTTTCTAGTTCTGGAATTTCTGGGCTATGGGAGGTGTTCCATTACGTCTGGAGCATCGTTTCCATTGGGAAATAGTTTTTGTTTGATCGAAAACGGTTCCCGGTTGCTCTAGAAACGCGTATTTCATCAGATCTGAAGGAAAAAGGGCAAGCACGCAAACCCAACAAGAAGAGTAAAAAAAAAAAAAAAAAAAAAAAAAAAAGGAAAAAAAAACCCCTTCCTCATACCCATATTTTACATACCTTTTAATCTAGCTCACTTGGTTCAAAGTTGCTTTATTCCTTAACAGGTCTTGAGTTCAAGTCTTAGGAAGTTACTTTTAAAAGAAAAAGTGCATGCAATGTCACTTAAGTTTTTTTTATTGTTGCACTATTTAAAAGTAATATCATTGTAAAAGTGAAATCACTTATTTTACAAAAGTGGCTCACTTAAAACAATTTTCTTGTAAAGTGATTTTCAAAAGGTTCATCTTGGGAAGAGGGGGGTTCTTTTTTTTGCTGGACATTCTCTAGCTTCCACGTCACTATTGGGGACATCTTCAACAGTTTCTTTGTTCAAGCATCAATTCATCATACAGAGTCAGTTTTCAGTGCCGTTTTTTTTAAACCACCTATTTTTTCGATCTCTTCACATCCAGACTATTGGTTTCTGCTTTTACATCCATCAATTTACAAATATGGCCGCCCCTTGTGATATTCTACTTAACATTTCCAACTATTTCTCATGGAAATCTCTTATGGAGGATGTTCTACGAAGTAGAGGACTTTTCAGAATTACAACAGGGAAAGAAAAAGAACCCACTGATGATGATAAGAAAATAAAATGGGAAAATAGATGTGATGAAGCTCGTGGATTGATTGGGATGTCAATCTCTACTGATTTGCGATTCCACATATCTGGAATTGATGAACCTAATGCTGCTTGGGACAAGTTGGAATCTGTGTTTGGTAAACACAATGAAATTCGAGGTCACCAACTCGAAAATGAGTTGATTTATTTAAATCCAAGTGACTTTTCATGCATTCAAGATTATTTATCTAAGTACAAAACTCTTAAGCTCTTATGTGCAGAATGTAAGATTGAGAGGGAAGACAAACAATGCATTTATCATATTCTTTCCAAACTTGGACCTGCATATTCTGTTTTTGTATCTACATTTTACTCCATGAAAGCATCCTTGAATGCAGCTAGCTATCAAGAGCCTAGTCTTGAATCATTTTGTGATTCCTTGATTAGGGAACAAGATAAACTCATTCATCTTGGAATAATCAACAATGCAGATACATCTGGGAAAGCCTTATTGTCCCAACAGAAAGAAAAGTCCAAGCCTCCCAAGAAACAAAATTTTCGCAATAATAAGTCAAACAAGGGTCCAAAACCCTCTCAGTCAACTTCTTCTTTAAAAAATGCGAAAGGATCCAAGTCAAAAGGCAAGAAGACTGAGCGTCATTGCAACTATTGCAGGAAAGATAATCATGATGAATCTAAGTGTTTCAAGAAGATGGCAGCCTTGGAAGCAGTAATAAAGAAGCACCACATCAGCCTAGATTCGCCTTCAGAATCTGCCTCTCATGGACATGCACTTTGTGCTTCTAGTTATTCTTATAATGCATCTTCTTATTCTACTTCAAATGAATGGCTCATTGATTCTGGAGCATCTTATCATATGGATAAGGATCAAGCCATCTTTTCTACTATGCATGAATGTAACACCAAACAAATATTTGTTGGTGATTATAGATCTCTAAGTGTTGTAGGAGCTAGAACAGTTCCAGTAGATAATGGTCATTTTAGTGATGTACTATGTGTTCCAAGAATTTCCTGCAATTTGTTATCAGTTTATCAGATCACTCATTCTGGTGAAGGTAAAACTGTGACCTTTACACCTCACCAAGTTGTAATCAAGGATTTTAAAGATCCTCAAAAGGTCCTAGCTACCGGAATTGTTGATGATATTACCAGGTTGTACAAGTTTAACAACTTTGGGTCATCACCTTTCCCTTCAGTTTTTGTTGCTCATAGTGATACCTTGAGCAAACTTTGGCATGAGCGATTTGGTCACTTAAATCATCGCTCATTGCAACAACTATGTAAAGAAAATATGGTGACAGGTCTTTCGATGGTATCTTGTAGAGATGGTGTTTGCTCCGGTTGTGTAATTGGAAAACATCATCGGGACAGTTTTGACAAACGTGCCTCTTGGCATGCCTCAGTTCCCTTGGAGCTTGTGCATAGTGACTTGTGTGGTCCTCTTCCATCTGCTTCCTTTTCTGGTTTCAAATATTTCTTAACTTTCATTGATGATTACACCAGACGCACTTGGGTTTATTTCCTAAAACTTAAGAGCGAAGTATTTAACATGTTCTTGGCCTACAAGGCCCTTGTTGAAAAACAATATGGTCATCAAATTATTAAGTTAAGATCTGACAATGGAGGAGAATATGTTAACAAACAGTTCACTACTTTCTGCACTGAACAAGGCATCCAACAACAGCACACTGTTCCATATACACCACAACAAAATGGTGTAGCTGAGCGGAAGAACCGCACTTTAAAAGAAATGGCTAATTGTATGATCCAATCTAAGGGACTAAGTCTTCAATTTTGGGCTGAAGCCATTAATTGTGCAAATTACATAGTTAATCGCACCCCCACAAAAGCATTACAAGGTATAACACCGGAAGAAGCATGGAGTAAAACTAAACCTGATGTAAGTCACTTCCGTGTGTTTGGTAGTGAAGCATGGGCTCACATTCCGGATGAAAAATGGAAAGCATTGCAGCCTAAAAGTGAAAAGTGCATATTTGTTGGATATTCTGAATATGTAAAAGGTTATAGACTTCTTCAACCACATTCTCATGATATAATCATTAGAAGAGATGTTAAATTTGATGAAAATATCTTGGCCTGCGAGCCTAACTCAGCGATTGTGCCATCTTTGGCCTGCGAGCCTGATTCGGCGTTTTTGCCTTCTTCTTCTTCTTCTTCCAACTTCCTTGACAGGTTTGCAACTCCAGTTTCTGATGATGATAGTGAGGATGAAAATCCACCTCCGCTTGCTCATGTTCCTCCAGTTGCACCAGCACAAGTGCTTCCTCGATGGGTCCGTTCAACATGTGAAGCAACTGGTGATCTTGTTGGTGATCCTAAAGATCAACGTCGAACACGTTCTCAGTTTCAGCGAGCCTCTTCTCTTTTGGCTCAAGTTTCCGAGAATCATGATCCAGAAAATTTTGCAGAAGCTTCAGGGAATCCAGATTGGGATGCAACCATGGATGAAGAATATCGTTCCTTAATGGAGAACGATACTTGGGATCTTGTACCTCTTCCAAAATGAAGAAAACTTGTCACATGTAAATGGGTCTACAGAACTAAGTATGCATAAGATGGAAGTGTTGAAAGACTTAAGGCAAGGTTAGTTGCCAAAGGTTTTTTCCAAGTTGAAGGGATTGACTAAATTGAAACCTTTGCTCCCGTCGCAAAAATGAACTCCATCTGCCTTGTTCTTTCCCTTGCAGCCTTACACAACTGGGAAGTCCATCAAATGGATGTCAAGTCTGCCTTCTTACATGGTGATTTACAGGAGGAAATTTACATGGAACAACCTCCTGGCTATGTTCAGAATAACTCTAGCCTTGTCTGCCGCCTTAAGAAATCCTTATATGGCCTTAAGCAAGCTCCTAGAGCTTGGTATGCCAAAATGGATAACTTTATCCTTGACACTGGTTTTTCTAGATGCCATTCTGACCCCAACATCTACACCAAGAATGTAGGAAACCATCTCATCATACTTGTTCTATATGTTGATGACCTTATTCTTACTGGTAGTGACCCTAAGCTTATAACCCATGTGAAATCCAGTCTTAAATTTTTTTTTGAAATGTCAGACTTAGGACATTTGCATTATTTTCTTGGTCTCCAAGTCCTACAAACCAAAGAAGGAATCTTTCTTTCTCAGTCTAAGTATGCTTGTGACATTCTTCGTCACTTTCACATGGAAGATTGTACACCAGCCCCTTCTCCCTTCCAGTCTAGAGTCAAACTTTCTGCCACTTGTACTTCACCTGAAGTCGATGCCACCTTGTATCGTCAGCTTGTTGGTAGTCTCTTATACTTGACTCATTCCCATCCTGACCTTTCCTTTTCCGTTGGTCGTGTTGCCCGTTATATGCAGACACCTCATGAAAGTCACTGAAAAGCAGCTAAAAGAATACTTCAATATATTCGAGGTACAGTTCAGTTTGGGATTCATTACAGTACAGGGGGGAAACCTTTGTTGGTTGGTTTCACTGATTCAGATTGGGCCGACGATCCTGATGATCGAAAGTCTACTGCAGGTTATGTTTTCAGTCTGGGATCTGGACCTATTACTTGGGCTTGTAAGAAACAACAAGCTCTTGCTCTTTCTTCAGCAGAGGCAGAATATCGAGCAGCAGTTAATGCGAGTCAGGAAGCTTTATGGCTTCGACAGATCCTTTCATAGTTTGGATTCGAGTAGTAGCATCCTACTCCACTTTGGTGCGACAATCAAAGTTCCATCAAGCTTGCCAAAGATCCAGTTCTACATCAACGCAGCAAACACATTGAGATACATATGCACTTCATCAGAAATCTTGTTCATGATCGTGTTCTTGAAGTGCTCTTTTGCCCTACAGATGATCAAGTTGCAGACATCTTCACCAAGTCTCTTACAGAAGCAAAGTTTTCTAAACTTCGATCTATGTTAGGAGTTCAGGAACTTGTCATTAAGGGGGGATAGGCTCTAATGCCTCCTTCCTTCTCCTAATAGTGTCACTTTTGTAAATCCTTCAATCCTATCCCAAGTTGTTCTTAAGGGGTGATGTTAGGATATTTAGACACTTAGGAGTTAGTTAAGATCAACTTGTGTAATATATCTGTTAGGGATAGTGTGTTTCTTTAGTATGCATTAGTATGCATTTGTAAATACTTAATCCGACGGTCACGATATGTTTCCGACATAGAGTGATATGTCGGAAGCAAACAAAACCATTAAGGAACTCCAAGATCTGGTTGAAAATTTTCTCAGCCTCCATCTTCAACATTCAGCCATGCACAGTAAACGACAACCAAAATCTTTTGCAGACACTGGGTTCTCTTCTTTCAACAAGTTACGTGGGCCGAAACACGATTTTACTCGCTTCAATGGTAATGATCCGATTGGATGGATATACCAGGCAGAAAAATATTTCACTCTACATAATACTTTTGATTTCAACAAAGTTCCACTTGCATTATTTCATTTGGAACATGAATCCATTCAATGGTACTATTGGTACATCAAGGCTCATAAAGAGACACAATGGATAGATTTTTTCCAACTCATTTTGAACCGATTTGGTCCTAGTGCCTTTGATGACTTCACAGGAGCACTCACTAAAATTCACCAAATTGGCACTATGAGAGTGTATCAGACATAATTTCAGAAACTAGCCAATCACACAGAAGGATTGTCTAACGAATTCTACAGGAGTTGTTTTATCAGTGGTCTCAAGGATGTGATCCGATCAGAGGTTAAAATTGTTGATATATTGTAACTTCAAAGAATATTATATTTGTACTTTATTATTCCGGAGATGATTCATTCCTCCGTGAAGATCTTATTGTATATCCGGAGATGTTTATTCCTCCGTCGGAATGTGGTAACTTGGGTTATTAGACTTCCCTAGTGGGGGTCGGCCCTGTATGTGTTATATGGGTCAAAGGGTTATTAGACCACTCTAGAGGAGTTGGCCCAGTCAGTTGTAGTGGGGTATTTAACCCATTGGTTAAATACGAGCCTACATGATTTGTGTAAAAGACAAGTCGAAGTAGTGTATAAATAGAGGAGGTGTATTCCTCATTTTACACACACTCACTCACTTGAGAGTAGTGCACTTGTGGAGGAGAGGTATGCTATGGTGGAGGAGGATATCATGTCTTTGGTTTGCATCTTTGTATACTGCTAGTCATCTATATTGAGGAAGCTTTGCTGGGTTTTCTACCCCATGAGGGTTTCCCAGGATAAATCTGTGTCTCTTGTGCTTATGCTGTGCTTGTTGTTTCTTCAGTGATCCTGTATATGCTATTATTGTGAAATGGAATGTAATGATGCTATTTTCTGTCTTAGCATATTAAATCTTAACATGGTATCAGAGCTAACCTGAAGGAAGGCAATGTATGGCACTTACGACACTTGCGACAATTTGAAGGTTTGGGTTTTACATAGAAAACACAAGTCAGCGTGTAACTTTCGCTATAAATCCATTTATGCAAAGGTTCAGGATCTGAAACATTTACAGGTTGTATATAACATCCCCAGGTACCTTGTGTCCAAAGGGCACCCTCATATTCGTTGTACTTTGTGAGTTATGATCATTACAAGTTAGGGTTTCTGCCTCTTCCAGATCTCAATCAAAATCAGGTGACCTAGGAGAAAATGTCATAACTTGGGCTAGGAATCTCCAAATGAAATTTCGTAAAAAATGACATGTAGTACATAGACTGTACTATCTCAAGAAACGTTTTCAGAGGACGAAGCTGAACCAGGAACACATGGCACGCCGTACAAGTTCACTCTCCTGTTTTATCCCATAAACAGGTCACGTTGCGACACTTGGCATAACTCTCTCTCAGAAAATCCAATTGAGGTCAGACCTGTCGGGATGGAAATATGACAGGTCAAGCTACCACAGAAAATTTTTTCAGACCCTGTGGAGCGAAACGTTCGGAGTTACAGTAGAAACAATCAGGTACATATTTCTGTCAAAACATAATTATTTTTGGAGCACCTTCATTCATGGCTTCCGGAATTTAGGGTTTCGGAGAAAGTTAGAATTTTTGGAATTGGAATCCACGGCTGAATGCTACTCAGGAAAATCAAAATTCAGAGTCCAAGATCAAATTTTTTGGTTGGGTAGAAGACCGGGCTTGATCAAACCCCAGTTCGGGATTTTGATCGGAAAGATGGAAAATTAGGGCTTCAACAAAAGTTGGAATTTTTGAAGTCTGTAACCATGGCTGGAAGCTCAAATAAGAGTTTAGAGCCTTGGATCAACCTTTTGATTGGGAAAAAGGGTGGGCTTCATCAAACCCTAGTTCAGGATCCTATCTAGAAGATCCAGAAGTTTTGAAGGCAATTTTGAGGGGTCAAATTTTTGGAGACTTCAAAATTGAAGTATGCTAGTTTGATCATCTCAGCAAGACACATCCTTCCATCCATTCAGAAGTGTGAAAGTCAAAGATGGAATTTTTAGGGTTTTTCTAGCAAACCCTAATCAAGCTCCAGATCAAGTTTTAGGGGGAGTTGAGGCTAAGGCCCTACATAAGAAGACTACAAGAAGTCTCGACAGGTATGTCTTAAGGAAGTTCAGGTATGTCTTGAAATCTGATTCCTGATTAAGTTCATAATGTGTTTGTCTTCATATTAGTACAATCTTGATTAATGTTAGAACTGTCTTATCACCCTAGTAACAATATGAATGCAGGTGAATGATCGAAGACATTCATTGATTAGGGCTATATGATTGTACTAATGCATTATGGTGTTGTATGAGGTTGATGTCGTCTACTAACAAGATACAGGTACATCACGAAAGACGAATCAAGTTCCATGACCATGACAACATAATCTTTGATCACATAGAAGTTCTACTTACGAGGTATGTATGACTTTGTTCTATTATGCTTAACTTATGAGATATGTAGGTTCCAGCATAGGATCTCTAAATCATTGAAGAGAACAAAGAAGATATTGATTAGGTATGTTAGACATAACTAAGCAGGTATACTAATCCAGGTATGTTTTCCTATGTCATGTTAGAATCTTACCTTGTGTTGGGATCCCTTATATAAGTATACTTGGCATGATTAGATATGCTTATTCATAAAGTTAGTAATCAAGGGATTATGCATATTATGTCTTTTATCTTGATTGATGATATGCATGAGTAAAAGAAGTCTTCCCTGAAATCTTGAATACTAATGTTTATTATCTATGATCGTGACTATACATATTCAAGACTATTTAGATGTTTTGATAATGTTTATAATATACTAATAAATGTATGTTTGTGTATGAGATCATGAGGATAACACTACTGCACACTTGAGCATGCATAGTGGTACAGAATGAATAGAAGTTCAAAAGACATTTAGAAGACCAAGCGAGAGGCAACCACACAAACATAAAAGATAAGTATTTGAGTTGTTATTTGAAATAGTAAATGATATTGCTTGTAATAGATTGTATATATCACACTGAGAGTAAACATTCATAGAGAATTGAACAGTATACTACTAATATGCATATGATTGGTAAGTTGGACAAACATTCCATTGTAGCTTGTCTAGAATGAAACCTCTTTGCTGACATACTGAGAGCTGTGCACACTCTCGATAGTATGTTCTGGTAGAGATGGAAGGCATCTAGATAGCCACTGTATGCATACAGGATATGGAAAAGTGTTGTGCCAAAGTATTGGTCAAGATAGTTGCATAACTATGTAAATGATATCTGTATGCATAATAGGTTATCATGTCAACATGATTTCATGATTATGAAGTATTACTAATCATGTACTTAATTTTTGATTTGTAGGAAAGATCATGAAGAATGATGAACACCGAACAAATGATGGATGTTCAACAAGAAGATTTACAAATCAAACAAAATATAGAAGGCTCGTGGCTAGAAGATTCTCTTAGAAAGAGGAAGAGAATCATGACGAGATGTTTGCTCCAAGTGACTAGATAAGACTATTCTCTTAATGATGTAATTAAAGAAGAAGTGTGAATTAGGTTCTGTATGGGTACCCAGGATCAATAGTAAATTGATGAGCTTAATGATCACCATGGGTGATGTGGATCTCAACCTTTGCTACAAGGTTGAATATGGCTTCTATACACAGATGACATGGATGCAAGAAGGAACTCACCACAGAGTTCGAATGATATTGAGGCTCATATCAGTAGACCCATCTGATGAGAGATGGCACAAATAGATATGCAGAAGATCACTCAATGCAGAGTGTGAATGATGGAGAATTGACAACTTCTTGACAAAGCTTGGGCTTTACCAGAAGTAAAGCTGATCCTAACCTTTACCTTAAGGTTGTGGATGATGAACCTATCATACCATTATTGTATGAGGATGATCTCTTTCTAAAAAGGAATGAGAAACAGATCATGAAAAGAAAGAAGAAGATGGCTGCAGAAATGAACATGAAAGATCTCAGATTGATGCATTACTTCCTAGGTTTGGAAGTATGGCAAGGATCAGAAGGAATCTTTCTCAACCAGGGAAAATATGCTGAGAAATATTAAAAGGACTTGATGTGTTGGAATGGCCACTCTCATGGATTCCAACTTGAAGCTGTTAGCAGATGACTCATCAGAGTTAGTGGATATAACTCTGTACAAACAAATTATTGGGTCATTGATGTATCTAACAAATACTAGGTCAGATATATGCTTTGCTGTGAACACCTTGAGTCAGTATCTAGTGGAAACTAGATGTGTTCACCTGATAGTTGCAAAGCATGTGATGAGGTACCTAAAGGATACGATAGACTTTGATCTATGCTATCTTGGAGATCATGACTTCAGATGGCTACACAGATGTTGATTGGGCAGAAAGTGTATCAGACAGGAAGTACACATTGAGAGGATATTATTGTCTGGGATTAGCCATGATCTCGTGGTTTAGCTGGAAGCAATCTAGTGTGGCTCTCAGCACAAGCAGAATATATGGCTGGTTGCTCTGCTAGTTGTGAAGCAGTATGGCTTCTGGATTGTTTGACTTAGAGATAGACCCAACTGTGATCGTATGTGACAAACAGAGTTGTATCAAGATGGCAGAGAATCCAGTGTTCCATGATATGGCGCAGAAAGGAACTATAAAGTTTAAATTTGTAACAAGTTGCTGATGTACTAACCAAACCTCTACCTCAAGTGAACAAGTTACCGATGTACTAACCAAACCTCTACCTCAATAAAAGGTTGAGTATTTTTCCGAGACAAACTTGGTAGGACCCCCCTCGAGAGGGGGAGTGATGTGGTCACTTATGACGAGATTGCCTGCATCGACAGTGAGGTCGATGATGTGGTTACCTATATTGGTGATGCCGACAGAGAGGTTGGTGGATGGTCCTTAGACAGGGTCTAAGTTGACGAGGGGATTGCATCATCCTTGAACACATGTTCTAAAAAGGATCCGTAGACATATGTCTCTGAGAAAGAAGAGGGATTGCATCATCCTTGAACACATGTTCTAAAAGGATCCGTAGACAGATGTCTTCGAGAATGTGGTCCCTAGTGGACGAGAGGATTGTATCATCCCTGGACTTCAGTTTTAAAGTGATCCGTAGACAGATGTCTCTGAGAATGTGGTCCCTAGTGGACGAGAGGATTGTATCATCCTTGGACTTCAGTCCTAAAGTGATCCGTAGATAGATGTATTTGAGAATGCGGTTCCTAGCGAACGATGAGGATTGTATCATCCCTGGACTTCAGTCCTAAAGTGATCCGTAGACATATGTCTTCGAGAATATGGTCCTTAGTGGACGTATATAGGACTGCATCGTCCCTGAGCGTTTGGTTCAAAATGTCCATGATAGGATTGAATCATCCTTGGACTTATGTCCTAAAGTGATAAGGACTGATCATCTTGTTAATCGATTGGGATTGCATCGTCCCTAGACATGGTGAGGTGTCTTAAAGTGATAAGGACTAATCATCCTGTTAATCGATTGGGATTGCATCGTCCCTAGACATGGTGAGGTGTCTTAAAGTGATAAGGACTAATCATACTGTTAATCGATTGGGATTGCATCGTCCCTAGACATGGTGAGGTGTCTTAAAGTGATAAGGACTAATCATCCTGTTAATCGATTGGGATTGCATCGTCCCTAGACATGGTGAGGTGTCTTAAAGTGATAAGGACTAATCATCCTGTTAATCGATTGGGATTGCATCGTCCCTAGACATGGTGAGGTGTCTTAAAGTGATAAGGACTAATCATCCTGTTAATAGATTGGGATTACATCGTCCCTAGACATGGTTAGGTGTCTTAAAGTGATAAGGACTAATCATCCTGTAAATAGATTGGGATTTCATCGTCCCTAGACATGGTGAGATGTCTTAAACTGAGAGGGACTGATCATCCCGTAAGCGGATCAGGATTGTATCATCCTTGGACCTATGTCCTAAAGTGAGAGGGATTGATCATCCCGTAATTAGATCATGTGTGTTGTAGGGTATGCTGCTATTGTGTATACTTGTATTGATGATATTGTGTATACTTGTATTGATGAGGATACTTGTATTGATGATATTGTGTATACTTGTATTGATGAGGATACTTGTATTGATGATATTGTGTATACTTGTATTGATGAGGATACTTGTATTGATGATGTTTATACTTGTATTAATGAGGATACTTGTATAGATGATGATGTTGCTGATCATGTAGATCGAGATGATGATCCAAATGCTGTAGATCGAGATGATCCATATGCTATAGATCGTGATGATCCAGATGCTATAGATCGAGATGATCCAGATTCTGTAGATCGAGATGATCCAGATGCTGTAGATCGTGATGATCCAGATGCTGTATATCGAGATGATCAAGATGCAGTAGATGGAGATGATCCAGATGCTGTAGATCAAGATGATCTAGACGCTGTAGATCGTGATGATCCAGATGCTGTAGATCGAGATGATCCAGATGCTGTAGATCGAGATGATCCAGATGCTGCTGATCGTGATGGTCTAGATGACGATGCTGATGATCGTGTGATGACGATGCTGCTGATCGTGATGGTCTAGATGATGACAATGCTGATGATCGTGTGATGACGATGCTACTGATCGTGATGATCGTATGATGACGATCCTGATGATCGTGAGGATCCAGATGTTGATGTTGTTGTAGCTGTTCGAGTGCTGCAGAAGATAAAGACTCAGTACTGAAGATGTTGATGTTCCAGTATTGAAGATGTTCCAGTAACTGCTTTAGTTACTGATGATGTTGAGAAAGCTTCCAATGATTTATAGATGTATCATTTATGATGTTGATGACTCCTTGCTTGTGCAGATGCTGTTATAATATCCTTCTCGTTAAGGGGGAGTGTTGAGATATTGTAACTTCAAAGAATATTATATTTGTACTTTATTATTCTGGAGATGATTCATTCCTCCGTGAAGATCTTATTATATATCCGGAGATGTTTATTCCTCCGTAGGAATGTGGTAACTTGGGTTATTAGACTTCCCTAGTGGGGGTCGGCCCTGTATGTGTTATATGGGTCAAAGGGTTATTAGACCACTCTAGAGGGGTCGGCCCAGTCAGTTGTAGTGGGGTATTTAACCCATTGGTTAAATACGAGCCTACATGATTTGTGTAAAAGACAAGTCGAAGTAGTGTATAAATAGAGGAGGTGTATTCCTCATTTTACACACACTCACTCACTTGAGAGTAGCGCACTAGTGGAGGAGAGGTATGCTATGGTGGAGGAGGAGATCATGTCTTTGGTTTGCATCTTTGTATATTGCTGGTCATCTATATTGAGGAAGCTTTGCTGGGGTTTCTACCCCATGAGGGTTTCCCAGGATAAATCTGTGTCTCTTGTGTTTATGCTGTGCTTGTTGTTTCTTCAGTGATCCTGTATATGCTATTATTGTGAAATGGAATGTAATGCTGCTATTTTCTGTCTTAGCATATTAAATCTTAACAAAAATGTTCCGTCCCAACACAATGATGACAATCCTAGGGTTGGCTAAGTTGGAAGAGGACAAGATGACATCCCAACAACGCTCCAAATCCACTTTTGTTTCATTCATAAATATGGTTTCCCACCAAGCTCCCATCACGCTAGCTCCTAGACCAACTCCTATAATGTTCTTTAATCTACTGATTTTCAGGACTTAAAATGTCTTCATTTTCCCCCTGTCGAGTATTCTGGAGACGAGCTACGTTTTTGACTATTTTAGTACCTGGAAATTTGATTTATCGTGCCACCTGTGCTCCTATTCTTTAACTGTTAGTCGGTTATGTGCCAACCTTGTGAGAAAATATATGGGCACCGTTATTTATTTTTGTTTCATCCCTTTGCTCCCGTCTATTTCAATCTTTGACCATTTTATGAATATAATATCAATTTATGCAAAGATTTCTATTTTCCCATTGTGTTCCTCATTATTTGTAACCATTGAACAAATAACAAAAACAATGTGTTATTTAACCTAATAAATAACTTTTGGAAATGGTTTTTTTGCACGTGCAAAGGGTGGTTCCGCATGGCCTTTGGATGGTTTCCAATACCGTCTTTCCCACATGCGGATGTATCAAGAATGGACACGTGTGATGGTTTTTTATATTCCGCAACCACTAATTTTTCTATCTCCCGAGCATGTAGACGGTGCGGAATACATCATGAGCCGACGATTTCTTCTTTATCTTCATCAAACGGTTGTGCTTTGGACACCAGGATCATATGTGCAAATTATATCAACTGAAGGTGGTAAAAAAAATGGTGCCAACCCCAACAGTCTCTTACTCGGCTACAGAAAGATGGCCGCAGCATTTACCCTTGTCTGTTATTATCTCACAAAGTAAAGCAGTTGTATCATCCAGGAGGGCAACATCCATTCTTTTTTCCAATTCAGTTTCAAACATTGATATAAGCATTTTTTAATCTCTATTTTTGCAACCTGCACATTTCCATGAGGATCCCTTTCAAGCATCAATTTCTCCTGAATAATTCCACGCAATAAGTCAAAAAGCGTTTGGGATTGAGATTGCAGTTTTTGTTTCCAAAGGCCACCTTCATCTATTACATCATGGGCCAAAATCTTATTCAGCTCAGTAGTCAACCGTTGCACCTCTGGAATGAAGTCGATAAGACCCTCTAGTATAACTACAACACCATAATTGTATCCACGGTCTGTTTGTTTACAAATCACATCTGTAATGTAACCTGTGACACTTTTAAGAGTTTGTTTCTTCGCAGATACCTCATAAGTGATTCTCACAAAAATTAACCTAATCTTAGCCACGATCTTAATCAACTTCTATAAAAAATACATTCGATTCATTCTCAGATATAGATCAGTACTAACCAGTGATATGCGACTTCCAACAAACACCTTGTTTGAAAGAAGCAATGTAACTAAACATCTTACGATCATAAGAAAAATCTTCTCCGACTAGTGTCCATGTCTGGCTTGTGGACTCTTTCACATTCTCCACCTTTTGTATCAAATGTTCCATGCTGCAAACTAAGCAACTTTAATGTGAAATGTGGACCACATTCCTTATCATCTCTGCATAAATCTTTCAAGCTGCGTCGAACCCAAAACTTGTTAGAACTTCTTTAGACTTAAGATCACCATCAATTGCTTTTGGACAACCAATCACGCGTGTTTTAAGTTTTTATCCCTGAATTTATTTAAGAAGACAAACATTTGTATTTGAATCATCCCCACCAATGAAAACAAGATCATCTAAATCAATATTTTCAGTATATTTTCATCCGGTTGCCTGAACTGTTCAGGAGTCTCAATTCTGTCTCAGCCGCTGCAAACAATGTCAAAGTCACCCTAGTTTTGATATGGATACACAAACTCTTTCGTTATTTCACCATATTTACATTTCATAATTCTTGTTGAACGCCTGCCTTAAATCTGCATGCTGCATCGACAAGTAGTGGAGATCCTTCACACATCACCAAAATAATTGACGGATGTGCACTTTAATCGTGGTTTCTTTGCACTTTATGTTGTTTTACCTTATGGGTATTTATATCACATTTACCCCGCAGAAACACATGGCAGAAGTTATATATATCACTGCTCCTACAATATTTCGATGAAGTGAGCCCAAGGCTTTGACATTGGAGTTTGGCACTTGTGTGCTAGGTTTCTTGGATTTGGTCATATGCTCAGCATTGTGTGTGTCACTTGTGGATTTTAGCAAATAACTGGAGATTGGTGTCAAAACAGAATATTTTTGCTAAAAATCAACCAATAATAATGAACATTTGAATTAGGTTTTAAAATGCCAAATTTTTTATATTTTTGCCTTTTTCTATGAACCTGAGAACAAAATAAGAAACTCCTCTTATTTGTCAAACCTGCAAAAACTCCTTATCAAATGAATCAAACCCCGAAATTACCAAGGACCTGTGGATTTTTCTTTCAAAATTTATAAGGTGATAATACCAGCCCCCATGAACATAAAATAGTGTTAACAATTGGCTCCTACTGGGGATGCTGTCCTCCCACCAAGGCAGCAAAGAACATCGTAGACCATGTGCCTGACCATTGGGCCGCTCCCAATCTTGACAACTGCAACATGTAACCTGTACCCTGTAACCTATCCTTCATCCAAAAAACTGTAACTGAAAACCACTAACTGCTAAAAAAATGCTTACTGAGCAAACTTATTCCTCCTACCTACTCTAGAATGTCAAAGACTTTCCCCAATCAAGTAATTCGGAAACACCAATAAAGATCTCTCCATAAACTCAGCTATAGGATCAAAGAAGATAGATTTTATTTGAAGTTCCTTCGGATTTTCTGCAATTTGACGGGAGAACTGAAATGTTCTTTCTTCCTTAACATTCTTTTCCAGAAATGAATGATTAACCTCATAATCTAAAGCATCTTCAAACAATGAACACTCTGCAAGATCATTAAACATGAAAACTCTATCTTCTTGATGAAAGAACATGGTGTCTAATAGCTGATTTCCTTGCGAAGGATCATCATCACAAATAGATTCCTTCAAAATATCATCATGATTGTCATCATTCAAATTTAGATTTACATGTCCAAAAATGGAAGAAGTTTCACTTACATATCCCGGATTATGTAAACACAACAAATATGTATAAGTAGGGGCTGTAACATGACTTTGCAAAGAGCTGATCTATTTCTTCTTCCATTAAAAGAGGAGGTGGTTTGTGCATTTTCTGAATCAAACAACTATTGTTTTCCTTCTCTTCTGCAGATTGATCATGATGCTGAATGCATTCTTCATTTGTATACAAAGGAGTAGATGAATCATCATTTGTTTCTAAATAGAGCTCATGGGAATCTACTATCATTTCTTCATTGATTTTATCTACAACTAGCTTCTCTTGATCATCATGGCCATGGACTTGCGAAAAAAAATGATAGAGTGCTTCAAACAAGTCTTCATCATTCATACTTTCTAGATATTCGTCAATACTTTCGAGGTACTGCATGAAACCCTCACACTGATCACAACAATCTTCCACTAAAGACAAAGATGGGACATACACTTTATAACGCTCATAAAATGTTATGTGAAAATATTTTAAAGAAAACAAGCTGCCAGGTCTCAAACCTTCATACCAATCCCTTGCTTTGCCTTCTAAAGAAGCCATGAACATCTTCAAAAGACAATATTCATGAAACCTAATCTTCAGCTTGTGTACATGTATATGAAATTTGATTAAATGTAAAGCAACATTATCATTGTTTTCATCTCTGAATTTAGGAAAATAAGACTACCAATCTATTTTAGGAATTTGATTCGGAAAACCGGGAATATGAGACCTGCTAATAGGAGCATACCTTCTCAATAACGAGGCCATCTCAAAATACTGGAGCTGCAGATTCTGATTTGAAAAATTGAGGAGACCAGTCTGTGAATCAATGCAAAACTGGATTTCTTTAATGTGGATTCGCCATGAAATTTCTGAAAACTGAATTTATTGAAGATGGAGTCGCCAGGTGAAAGATGCACAGCCTGCTTGATATCTAACCGTTGTTCACCATCAACCATCAGATCTGGAAATTTTGTTGTTCATACACAGGGAAAATGATGTTGATGTATATGTAACTTTGGAATGTATTTCACATATATGTATATTGTATTCCTATAGAGATGTTATTATTCCTCTATACGGAAGTGTCGTCATTTATATTGTAAGTGTCGTAACTTATACTTGATGGGTTATTAGACCACCTTGTTGGGGTCGGCCCTATATAAGTCATGTGGGTCAAAGGGTTATTAGACCACCCTATTGGGGGTCGGCCATGTGGGTCAAAGGGTTATTAGACCACCCTAGTGGGGGTCGGACCAGTTAGCATTATGTTAAGTGGTTAAGTTGAGGCCGACCTAGTTGAGTAAAGGTAAAGTCAAGTTAGTGTATAAATAGAGAGTGTGTCTTTCTAATTTTACACATTCTATTCTCTCACTCACACTTGGGAGAGTGGCGCACTTGTGGAGGAGGAGGCTCTACTGCTAGGAGAAGACTATCTCTTGTATTCTGGTTGTATCATTGCTCTATCTATCTCTGAGGAAGTTATTGGGGTTTTTCACCTTTATGGTTTTCCCCAAGTAAAATCTGTGTCTCTTGTGTTTGAATTATTGTGTGCATGATTGATATGCTGTACATGTTGTTCTCTCAGTTAATATCCTAGATAATATTGAAGTAAATTCTGAAAATTTAACATGGTATCAGAGCTAGCCTGAAAGAAGGCATGATATGGCATGTATGACACTTGTTGCACTTACGATGCTAGGGCTTGATATAGCAAAAACCAGTCATCGTAGCACTTTCGCTATAAATCCATTTTGGCGAATTTTTCGGATCTGAAACTTTTACAGGGCGAAGATCCGATCCCCAAGTACCTTGTGTCCAAAGGAAAACCTCTAATTAGTTGTACTTTGTGATTTAGGATCTGTACAATATAGGGTTTTTGCCTCTTCCAGATCTGAGTCAAAATCAGGTGACCTTGGGAAAAAAGTCATAACTTGGGCTTGGAAGCTCCAAATGAAATTTTGTAAAAAATTACAGGTAGTACACAGATTGTAGTATCTCAGAAAAACGTTTCATAGGCCGAAGTGGAACCAGTGACAAGTGGCACGCCGTACAAGTTTGCTCTCCTGTATTATCCCATAAATAGGTCACGTTGTGACACTTGGAATAACTCTCTTTCAGAGAATCCAATTGAGGTCAGAGCTATCGGGATGGAGAGATAACAGGTCTAGCTATCTCAAGAAAATTTTTCATACCCTCTGGATAAAAAGTTTTGGAGTTACACCAGAAACAATCAGGTACATATTTCTGTCAAAACAGAATTATTTTTGAGCACCTTCATTCATGGCTTCTGTAATTTAGGGCTTCGGAGAAAGTTGGAATTTTTGTAATAGGAGACCACGGCTGGATGCTACTCATCAAAATCAAAATTTAGAGACCAAGATCAGATTTTTTGGTTGGGAAGAAGGTCGGGCTTGATCAAACCCCAGTTCGGGACTTTGATTGGCGCATCAAGGCACATATTTCTATCCTTTCGGAAGTTTGAAATTCAAAGTTTGAATTTTTGGGGTTTCTTTGACAAACCCTAATCCAGCTCCAGGTCCAGTTCTTGCAAATCAAGTGGATTGGGTTAATCTTAGAAGAAGATGGATTGGTCACCTGCATAAGTGAAGAAGTTCTTGTCTCAGAGGGAGATGAGGCTAAGGCCTTCCATAAGAAGATTACAAGCAATCTTGACAGGTATGGCTTACAGGTATGTTTCATGGTTAATTTTATCATATGTTTGTCTTCATATCATTACAGTACAATCTTGATTAATTACTCGACTTGTCGTATCACCTTAATAGAAGATATTCATTGATTAAGGTTTTGACACTTATGAATGTACTAATGTATTGTGATGTTGTATGAGGTTTATGTTGTTCGCTAACATCAAAGGTACACCAAGAAAGACAAATCATGTTCTACTTCAAGAACATATGATCATGGTGACATGAAGACAAAGATTCATCCATTGTCATGGATCACATAGAAGATCTACTTTCGAGGTATGTATAACTTGGTCCTACAATGGTTAACCTATGAGACATGCAGGTTACTAGCACACGTCACTGAAGAGAACCAGAAGACATTATGCGGGTATGTTAGACATAACTAGCTAGCATGCTAATCCAGGTATGTTTTTCCTATATCAAGCTAGAATCCTACCTTGTGTTAGGATCTTATACTATTGTGTTGTTGATAATGATTATTCATGAAGTCATAGGTTTGAATAGTCATGGCTGTATGTATATTATGTTTCTTACCATAATTGATGATATGACTAACCAGAAGAATCATGAAGGTATAGGTTTGAGTAATCACGGGTTTATGCATTGATGATTTAACTAATCAGAAGAGTCCTATGATCAAATAAGAATATGTATGAGTAAAAGAAGACTTCCCTGAAACCTTGAATACTAATGTTTATTATCTGTGAATGATCATGAATATACATGTTTAAGATTATTGTGTTTTGATAGTATTAAGATTATACTAATAAATGTGTGATTATGTATGAGACCTCAAGGATAACACAATGATGATACTAATAAGCATGCATAGTGATTAAGGATGGATGTAAGTTCAAGGACAGGTAATCCAGGAAGCAAAGATCAAGAGGGAGCACACTCCAGTTGTTCTTGCAAGAAAGCAAAGGAGCACACTTCAGTAGTTTCTACAAGGATGCATATATTCAGAGGGAGTTGACCATATTTCTACATTCCATAATAGAAAGGTGTAGAAGAAGCTACTTCAGCAGCTCCTGCAAGGAAGCAAAGACTCAGAGGGAGTCCACCTAGCAACCAAACAAAGATAAGTATTTTTAATTATCATTTCTTGCATATTTGTTTGTTTAAATAAAATTGTTCAATGATGTATATGCTCATGTTCCTAGACTTAGTATATGTATTGTGCATATTAGAATGATTGCATTAATGAACAACATACTACTAATATGCATGTTATGGGTAAGTGGCCTATGGAACTGTACAACATTCTAGTGCTACTTATCTAGAATGAAACCTCTTTGCTGACATGTTGGGAGTAATGCAAACTCTTAACAATGTTCTGGTAGAGTCTAGAAGGCATCTAGAAAGTTGTGGAACATGGATAAATGTTGTATTGAAGCATTGGCTAAGATAATTGCATGACTGTATGACATATTTCTTTATGTGTAAGAATTTGTCTGAAAATTATGAGATGTTTCTAATCATGCAATTTAACTTTTTTTGTAGAAAATACCGTATACCTTCACCTACAAAAGAAGGACTACAACATTTGTTCAAGCAACAAAATTATCTATTGAAGATATTGAAGTTCCCAGAATACGGGAAGAATGCCATGATCCGTAGATCATGAAGAACGATGTTTGGGATGCGGTTCCAAGAGCTGAAGGGAAGTCTGTTGTGACATACAAATGGAACTATCAGATCAAGCATGCTGCAGATGGCAGCATAGAGAAATATAAAAGTGATGAAATAGAAGATACACTAGATGGATTTCAAGACAACCTTCTTGAATGGTGTAGTCATATATGTGTGCAGAACTTGGTAGAATAGATAGCTTTCTATCGAGTTTGGGCTTTACCAAGAGTGAAGCAAATTCCAATATTTACTACAAGGTTGAGGAAGGGAATCCTGTGATTCTACTCCTATATGTGGATGACCTGTTTGTAACAAGAGATGACAGATTGATTGCCGACACACAGTGGAAGCTTGCTGCCGAGTTCGAGATGAAGAACTTGGGGATGATGCACTATTTGTTTTTTGGCATGGAGGTGTGGTAGAGTGCAGATGGAATCTTACTTGGACAAGGGAAGTATGCAGTAGAGATCCTGAAGAGGTTCAGGATGATGGATTGCAAGGCCATGGCCACACCTATGGCATCGAATTTGAAGCTTCTATGTGATGCTTCATCTGAGCCGGTTGATGTCTCTATGTATCGTCAGATGATTGGGTCCTTGATGTACCTAACAAACACGAGACCAAATATTTGCTTTTCTATGAACACATTGAGTAAGTTCCTGATAGATCCGAGGAGTGTTCACCTGGTTGCTGTAAAGCATGTTCTAAGGTACCTGAAGGGTACAGTGGATTATGGGCTCAAGTATGAAGTGAATCAAAAGTTTAACCTGCAGGGTTATGTTGATTTAGATTGGGATGGAAGTGCTGCAGATAGGAAGAGCACATTTGGGTGCTGCTTCAGTGTGGGATCAGGTGTGATCTCTTGGTTTAGTAGGAAGCAGTCCTGCGTAGCACTGAGTACAGCTGAGGCAGAGTATGTTGCAGCCTGTTCAGCTAGTTGTGAGGCATTATGGCTACGGAAGCTACTGTCTGAGTTATTTGATCTCCCGTTGGATGCTACTGGTATCTTTTGTGATAACTAGAGTTGTGTGAAGCTGTCCGAGAACCCAGTGTTTCATGACAGGTCGAAACACATAGAGATCAAATATCACTATATCAGGGATATGGTGCAGAGAGGAGCTGTGAAGCTCTTATACATTGCGACGGATGAGCAAATTGCAGATGCGCTGATGAAACCACTAGCCAGAGTGAAGTTTGAGTACTTCAGAGAGAGGCTTGGTGTTCTTTGGATTGATGACACTTCGAGGAAGAAGTGATGGACACATTTGCAGAGGCCATTCCAAGCATGTTGGAAGGAGGATCCTTCACATGGATGTGGATGTAAGCGCTGGATAATGAGCATTAGGATGATGCTCCAGTTACTGCTCTGTATATGCATCAGGAGGATGTTGGATATGATCAGTTGGATCATTTATATGTATATGTATGTACGCATCATGTTGGATGCTGGATATGATCGGTTGGATCATTTGTATATATTTTTTATATGCATCATGTTGGATGCTTGGACCATTTATCTGTATATGTATCAGGTGGATACATTGTATGATCAGGTAGATCATGTATGTTGATATGTATCATGTATGATCAGGTGGATCATGTATCTGTATATGTATCAGGTGGATACATTGTATGATCATGTAGATCATGTATGTTGATATGTATCATGTATGATCAGGTGGATCATGTATTTGTATTTGTATCAGGTGGATACATTGTATGATCAGGTGGATCATGTATGATGACATGTATCAAGTAGATACTTGGTATGCATCAGGATGATCGTGGATGACGAGATTCGGGATGTTGCTCCAGATGACATGCAGCAGGATGTTGCAGTGGTGATGATCAGGATGATCATGTGTACATCAGGATGATGTATGGTGAGTATCAGGTTGATACTCTATGGCCGTGGATCAGGTTGTGCAGATGAGCATATAATTTGGCCCTGGGAGATTTGCAGATAGTCTTTCGAGGTTTTGCCTATGGCATGTAATATGGCCCTGGTGTAATGCCCCATATTTGCACACTTAGTAATTAAAACTCTAATGTGAATTAGCTTAACATTTTCATTTGTTTATTATATGTTAGACTCATCTAAGATGAGTAAGACTATTGTTATGTGAATATATGGACCCCCTATGTGTGGACAGTAAATGGAATATAATGTTTTAATTTATTAATGACAATGAATATGTTATTTCATTTGAACATTCAAAATTGAATATAGAATATCCATATGAGGAATGCTAATTTAGTTGTTTGCAAAAGTACTTACATGATTATTTGTAAATGTTGTATTAGTGAAATGGATTAACACTTGAAAGAGTTGGGTATGGCTTTATATATGTTTCATGTTTCATGTTAATGATGAACTATTCCACATGTTAATTGGCTATGAGATAGGCGGATTCCTATATTTCCAAGGGGCATGAGATGTATTAAACATCATGAGTATAATGATGTTATATCAAATTTCTTGCTATTTAATTGTGAATTCCAATATTTCTATGACTTGTGGGTGAGTGTGAGTTTTGACAGGAGTTGTGACTTTCCCAAAGTGGGTTTTCAATGACGGGACCCCTTAGAACAGTGATGGCACAGTATGGTTGATGTAGGGTGTTGACCCTAGTACTATTAGGGGGGGTGGAGGAATTTCCCACTGTTTATCCCTCGAAACCAGGAGTCGTGGGAGGTTTATGTTGCGCACTCCCCTAGACGTGTGATGACGACTAGAAGATGCCTGCTGGGGAAGCTTGGTCGATGTAGTCGATCGACACTTCCACTTACGGGTTCTATATGTGGTTAGGTCGTGCAGTCGACGCCACAATATATTGCAGCAAAGGACGGGATGGTGAGGTCAGGAGATGGAAGTAGTGGTGATTTGGGGGCTGGATTACTGATGTGATGGATGGTACCAATGATGGATTGGATGGTGTTCTTGATTGTTATTAACCATCATGATTATATGTTTGATTTCACCATTATGTTTATCTAATTTTGTCTTATTGTTTCTGTATGAATGATTATGAATGATGAATGATGCAGTGTTTAATTGTTCTTCTATATGTTGTTTGTGAGGATGTAATAATGATTTATTAGGAGCATTAAATGTGATTATTAGTACGCACGCTTAAGACGTGTGCACTGGCCATGCATACGTCAATTCGTGATTACATTACTATGATTGGTCGATCGATGAATAAATTAATATGATTATATTATCTATTAGTAACTTGGTTGACGAATTGATGAAAGCATTACTTATGTGTTGAAATTATGAGTTTGTTGACTTGTTTAATATGATTTAGATTTATATAAATTGATTGGATTATTAAATAACATATATAATTATATACATATAATATAAAATATGTCATAGTATAATATAGTATATGAAAATATCTTATTTGACTTATGAATGAAAGGATAATATAAATAAATGGATAGATAGGATTTGCACAAATTTTTAGAAAATGGTTGTCATAGTTGCATTAAGATGGAAGCATGACAAGTGAGACTTTGCATCCATGTTTATTAATATTTTAATTATTTAAATCAAATTTCTATTTTTTTGGAGAAAATGAATTTATTGATTGATGATTATTATTTATGGGAATTCATTTATGGATGAGGATGATGATGAGGATTTTTGATATAAATATGAGACTTGAGAGTGGAAGGAGGGGGGTTCTTTTTCTCTTGAAGATGATTTTGGTGAGAGTATTCTAGGATGGAGAATTTTGTGTTCGGGTACACAGGGTACTACCAAAGGACCGAACACCAAGAGCAACCACTTCACACAAACAGATCACAGATCAACACACCGATGTTTTGACGTGGTTTAAACCCTCTTGAGGGAAACACTCCACGGCCCCGGCCAAATAGCTTCTACGGGACAATTTATTATGCAAAGAAAGAAAGTTACAAATGAGCTTCTCATAATCGATCAACTAAACAATGACCCTCCATGCTCTTTAAATAGAGATCATGGACCAATCGGGTGTTAAGCCACGGATCAAGGTTAGGTTTGATCTAAGAGAAGTTGAGCCGTCGGATCACTCTATGTCGGAAACATATCGTGACCGTCGGATTAAGTATTTACAAATGCATACTAATGCATACTAAAGAAACACACTATCCCTAACGGATATATTACACAAGTTGATCTTAACTAACTCCTAAGTGTCTAAATATCCTAACATTTTGGGGTATGAGAAGTTTTGAAGAGTTGGAAGAGTTTGAGAACTCTTGGAAGATTTGATCCATAGCCTACTGGTGCATCACTGTTCTGTTCTCTGGGGGTCTCGGGCACGGAGGGCCAAGATCCATTTGGATGGGACCATTTAGATGGATTTCTGGGGCTAGGGAGCCAGCTAGGCCCCTAGTTGGCTGGGAGGTAAATCGTGGTTCCGCTTTGGGAAATGAAGATAGAAGCAACTCGAGATGAAGAAGGAAGCTTGCTTTAGTTTGGACTTCATCACATTCTTATATCGAGGTACTTTTCTTGTGGTTTCAAATTGTTTATATAATGTTGTAAATTTGTTAGATGCTATTGTAAAATGCTTATGTGTTGTTTATATGCTGCTATGGTTACATGATGTATATTGATCTTGTATTGACACTCTTATACATTTCAAAAATAAATAAAAAATAGATACTTAATTAGTTTAAAATTCTTAATGCCCTTGAGAGGCATTACACCTGGGATATCTGGCAAATGCTCTTTCAAGGTTTTGCTCTGGGAGGACATATAATTTGGCCCTGGGAGATCTACAGATAGTCTTTCGAGGTTTTTCCTATGGCATATAATCTGGCCCTGGGATATCTGGCAGATGCTCTTTTGAGGTTTTGTCCTATGGCATATAATATGTCCCTGGGAGATCCGATAGGTTGGGCTGTGTGCCCGTAATAAGTCCTGGGATTCTCTTGCGAGGTTTTTCCATGACCACATATAATTTGTCCCTGGGAGATCCTATAGGTAGAGCTGTGTGCTCGTAACAGCCTGGGATGCTCTTGCGAGGTTTTGTGGTGACCACATATAATCTGTCCCTGGGAGATCCTATAGGTAGAGCTGTGTGCTCGTAACAACTTGGGATGCTCTTGCGAGGTTTTGTGGTGAGGTCACATATAATATGGCCCTGGGAGATCCTATAGGTAGATCCGTGTGCTCGTAACAGCCTGGGATGCTCTTTCGAGGTTTTGTGATGCACGTAATAAGTCCTGAGGTTTCTACAGTATGGCCAGTGATGACAAAGACCTGCAGGTGGTGGGCCTACATCCAGTATGAAAAAGGAATGGCTTTGTAGAACTTCCTATGACGAGTAGATTCAGAGATTGATTGAGATAGCAGCAGCAGTGACAATGATGATGAATCGATGACGATTATCTAGTGACGATGATCCAGAGAAGAAGACTTGTGCTAGAAGACCTGTGTCAAGAAATACCTTCCTAGTTAAGAGGGAGTGTTGATGTATATGTAACTTCGGAATGTATTTCACATATATGTATATTGTATTCCTATAGAGATGTTATTATTCCTCTATACGGAAATGTCATCATTTATATTGTAAGTGTCGTAACTTATACTTGATGGGTTATTAGACCACCTTGTTGGGGTCAGCCCTGTATAAGTCATGTGGGTCAAAGGGTTATTAGACCACCCTAGTGGGGGTTGGCCCAGTCAGCATTATGTTAAGTGGTTAAGTTGAGGCCGACCTAGTTGAGTAAAGGTCAAGTCAAGTTAGTGTATAAATAGAGAGTGTGTCTCTCTCATTTTACACATTCTATTCTCTCACTCACACTTGGGAGAGTGGCGCACTTGTGGAGGAGGAGGCTCTGCTGCTAGGAGAAGACTATCTCTTGTATTCTGGTTGTATCATTGCTCTATCTATCTCTGAGGAAATTATTGGGGTTTTTCACCTTTATGGTTTTCCCCAAGTAAAATCTGTGTCTCTTGTGTGCTTGCATTATTG
Source organism: Larix kaempferi (assembly GCA_027924585.1). Lineage (NCBI taxonomy): Eukaryota > Viridiplantae > Streptophyta > Pinopsida > Pinales > Pinaceae > Larix > Larix kaempferi. Next base: position 6,613,766 of record BSBM01000129.1, read on the forward strand.
TGTTCATGATTGATATGCTGTAGATATGCTGTACATGTTGTTCTCTCAGTTAAGATCCTAGATCAGATTGAAGTAAATTCTGAAAATTTAACAAATGAAACCTTCGTTCCCCGGCAACGACGCCAGAATGTTATCACTTGGATTTTCCTTGGGCTGTATCAAAGAAACCCCGAGGTGACCTATTTCAAACCAATCTTTAGATTGAAAAGTTGGCCTCTTTCAGCCAGAGAGGGCTCTCTCAGCAAATCTGCTATCCAATGTCACCACAAAAGCAGCTTGACAATAATTTCAACGGCCAAATTGTAAAATAACAATAAAAACTTTGTAGGATTTAAATAATGTGGTTAGATCAACAGGAAAAGGATACCATTGAGCAATGGAGTCGAAAAACAGAAAAAATATAGATCAGCAGATAAACAGACTTTTGTACAAAGGCAGGGTAATTGTTATATTACAGTCAAATCTTTTTGCCAGTGAAAGGAAAGAAATAAAGACAGTCCATCGACAATGGGCATCAAACTCGGATGAATCCACTATCCACTTTGGAGAAGAAAATGGATACTTAAATGCAATAAACCGAGGCATAACAAGTATGAATCCCAATTTATTTCAGACTTTCATTCAAGCATAGAAGAAAAGACAAAATGAACAGTATAACTAGGAAGATAAACATGCACAATTGAGAAAAGAAAGGGTACAGACTGTAAATACTAACAACGCATGAATCTTTGATTAAATCTCCTCAACTCTGAAATCTTTATTAATTTCTAGAATAAACCTCAAAAACCCAGAACGGGAATTCTTTCTCTCTGAAAATCCCCCTCTTTACATTGTGAAAATCAAATTTATACAAAATTTTTGCTTTACTAGCAAACCCTAACTATATTCGTCCAAAAATAGCTTTTAACTATTTTTTACAAAATAAAACAAAACTGGATGGTTATAAAATATTTCGAATGAAAAATATAGAGAAATTTTGATAATGTTCTTTAATCTACTGATTTTCAAGACTTAAAATGTCTTCATTTTCCACCTGTCGAGTATTCTGGAGACGAGCTGAGTTTCTGACTATTTCAGTACCTAGAAATTTGATTTATCCTGCCACCTGTGCTCCTATTCTTTAACTATCAGTCGGTTATGTGCCAACCTTGTGAGAAAATATATGGGCGCTGTTATTTATTTTTGTTTCATCCCTTTGCTCCCGTCTATTTCAATCTTTGACCATTTTATGAATGTAATATCAATTTATGCAAAGCTTTCTATTTTCCCATTGCATTCCTCATTATTTGTAACCATTGAGCAAATAACAAAAACAATGCGTTATTTAACCTAATAAATAACTTTTGGAAATGGTCTTTTCGCACGTGCAAAGGGTGGTTCCGCATGGCATTTGTTCCCCGGCAACAGCGCCAGAATGTTATCACTTGGATTTTCCTTGGGCTGTATCAAAGAAACCCCGAGGTGACCTATTTCAAACCAATCTTTAGATTGAAAAGTTGGCCTCTTTCAGCCAGAGAGGGCTCTCTCAGCAAATCTTCTATCCAATGTCACCACGACAACAACTTGACAATAAATTCAACGGCCAAATTGTAAAATAACAATAAAAACTTTGTAGGCTTTAAATAATGTGGTTAGATCAACAGGAAAACGATACCATTGGGCAATGGAGTCGAAAAACAGAAAAAATATAGATCAGCTGATAAACAGACTTTTGTACAAAGGCAGGGTAATTGTTATATTACAGTCAAATCTTTTTGCCAGTGAAAGGAAAGAAATAAAGACAGTCCATTGACAATGGGCATCAAAATCGGATGAATCCACTATCAAATTTGGAGAAGAAAATGGATACTTAAATGCAATAAACCGAGGCATAACAAGTATGAATCCCAATTCATTTCAGACATTCATTCAAGCATAGAAGAAAAGACAAAATGAACAGTATAACTAGGAATATAAACATGCACAATTGAGAAAAGAAAGGGTACAGACTGTAAATACTAACAACGCATGAATCTTTGATTAAATCTCCTCAACTCTGAAATCTTTATTAATTTCTAGAATAAACCTCAAAAACCCAGAACGGGAATTCTTTCTCTTTGAAAATCCCCCTCTTTACATTGTGAAAATCAAATTTATACAAAATTTTTGCTTTACTAGCAAACCCTAACTATATTCGTCCAAAAATAGCTTTTAACTATTTTTTATAAAATAAAACAAAACTGGATGGTTACAAAATATTTCGAATGAAAAATATAGAGAAATTTTGATAATGTTCTTTAATCTACTGATTTTCAGGACTTAAAATGTCTTCATTTTCCACCTGTCGAGTATTCTGGAGACGAGCTGAGTTTCTGACTATTTCAGTACCTAGAAATTTGATTTATCCTGCCACCTGTGCTCCTATTCTTTAACTGTCAGTCGGTTATGTGCCAACCTTGTGAGAAAATATATGGGCGCTATTATTTATTTTTGTTTCATCCCTTTGCTCCCGTCTATTTCAATCTTTGACCATTTTATGAATGTAATATCAATTTATGCAAAGCTTTCTATTTTCCCATTGCGTTCCTCATTATTTGTAACCATTGAGCAAATAACAAAAATAATGCGTTATTTAACCTAATAAATAACTTTTGGAAATGGTCTTTTCGCACGTGCAAAGGGTGGTTCCGCATGGCCTTCGGATGGTTTCCAATACCGTCTTTCCCACATGCGAATGTATCAAGAATGGACACGTGCGATGGTTGTTTATATTTCGCAACCACTAATTTTTCTATCTCCCGAGCATGTAGATGGTGCGGAATACATCATGAGCCGACGATTTCTTCTTTATCTTCATCAATACGGTTGTGCTTTGGACACCAGTATCATATGTGCAAATTATATCAACTAAAGGTGGTAAAAACAACGACGCCAACCCCAACAGTCTCTTCCTCGGCTACAAAAAGATGGCCGCAACATTTACCCTTGTCTGTTATTATCTCACAAAGTAAAGATTTTGTATTAGCCAGGAGGGCAGCATCCAGTTTTTTTTTCCAATTTAGTTTCAAACATTGATATAAGAATTTTTTAATCTCTATTTTTGTGACCTGCACATTTCCATGAGGATCCCTTTCAAGCATCAATTGCTCCTAAATACTTCCACGCAATAAGTCAAAAAGCGTTTGGGATTGAGATTGCAGTTTTTGTTTCCAAAGGCCACCTTCATCTATTACATCATGGGCCAAAATATTATTCAGCTCAGTAATCAACCGTTGCACCTCTGGAATGAAGTCAATAAGACCCTTTGGTATAACTACAACACCATAATTGTATCCACGGTCTGCTTGTTTACAAATTGCATCTGTAATGTAACCTGTGACACTTTTAAGAGTTTGTTTCTTCACAACTACCTCATAAGTGATTCTCACAAAAATTAACCTAATCTCAGCCACGATCTTAATCAACTTCTATAAAAATACATCTGATTCATTCTCAGATATAGATCAGTACTAACCAGTGATATGCAACTTCCAACAAACACCTTGTTTGAAAGAAGCAATGTAACTAAACATCTTACAATCATAAGAAAAATATTCTCCGACTAGTGTCCATGTTTGGCTTGTGGACTCTTTCATATTCTCCACCTTTTGTATCAAATGTTACATGTTACAAACTAAGCAACTTTAATGTGAAACGTGGACCACGTTCCTTATCATCTCTTCATAAATCTTTCAAGCTGCCTCGAACCCAAAACTTGTTGGAACTTCTTTAGACTTAAGATCACCATCAATTGCTTTTGGACAACCAATCACCCGTGTTTTAAGTTTTTATCCCTGAATTTATTTAAGAATACAAACATTTGTATTTGAATCATCCCCACCAATGAAAACAAGATCATCTAAATCAAGATTTTCAGTATATTTTCATCCTGTTGCCTGAACTGTTCAGGAGTCTCAATTCTGTCTCAGCCGCTACAAACAATGTCAAAGTCACCTTGGTTTTGATATGGATACACAAACTCTTTCATCATTTCATTATTCTTGCTGAATGCCTGCCTGAAATCTGCATGCTGCATCGACAAGTAGTGGAGATCCTTCACACATCACCAAAAGAATTGACGGATGTGCACTTTAATCGTGGTTTCTTTGCACTTTATGTTGTTTTACCTTATGGGTATTTATCCCACATTTATCCCGCAGAAACACATGGTAGAATTTATATATATCACGTCTCCTACAATATTTCGATGAAGTGAGCCCAAGGCTTTGACATTGGAGTCTGGAACTTGTGTGCTAGGTTTCTTGGATTTGGTCATATGCTCAGCATTGTGTGTGTCGCTTGTGGAGTTTAGAAAATAAATGGAGATTGGTGTCAAAACCCAATATTTTTGCTAAAAATCAACCAATAATAATGAACATTTGAATTAGGTTTTAAAATGCCAAAATTTTTATATTTTTATATTTTATATTTTTGCCTTTTTCTATGAACGTGAGAACAAAATAAGAAACTCCTCTTATTTTTCAAACCTGCAAAAAATCCTTATCAAATGAATCAAACCCCGAAATTACCAAGGACCTGTGGATTTTTCTTTCAAAATTTATAAGGTGATAATACCATCCCCCATGAACATAAAATAGTGTTAACAGAGTAGAATTTTTGGAGCAGTAGCAGCAGCAGATCCTTGATATGATGAACTTGATTCAGGATGAGCAATCCACTGATAATGAATTGTTTGCAACTTTGCAACTTTATCCTTTGTACCAATCCTATGAATTCAACAAGCTAGTTCCAATAGATTTGGATCTTTGTCTTGCATAGAAATCGACCAACCATGGTACAAAATTAGACCTTGAGCTGCAAATCTAAACTATCCTTGTAATTCTCAATTTTTCTTGACGCGGCTTCCATCGCCATTTTGAAATTCGATTGTCTTTTGACCTTGGCATGTTTCCTTCTTTGTACCTCAATTGTGTTCTCACCGATAGAGGACTCATGCAATTTTGCAAATTTTGAATATAATACAAGCTTTGTTTATGTATCTATGCATATTTTTACTTTCCTTATGTTTGTTCAATACTAATTTGCATTCTTATTTTCATGTATGAGCCCTTTAATGCGACAATCCAACACATTACAACAAACAATTGAATATATGCGCATTGCTTTTGCAACATAACATTAATGCAACAACCAACTTCAAATAATTCCTTAACTGCAATATTTCACTAATGCACTCCTTGAATTCCTAATGATTGTTTCGTTTGAATTCAAGGATCTTACTTAATCTCTTAGATATTAGCAAGAAGGGAAACAATTACTTGTTGCTCGCAACATACTTGGTTTATAAGCTTCTTCTGTGCATGCTTGAGGAGTTTTCCTCACCCACATATTCATGTATGCACTTCCATTTTGATTATGCGCCTGACTGTCTTCCCTTTTGATCCTTGTATTGTGATAATTGTTAGGTAGAATATTCCCATTCGGATAGTTCACTATTCTTCGACAATACACAATCTTGTGCCCAAATCCATCACATGCATAGAATCTCATAGTTTGACAATACTTCGCAATATGACCAATGTAACTGCACCTTGTGCACTTTATTATGTTAATCCTTCTTCTAGTAGAGTAACGAAAACAGTTGTAGTCATTGAAATAATTATCATACCTGAATTCCTTCATTTGATTTGGACAATGCTTATTATTGCATACCTTCCAAGATGTTTTGTCGTATCCAAGTCCTGACTTATCTGCTGGTGATATTTGATCATTTAGAATCTTGCTCGGGATAGATGTGATTCCTTTGAATTTATTATTCATTTCTTCTTCAAGACGAGCTTTTCCTCTTTCTGAATGTGCACAGTTTGGGGTATCACTAGTGATGTGATCTTGAACCTTTTTCTTCCCTTTTATCTTAGTTAATTTTTCTTCCCTTTTATCTCAGTTAACTTTTCTTCTAAGAGAGAAAACTCTTTATCCTTCTGTTCAAGCGGACTTGTTAGCGATTTAATTTTCTACGTTGAATCTTCCAAAGATGTCTTCAACATTGATTTCTCTTCTTCATGTATTTTTAGCTTGTCTACTAAGCAATTCAGTTGTTTCTCATAGTTCATTACTTTTCACTAACCTATTTTTCAAGAGATTCCCGTTCTTCATACTTTGACAGTTGGTCCTTCTAGAGTTTACTTGTCCTTCTTGACTTCTTCAATTCATCCAGGGCACTGACTAGTTCACCTTGCCAATCAACCTCTATAGCTTCTTCTTGGGATTGTCTATTTGATTTAATTTATGCGCCAGGATTTGAAGGTGTATTGAAGGATCCACTAAATACATACTTATTAAATTCTCCAGGTTGACTTTGCGCAACATATGTGTTCTTCTTGATAGATGGAAAATCCTTTTTATTTTCTTCATTGCTTTCGTCTTCCAAAAAGACCATGAATAGTACCTATTTTGGATTATCATTGAAATCACTTTCTTCGAATAAATTTCTATATTCCTCAGTATATATACTCTTCCTCTGTTTTGGAACTTTATTCTTGCTCTCATATCTGTCTTGAGTGTGCACCGCCTTTCGTTCACTATAAGTGGCCTCTTCCTCACTGTCACTGTTTCCATATTCCTTGTATGGGGACTTTGAAGCAAAGTGACCTATCCTTCCACATATAAAAAATTTGAAAGGTGATTTATTCTTATACTTACCATGTTCTCTTTTCATCTTTCTCACAAAATTTGATTCCTCCTCATCTAACTCATCACGGGAGCCTTTGTCATGATCATGCTTTGCTTTCTTGGTATCTTTAAAAGTAACTTCTTTTTTTATGTGATTTTATTTCTCTGTTATCATATCATACGCAATCAAGATCCTTGAAGCTCATCCTTTGTTAGATTTGTAAGATTGGATCTATCTTCTAACACAGATACCTTTACATCAAATCTTAGAAGTAGAGTTCTTAGTATCTTTTTCACTACTGATTCTTCTTCTAGTGTAACTCCAAGACTATGGATGGAATTAACTGACTCATCAACTCGCAAGAAGTAGGAAGCAATATTTTATTCATATTTCATTTTAAAAGATTCATATAATCCATAGTAATAATGTAACTTCACCTTATTTACTTGATCGTCACCTTTGTAGGCATTTCTGATTTTATCCCATACATCCTTAGCTGATGCGAAATGCATGACCTTAGTAAATTCAATGTCGATTGACCCACATAACAATGCATTTTTGTATCTTACATTGCATTCATATTGTCTCTTCTTAGATGGATCAATAGGTGTGGTTGTTGGAACATTATAACCATCCACAATGGACTTCTAGACATCAGCTTTGAGGGATTGCATATATACTTCCATTCTTATCCTTTAGAAGGTGTAGTTGGTGCCATCAAATCTTAGTGCTCTGTTAGTAGAGAGACCTTTTTGCTTGTCCATATCTGCGCATGGATCTATCTTCCAGATGTTAAGCTATTAATGAATACACCCGCTCTGATACCATTGTTGGAATATTATTAATATTGAGAGGGGGGGTTTGAATCAGTATTAGGGAAGTTATGAACAATTTTTACTTCATACCATATTTAAATTGATCTTAAGTTATGCATTGACATAAACAATAACATTCATCCACATATGCTCAAAACACATAACACACATATTTTTATGTGGAAAACCAAATGGGAGAAAACCACATAATGCTCTCTTATAATATAAAGATCACATTCATGGAAGCACCAAATTCCGAAGTTCTCCAACACCAATTAGAAGGAGGCACCAACCCCCTGGTTTTACAGGAACCGACCTGAAGGAAGCACTGAGTCCCTGATTTACGAGCTTCAACTAGAATGAGGCACCGACCCCCTACGTCTCCTTGCCCCGTCCTGCTGCCCAAATATGAAAGAAGAAGATATTACTTTGATGTTCTTTTGATACACGCACTCTTCTGATAATCCGTTGTTAGTTCCACTGTGCGAACCTTTTGTATCCTTGATATCGTGCAATCACTTATCTATATCACAGACTTCACTTGAATACATCAACATTATATACTTGACTTCATACTTCTTAAACTGTGTACTGCTTCATCATATTCTGCAGTATACGCTCATGTTCAATATGACATTTTATTTCAGCACATCTGCAACTTCAATTGATATTGTGCATCTTATGATGATCTGTTGTTCTGACTTCGTGCATCGGTATCAGATGAGTCTGTGCACCTTCTGTGATATTTTCGTTCTGTCTTGGTGTAATAGTATGTAGATAATTTGCGATGTTCTGTGCATCATTTGTGATTCGACCTTTCTGTTTTACACACTTGTCTCATATCATCCTTATCATAATGCACATCCTTTACATTTCAGCAAATGCATCAGATAAACTTCTTCACTTCATGCATCATAATATATAATTCAAGTTAGTCTTTGCGCACCTGTCTTAGATCATTTGCGACTTTTTGCATACTGTCTGCGATACTGTCATTCTATTTTTATGCATTTGCATATCCTCTGTAGTTCTACATTTTTGTCTTCGCGCAACTGTCACATATAGACTAGATCATCATGTGCACCATTAGTAATTATGTTCTCCTATTTCTATGCATTCGGCTCTCTGCTGGATCATGTTGTTCTGGTTCCACGAGCCCTTGATGCCCCGATAATTATAATATTTTCAAATATGTATCTTCCAGTATTGAGCTCGCAATATTGCTTCAACTCTCCAACTTTGATTTTTATTTATACTTGTCCTGCGCGGATAGTATGTCCTCAAGTTGGTTGTGGCGTCCCTTGTTCCTTGCTTCACGGTTCTTGCTTCTACCACTTGTCATGTTCTGCGCCGCTAAGGTGTCATCTCTTTGTGGGTCTTGCACATACTTTTTCCTTTACTTATTAGGACTTGCACCCTTGCAGTGTGATATTGCACCGTTGATCTACCAATACCTGTGGGACATGCACGCTTGACCTCTCAAACTGCTACTTACTTCTTGATACTTTTGCGCGCTTCAATAACTCGCATGCTTCTGCCGATTGGTGAGTCTTGTGTGCTTTCAGGACTTGCTTAAATGTTCAACTATTTCTTGTTCCAAGTATCTTACGCACTCCCAAACGTTTTCCAACCATCTCTTTGGATTTTACATTTGAAGTAGTACTACTGGGTGGAATTGAGACATGCACTTGTACCATATGTACTGAATGTACTTCTTCATACTGAATATCATATACTTCTTTAAACTGGCACATGAATACTGAATCCTCTTTGAAATCAGTTGACATCAATGAAAACCAAATTTCAACATGTTGGTGATTACCCAAGTCAAGTTTAAAGGGGGGAATGTTAGATTAAACTTGACTCAGTAAATGGGTCAAAATTGAGTTTACCATTAGTGCCGGTTTATATGCCCATGGTTTTGGAAACCTTTGGTTTTTTCCATGGTTTTAGAATGTGCTGAATCCTATATAAAGGATTGACTACCTACATTGTAAGATGCTAAAAGTGGCTAATGTTGGTGATAGCCAATAGTAATAGATATCTAATTGGTGGTGGTTTTCCTGATATAGGGTTTCTATGTTAAAAACACGCGTTCCTCTTATGTGCTTGTTTTTATGAATTATTATTATTCTCTAAGACAAACGGAAAGAGATATTGTGAGGCACCTGCAACAATAAATTAATACGAATATGCGAAATACCAGAAATGACAGAACTCAGAATCACTTTTATATTGATCACAGGCCACTTCGAGGGGGCAACCTCCTATGAGCAAGCTCAATACAAATAACTTCACAGTGCCTTCATAGTCTCAACACACACTTATATACTAATTCTAGGCGCCAATACTATGGGTCGAAACCATGGGCCGTTACAAACTATGGATCAACAATACTACGGGCGACTTACAAAGCATATGCGCCAACAACAATAACACAAACTATTGATCAACAAATACTACGGGACGACTTACAAAGCATATGCGTCCAACAACAACATACTAACAAAGTAAAAACATGGGTTCCTAACATCCCCTCCCCCTTAAAAAAAGCTTTGTCCTCAACGCTTTAGATGTGGAAATTGTTGTTGAATCTGAAGGAGTGGTTCCCATGTAGCATCCTCTGGTTGCATGCCGTGCCACTGAATTAAGACCTCTGTGATAGAGCGAGAGCGAAGCTGACGCGTGCGACGATTGAGGATGGCCTCTGGCTCCAAAAGGATGGATCCTTCATTATCCAGTCCAGGTAAAATCGTTTGGCCGCTGATGTTGGTGCCAAGAAATTTCTTCAGACAAGAGACATGAAAGACTGGATGAATGCGGGAAGAAGGAGGAAGTTCCAATTTATAAGCAACGGACCCAATCTTCTGAAGAATCCGATATGGCCCATAGAACTTTGGAGCGAGCTTATGACGCCCTTTGAGTTTCAAGGAGGATTGTTTGTACGGCTGGAGACGAAGAAAAACCATATCGCCGACTTGAAAAGTGCGCTCCGAACGGTGCTGATCAGCTTGTTGCTTCATGCGATTTCTTGCCATGTGAAGATTGTCCCGCAAAATGCGAAGAATCTGATCGCGTTTGTGAAGGACCGTGTCAACTTCCTGAACTGGTGAACTGGTGGGGGTGTATGGAAGAAGAGCTGGAGGTGCCTGACCATAGACTGCTTCATATGGGGTCATTTTAGAGGCAGTGTGGTAAGAGGTATTGTACCACCATTCAGCGAAAGGGAGCCACTTTTCCCACTGATGTTGTTGTTCCGAGGTGAAGCAACGAAGATAAGTTTCCAAGCATTTATTGACAATTTCAGTTTGACCATCTGTTTGTGGGTGATACCCTGAACTCATCTTCAGTTTGGTGCCGGTGTGGCGAATAAGTTCTGTCCAAAAATGACTAGTGAAAGTCGCATCACGATCCGAGACAATGGAAGAAGGGATGCCATGAAGACGAAAGATCTGGTCCATAAAAATTTGAGCGACGGAGGAGGCTGTATAGGGATGGCTGAGAGCACAAAAATGACTATATTTGGAGAGACGATCAACCACAACGAGAATAACTGTCTTCTCGCCAGATTTAGGGAGCCCTTCAATGAAATCCATAGAAATATCTGTCCAAATCCGTGTAGGTATGGGAAAGGGTTCAAGCAATCCTGGAAGGAGTGTTGTTTCACCCTTATTGCGTTGGCAGGTATCACATTCGGCCACCATCTGTTGAATTGTCCTTTTCATGCCCTGCCAAAAGAAGTTACGCCGTGCTCATTCGTATGTTTTGAGGAACCAAGAGTGCCCGACCGATGGAGAAGCATGGAGTTCATAGAAGACAGCCTGTTGAAGATCTGTGCTCTGGGGAAGCCCCAGATGACCCTTGTATCGCAGAGAAGCACCATCCCAAGAGTAATGTGGGACAGCAGAAGGATTGTTGGTCAAGCGTTGGATGATCTGAGATAAGGAAGAGTCATTGACATAACCCTGTTGAAAAGATAGCAACCAATTTGGAACAGACATAGAAATAGCTGAAAGAGAACCTTGGGCATCAAATGTGTGAGAAAGAGCATCTGCCACAATATTGTCTTTACCCTTCTTGTAAGTGATCTCATAGTCATAACCCATGAGTTTGCTAACCCATTTCTGTTGTGCCGGGGAGGAGACACGCTGGTCCAAGAAATATTTCAGACTCTGGTGATCAGTCTTGATGCATAAATGATTCCCTAATAGGTATGGACACCACTTCTGTACTGCATGCAAAATAGCCATCATTTCCTTCTCATAGGTAGAGGCAACTAAATTCTTACGTGAAAGGGCTTTGCTGGTGAACGCAATGGGGTGTTCATCTTGAAGGAGAACAACACCAAGTCCATTGCCGCAAGCATCACTCTCAATAGTGAAGGGCTTGGAAAAATCGGGCATAGCTAGCACAGGTGTAGTACACATATCTTGTTTTAGTTTGTCAAATGCACACTGAGCAGCAGGTGTCCATGTAAAAGCATCTTTTTTCAATAGAGCAGTTAATGGAGCTGCAATCTTCCCATAATACTTGACAAACTTGCGGTAGTAGCCAGTCAACCCCAAAAAACCACGAAGGCTCTTGAGTGTCTGAGGATGTGGCCAATTGTTCATGGCCTCGATTTTGGTAGGATCCATGAGAACCCCTTGTGCTGAGATAATGTGCCCGAGATACTCAACTTCCTTTTGTCCAAAAACACATTTAGACTGCTTGGCATGGAGATGATGGTAAGAGAAAAGTTGCATGACAAAATCCAGATGCTGGAGATGTTCATCCCATGTTTTACTGTAGATGAGGATATCATCAAAGAATACCAGAATGAATTTCCGCAAGTAGGGTCGAAATATTTTATTCATTAAGGCCTAGAATGTGGAAGGAGCATTAGTGAGGCCAAAGGGCATGACCAAAAACTCATAATGGCCATCATGTGTGCGGAAAGCTGTTTTAGGAATATCATCCTCATGAACCCGAATTTGATGATACCCAGAACGAAGATCCAACTTGGAGAAAAAGTGAGCCCCATGAAGCTCATCAACAACAGGAATTGGAAACTTATCCTTGATGGTTAGGTGATTAAGTGCTCGGAAGTCAATGCAGAGGCGCCATGACCCATCTTTTTTGCGGACAAGAATAACTGGAGAAGAAAAGGAACTAGTGCTTGGGCGAATAATACCTTGCTTCAATAAGTCCCGAATGAGCATTTCAATCTCCGTTTTTTGGTGAAATGGGTAGCGATAGGGCCTGATGTTGGGAGGAACGCTGCCAGGAAGGAGCTGAATACGATGGTCTTCTGGCCTGGAGGGTGGTAATCCCACTGGTTCATCAAAGACACCTGTATATCGATCCAGAATTTGTTGTAGATCCAAAGGAGTAGTGGAGACCGCTGATGGTTGCATCTGGATGGAATGGATTTGAGCGATGACACCATGTGAATTCTTCTTGAGGATTTTTTCCATGCGATGTGAACTGATGATGCTGAGAGAACCTGGTTGTAATCCTGTCAATGTGTGTTTGTGTCCATTGAGGGAAAACTGCATCCAAAGTTCGGTAAAATCCCATAAGATAGGGCCGAGTGTGTGTAGCCATTGAGCGCCCAAAATCACATCACATCCGCCTAAGGGAAAGGCAAACATGTCAGAGCGCAAGGTATAATATCCCATAGAGATACGCACATTTCGACACTTCCCTTTGCAAGGTAAGGTGCCCCCATTGGCAATCATGACTTCAAAGTTGGAGCAAGGATGGATAAAACAATCAGCTTGTTTGGCGATCCGAGGGTCAATGAAATTATGAGTGCTACCAGAATCAATGAGGATTGTAAGAGGAAGCTTCTTGAAGTAACCCCTGACCCGCATTGTTTGGGGGGTGGTGATTCCAGCTAAAGCATGGAGAGATATCTCTGGCTGGTCATCCTGAGATGGAGGGTCAGTAGGCGGTTCCTGAATGTCGACCGGAGCATCCAGTGTTTCTGGATCTTCGTCACCCATTTCAGAGGCAGGCAGAGACTCCACATCCAGGAGATAGAGCTTTTGCTGAACACATCTATGTCCCCGAGTGAACTTCTCATCACAATTATAGCAAAGCCCCTTTTCTCTGCGTGCTTGCATCTCTGTTTCAGACAAACGCTTGATAGGAGTCGGTCGAGGAGCCTGCGGTATAGGTGGTCGCTGAGAACCCATATTTCGGAAGGGAACAAAAGTGGGCTTGGAGCGTTGTTGGGCTGCAATCTTGTCTTCTGCCAACTTAGCCAACCCGAGTGCTTCCATCA